>JAWZYV010013531.1:0-102706 GCA_038373885.1 Cheiracanthium punctorium | reverse complement strand
TAAGGAGACAGACTGCAGGTTGTCAAGCTCTGCTACAGATAATTTTTTGCTTTAGAGCTCTAATGGCATGTTTATAAATGATACGTAAAAATTTTCATTACAAATACACGCATCCTCCTATCTTTTCATGGGAAAAGAATGCTTATTTCTCTCGTTGAAGTAAGTGGGGCACATGATGCGGGTGCTGTGCTAAAGGGGGTGCCAAGATCAATTATCGCTCCTTGGGAGGGGAACCCTAATTAAGGTTTGCCCCAGGTGTCGTATACAGTAGTTGCGGCTCCGGTAAGTACTAGTGTTCTTGAAACAGCTCTCAATTATTACTCACACAGAATGTTTAATTCAGACCTTTAATATTTTAATTTACTGTTGAACTGAAGAGTTATTTGTGTCTATTAAGATTATTTTAAAGTATGAGTATACTTATATCTCTAGGTACAGATTTTGAACACAAAAAGTTCAGATTCAGTGATTTAAAAAAAGAAAAATCAATTTTTATTCTTATCAGAAATATTTCTAATTTTGTTTATCAGTGGTGTTTAATATACACAAAAAGTTAAGTAAATGAACTAAGCACTTTTACATGTCATCATAAGGCCACCAACAGTTATGCTGGTAACGTTACTTATTTATAAAATATGGCTACTTTTACAGAAAGATTTTACATTCTGGGAACATTTTTCTGCCAGTTTTTCTCTTAATTTACAGAAATAGTATTTTTAGTTATTTCCTATATTACTATTATATTTCTCCAAATGTTTAAATGTTTTTATACATATATTTAAAAATTTTAATACATTTACAAAAATATAATAGTAATAATAAAATAAATATAATATCAGACTACTTACTGGTATTATATTTATTTTATGTATTACTATTATATTTTTGTAAATTTATTATTTTTTTTTAAGTATCTGTATAAAAAAATTTAAACATTTGGAGAAATATGATAGTAATATATGAAATAACTAAAAATACTATTTCTGTAAATTAACATAAAAACTGCAGCAAAATGTTGCCAGAATGTAACATCTTTCTGTGTACAGAAAGTTTCTGTATACAGAAGAATTACTGGCAGCAAAAAGTTGCCAGAAAATTTCTGTATACAGGAATTTTCTGTATACAGAAGAATTACTGGCCGCAAAAAGTTGCCAGAAAATTTCTGTATACAGAAATTTTCTGTCGACAGTAATAAATGTTATTCAACAGAATGATTCTGTAACCCTTACAGATAGTTTCTGTATACAGAAATTAACTGTAAAACGCTGCTTGGAAACGACTTTTATATGTATACGGAAAATTTCTGTAGGGAACAGAATTTTTCTGTCATATAACATACAGCTCCTGGCAACAGAAAATTTCTGCCTACAGAATATTTCTGGCAACTTTTTGCTGCCAGACTTTTTCTGTTGATTTACAGGAATATTTTTTGCAGTGTAGTTTTCTTTCTTATGGAGAAAAGGTACTCATCCTGTCTATGGTAACTCAGTTGGCAGAAAGTCATCCTCAACACCGAAAGACCCTGTTTCAATCAACATCATTAAAGACCATCGTGCGTACGTTGATAACGTGTACGTTGAATCTGTAGGGCAGTAGTGTCCTCTCGCTAGGTTCGTCTGGGGGTAGGAGAGGAACGCGAACTGTGGATTACTTTGTTTTCAGTAGTGCCTTAAATTGTGAAGAACAGAGATCACTTTCCACTGCAGAAACTTTCAATCTGTCTTGGCGTATTCTACCAGGATATATAACAGAAAAAGTTCTCTTCATTATTGCATTTATTATAACAGATAGCAATAATCTGATAGGATTTTAATTTCTTTTTATTCATTTGAAGTATTGAACAACCACTGAATACGTGCTCGTTTAATATTCAGTTAAAATGAGGAGCAGGCAGAGTGAATTGTTCAAGGAGGAAAAAAATTTTTGAGGGGGTAGAATTTTTAATATTTTTATCTAATGTTTTTCCGTGCAAAAATATTAGAGACTTTACACGATTTTATATACAAACTTAACCCTTTGAAGCGCAACCATTTCCCAATACTGAAAGAAGGGCAGCCGTTGCCATCGTTCGATTTAACCACCAGTTAAAAAATGGCGGTTGAGCAAATCGTTCATAGCGTCCCACAGATCTGGAGACCATGTTCGACACAGCCAGTTGTGCGCGCTCAGCCAGCAGTGTCAAAAGTGGTCTCAAAATGGTCTTTGCTGGTAGTTAAATCGAGCGATTGCAACGGCTGCTCTTTATTTCAGCATTGGGCAGTCCATCCCATTGTTCTTCAATATCAATGTATTTCCATCGTATTCTTCAATTTTCGACAGATACCAGTGCTCTTAAAAATAATCCTGACAATTTTTACGAGAATTGCGTGCTAAATTGAAAAGTTTTCTTGTGTAACTAATGTCCTCCATAAGTATTTTTTATTGAAGTCACATTTATTCTTCGTGAATCAAAACAATCAAAATGACATTGTTGTGTCCTCACGAAGAGGACACCACCGCGTATTAAAGGGTTAAAAGTAGGAATCATTTAGTTTAATCTATACTACCTTCAAACAGTGTATGAGTCCTCGTACGTGTGTGTGCATGTATATGTAAATACATTACATCTTACATTTATATACAGGGTGTCCAAAAAAGGTGGTAACAAGTATTAATTCTTTATATGTTGGAGATAAGTGAGAATGAAAATTCAAAAAGCGCTCGAAATAAGTTCGTACACACGACTACGTTAAGAAAAAATTCCTCGCGTTAATTTTCAGAAAGTTACGATTAACGACCCCGAAAACAAATTCCAAATCTGTAAAATGTCTCCCTAATGAGATGGTGTACAAAATTTCAGCCTTTCATCATAAAACGACTCAGAGTTACCCATAAACAAACATAATCGGGGGCTATACATGAATATGAATCTAAACGATTATTGCTAGAAATGAAAAATTAATTTATTTCGTAACTTCTATACGACTTTTGAAATGCAATCATCTGACGCCAGTTTTGCCCTGCGGCAGATATTGAAAAGTGTTTTAAGTCAGCATGTACTTATCTTCATGCCTCTGACTCTTTTTAAGATATGATTCTCAAATTTTGTACATCACCTCATCAATATACAGAGCACTACAAATTGGGAATTATTTTGTAGATAAAGAATTAAAGACCCCTTACCACCTTTTTGAGATGCTCTGTGAATCTACATGGGAGAGAGAGAAATAGATTGTGAACTATGAAAAACAATATTCTCGGAAAAACAATAAATAGATAGGCAAAGAGAAAAACAAAACGCAGTGGAACAATATAAAATTCCAAGACCAGAAATACTACAAAAACCATGAAATATGCATGGTTAACCATATAGTATATATACGCACGAGGTTAAATCGTTAAAAAAGTCACAAATCCATACGGAACAATATATAAAGTAGTAGTTGCGATATTGCGAAGAATTGCGATAGGTGGCAGAAGTATAACAGTCATAGCCAGTCCAGGCTTAACACCAAGTGATTTCTTTTATTGTATAACTTTTATGTGCGAAGTTTGCTGCAATTTGCTGTTTTTTCAGTTATCATAAATTATGTGTTTTGTTACCTTGCATGTAGTTTTGGACATCAGTGTAGTTTCAGACGCTTAAAGCAAGTAATATCTTAAAGAGGGCGTGGTTCAAGTACTACTGTGAAACAGAAAATGGAGTATCGTTTTCTTGGGGGGAAAACTTTCGAGAACAGTTTAGTCAGAGAGTTTCGAGAAACAGTTTAGTCAGACAAAAATCTGTGTAAACTGTTTAAGAATTGTACTAAAAAATTAAATTTTTAGTGGACTTTACATTCCAAACTGTCCAAGTTTTATCATTTTAAAAATAGTTACCATTTTCTACTAAATATGCAAAGTCCATAAATCTACTTTGTTTTGCCCCTAGAAAAATTAAATCTATTGGGTAAGCCAAAAAGTCATTGCGTTTTTTCTTATGTAAATACTACCTGAAGTACCCGTTGTTGACGGTTTAGTACTAAATGCAAATTTCTAAAAGCAAGAACTTTCGTCAGCATTGTAGGAGTACACAGAATGGATGTAGTATATTGCCAAAGTAAAGAAAGCGAAATTATAATTTTTATGTATTGTTAAAATATTACAGGTTAGAGAGTAACTAAGTAATATCATTTCATTCGCTTTAGTCGTAATTGTGGGATGCGCGAACGAATATTTACACATATTGAAATAATTTTCGCAAAATCTCAAAATCTAATCAACATTTTTGAAAAATTGGAAGCCTAGAATTTAAGTTGAGTGACAACCTATCATGTCACCCAATTTCGTTTAATTCACTGCAGTCTTTATTTCGTGATGCTGGAACAAAAATTTTAGCATTTTTAAACGATTTTCACAATATGTCAAAATGTAATCAAAATATTTTAAAAATTCAACACCTATAAATTAAGATTAGCAACTACCTATCATATCACCAAATTTCGTATTAGTCGTTATTACTTGATGCTTGAAGAAATATAACCGCATTTTGAGAGAATTTTCACAAAATCTCAAAATCTAATAAAAATGTTTAAATGTGTGTTAAAATGTGTTCGCAAAATATCAAAATCTAATCAAGATTTTTTTTAATTCGACGCCTATGTTTTAAGTTGAGTGACCACCTATCATGACACCTAATTTCATATCATTCGCTTCAGTCGTTTTTACGTGATACTTGAACACAAATTTACGCAGTTTGAAAGGATTTCCGCAAAATCTCAAAATCCAATCAAGATTTTTTAAAAATTCGACGGCTATGTTTTAAGTTGAGTGACTACCTATCATGACACCCAATTTCATATCATTCGCTTTAGTCGTTTTTACGTAATGCTTGAACACAAATTTACGCAGTTTGAAACGATTTTCGCAAAATCTGAAAATCTAATCAAGATTCTTTTTTAATTCGACGCCTATGTTTTAAGTTGAGCGACCACCTTTCATAACACCCAAGTTCATATTATTCGCTTCAACCGTTTTTACGTGATGCTTAAACAAAAAAATCTGGAGTGACTCCACTCGACTTTCCGAACACTTACGATTAAGATCATTACCAAGCACTTAAATAAATTTTAATCGATGAATAATTCAAACATATATACCAAATTGAAACTCAATCGAATGCACCGTTTAAACGCTTGCGCACTTTCAAGAATTTCTCCCCATATGCCATTATGCCATAACATAAAAGAAAGTTTTGTCGTAGCCCTTTAGGAGAACTATAAGTCCTATACACACCAAAATCAATACCGGTCTTAGGATGGTGGTTTATAACATGTATACCGAATTTGAGCTCAATCGAATGTATCGTTTAAACGCTAGCGCACTTTCAAGAAATTCCCCCCATAGGCCATAATATAAAAGAAATCTTTGTCGTAGCCCTGTAGAAAAACTATAAGTCCTATACACACCAAAATTTAATACCGGTCTTGCAACGGTGGTTTATAACATGTATACCCAATTTGAGCTCAATCGAATCTACCGTTTAAACGCTAGCGCACTTTCAAGAAATTTCCCCATAGGCCATAATGTAAAAGAAATCTTTGTCGTAGCCCTGTAGAAAAACAATAAGTCCTTTGCACATCAAAATCAATACTGATCTTATAATGGTGATTTTTAACATGTATATCCAATTTGAGCTCAATCGAATGTATCGTTAAAACGCTAGCGCACTTTCAAGAACTTCTTCCCATAGGCCATAATGTAAAAGAAATCTTTGTCGTAGTCCTGTAGAAAAACTATAAGTCCTATACACACCAAAATCAATACCGGTCTTGCGACGGTGGTTTATGACATATATATCCAATTTGAGCTCAATCGAATGCTCCGTTCAGGAGCTATCGTGTTCACTCACATACACACAAACACACATACACACACACACACATACACACATACATACATACATCTCGCAAAAATAGCATAAATGGATTCAGAAGCCCTCAAAACGTGTAAAAACACCAAAATCTCGAAGTCGAATTTTTTCATGATTACAATACTTTCCTTACATGGTACATGTTCGGAAAGTAAAAAGCGTCACGGACAGACTGACAGAGTGACAGAATGACAGACAAAAAAGCTTTTTTTTTTTAGGGTCACATCGGATTCCCGGGTGCTTGAAACGGATAGAAATCGCAAAATTTTTGAATTCCAAGAAATGTACAGACAAAAGTCTAATTTTATTTATATAGATTTCGCCTGGCCAAATACACTGCTGGCCACCCAAATTGCAACACCAAGAAAAACAAGAGATATCACAACAAAATTTATTGTGTAGATAACATGTTGACCAAGTAACAAATGATTAAATTTACAGCATTCTATGAAGCGTGGTTCCTGCCAAAATCAGTACCCAGAGTAGCCGCCGTTGTTGGAGATCACAGCTGCCACACGCCTCGGCATTGATTCAAAGAGACTTTGAATGTGTTCTTGGGGTACAGCAGACCAAGCAGCTTCCACACGTTGCCAAAGTTGATCTGGTGTGACAGCTGGGGATGAACTCTGGGTCAGTCGTTGAGCAACCATGGACCACATGTTTTCTATCGGCGAAAGATCCGGAGAGCGCGCCGGCCAGGGAAGCAATTCAATCTGGTGATTGACGAAGAACCCTTGGACAATGCGTGCCACGTGTGGCCGTGCATTATCCTGCTGAAATATGGCTGTTGGCAAGCCCTGAAGGTAAGAAAGGACAACTGGCTCCAACACCTCGGAGATGTAGCGCTGGCTGGTTAAAGTACCGGCAATGCGTACTAGAGGAGTGCGAGAGAGATATCCGATACCGCCCCATACCATAATACCCGGTGCAGGACCAGTGTGACGGTGCATAATGCAGCTGTTCAGCATCCTCTCTCCACGGTGTCTCCAGACTCGAATCCGACCGTCGTGGTGTTGCATACAGAAGCGTGACTCGTCAGTAAAGAGAATTTCATTCCATTCTGTCGTCCACATCCTTCTTTCATCGCACCATTGGCGGCGGAGACGTCTGTGGTTCCGCGTCAGAGGTAGACAAAGCAACGGACGTCTTGCGGACAGACCATTCTGCTGTAAACGACGTCGAATGGTACGCGCAGACACTGGATGATGCGTTACAGACTGAATCTGCTGTGATATGGTTCGTGATGTGACTGAGCGGTCCGTCACTGCCATGCGTACAATCTGCCTGTCATCACGTGACGTGGTGCACTGAGGTCGATGCGGTCGATCACGTCTGTCCGTCGTACCCTCCTGCACCCAACGATCACATATCCGCATCACAGTTGTTTGGTTTCGTCCAATACGACGACCGATTTCCCTGAAAGATAACCCACAATCTCGGTATGCCACTATCCTTCCTCTGTCAAACTCGGATACTTGATCAAAAGATGATCGTTGTTTCCTACGAGGCATAATTTATCGTTTTTTTGAAAAAAAAGCAAGAAAAACACAATTGCTGTACTTGAAACCGTCGAAATCTCCAAGCCTTAAATAGCGCTTTGAGGTGGCGCCACAGGCGCGCTTGATGTGCGTCTGCGCTGAAATTCTAATCATTTGCATATCTCACCTCAGCTAATGCATGTTGTAAATTTCATATTATTTGCATGCTTCCTTCAGGGTGTTGCATTTACGATGGCCAGCAGTGTATTTACATAAGCTAATAATAAGAGATTTGAAACGTATGAGAGCTCTTTGACATAGGTGCTACATTAGACTGCATTTTCTAAAATTCATAACATATAGGGAGTAGGCGCTCATAACGTTCTATTAGCGTATCCCGTGTGATCTCAAAGAAAAAAAAAGAGATGTCCATAATATTCTTAACGTAAAATAAAACACTCGAGGATTCCTAAAAATCAACTTTAGGGCATTTTGAAATTCGTCCTCCAGAGAGAGTAGACGTGGGAAAATGCGAAGAGTGGTGACCATCTTCTACAGAAGAAAAAAAATATATAACTGTAAAATTCTTACTTTAAAATGTAACAAATATGAATACACTGTGGCACAGATTCTTTTTGATAAAAATTTTCCAAAAGTCTATATTTATTTTTACTTTCCGAACATGTACCATGCAAGGAAAGTATTGTAATCATGAAAAAATTCGAATTCGCGATTTTGGTGAATTTACACGTTTTGAGGTCTTCTGAATTCATTTATGCTATTTTTATAAGATGTATGTATGTATGTGTGTGAGTGTGTGTGTATGTGTGTAAGTGCGTTTGTGTGTATGTGAGTGAACACGATAGCTCCTGAACGGGGCATTCGATTGAGCTCAAATTGGGCATATATGCTATAAACCACCGTCGCAAGACCGGTATTGATTTTGGTGTGTATAGGACTTATACTTTTTCTACAGGGCTACGACAAAGATTTCTTTTACATTATTTCCTATGGGAGGAAATTCTTGAAAGTGCGCTAGCGTTTAAACGATACATTCAATTGAGCTCAAATTGGGTATACATTTTATAACCCACCATTATAAGACCGGTATAGATTTTGATGTGCATAGGACT
Organism: Cheiracanthium punctorium; assembly: GCA_038373885.1. Taxonomy (NCBI): domain Eukaryota; kingdom Metazoa; phylum Arthropoda; class Arachnida; order Araneae; family Cheiracanthiidae; genus Cheiracanthium; species Cheiracanthium punctorium. The sequence goes on along the minus strand of JAWZYV010013531.1, from coordinate 94,205 downwards.
TATAGTTTTTCTACAGGGCTACGACAAAGATTTCTTTTACATTATGGCCTATGTGGAGAAATTCTTTTAAGTGCGCTAGCATTTAAACAATACATTCGAATGAGCTCAAATTGGGCATACATGTTATAAACCACCATTATAAGACCGGTATTGATTTTGATGTGCATAGGACTTATAGTTTTTCTACAGAGCTACGACAAAGATTTCTTTTACATTATGGCCTATGGGAGGAAATTCTTGAAAGTGCGCTAGCGTTTAAACGGTACATTCGATTGAGCTTCAATTTGCTATATATGTTTGAATTATTCATCGATTAAAATTTATTTAAATGCTTGGTAATGATCTTAATCGTAAGTGTTCGGAAAGTCGAGTGGAGTCACTCCAGATTTTTTTATTTTATGCGAAAAACCGTAATCAGGTTTTGGCCAAACCAATAGCATTTTGGTGAATGAAAGTCTAAAATTCAGAAGACGCTTAATAACTTTATTCAAAGAAGTTCAGGGCAGTAGAGACGTAATTCGAAAAGCTCAAATTTTTTTATTTTCTGCACGAGGAAATGATTTTGACAAGATTTTACTGAAAAATAGCCATAAAAATATATATTTAAATAATATTCTCTTCTTGGTTAAACCAAACAGATGCTCTACGATTTTAAAATTTTTTTATTACATTGCTAATTAGAAAAATAAAGCAATACTTTATATGCTTTGTAGTACAAAAAATTTTATAATTCACTTATTTTTTATCAGCTCTGTTTAAAATAAAGAGTTAACGAGATTAGTTAAAAATTCTCTGTATTATTCAATGAATTAATTGAACTGGAAACCAACTGTCACTTAGTTGTTACTCAAGAGTTATCACATAAGTAGCTAAAATGTCATCCAAGAAGCACACCATCAGATGCTTTGTTTCAACATCCAAACGAAGGAAAATCATTAGAACAATACAGTAAAAAATATTTAGAAGGAAATAGCAAAGAATCATCGTTCTAATATCAGGCAGTAATGTCCAAGAAAAAAAGTATTAGTTTATGAGTAACAGCTAATAATTCTTACCAAACTGGGCACATTTTCGTGGTTTCAACTTAATTATCTCAAATTAAACTGTCGGAAAAACAGTAAAAATCAAAATCTCCACAGCTTATTTAGCAATCCGTAATAACCTACACTAAAGTTTGAAAGTATGCAGCATGTTAACAACATCACACGTGCCGTACGTTACTAAATGTCACTCCATTTGGGGAGTTTATAAATTATCAAATGGCTAAATTAATATCGTGAAGCCTTATTTAGCAAGTATTTTGCAATGACGTGTGCTCACAGCTATAGCAAACAAACAGAGATTAATTATAACATTTTAAACAGGAGCAGAGTGCATGTTTTAATTTAAAAGCGACTGCAATGATTATAAGATGTTATAAATTTGGGACTGTCGCGAATTTTAATGAATACTGTTTGTGCAGGAAGTTATATTCTGAAGTTTCATAGACTCTGGCTACAGCCATTTGTTTTCCAAGGCACTCGCCGAACAAACGCATGATGCCGTCTTCTAAAGCATAATTACTTCTTGCCTTTTGAGGACTAACTTTTAAAAATAAAGCTATGCAACTGGAGCAATTTCATAATGCGACGTTATTTAATGCAATGGAATATTATGTTGCAGTAAAATGAAATATATTTTGAATGTAAAGATTTTAATCCTTTAGTGTTTCACGCTATTCCAGACATATATGAAGTTGACGTTGAATAAATTATTGCTGAAGCTTGTTTTGATGTAAAGTTTCAAAACTTACAAATTTAAATCGTTTAAAAACTTATCAAAATGTTTTATTAAGTATCAAAAATTATTATAATTGTTTCATGAAATAGACCAGAAACTTTTGAGGACGTACTTAAAACCTCCCTTTTTACTTTACGAACATGTACCATGTAAGGAATGTATCGTAATCATGAAACAATTCGACTTTGAGATTTTGATGTATTTACACGTTTTATGTATCCTGATTTCATTTATGCTATTTTTACAGTTGTGTATGTATGCATGTATTTTGCGAAAATACAACGTACAACAGAGCCTGGCATAACTGTACGCATTTGTTGAGAAATATTCAAATACCATCTTAAAACTTTCACTTTTGTTTTTTGCTGAGTTATTCACCGATTCAAATTTATTTAAACGCTTGATAACGATCAAGTGTTCGAAAAATCTATTGGTGTAACTCGATATTTTTGTTGTTGTTGTTGTTGTTGTTGTTACAATTAGCATTTCAAATTCTTGGATAATATATTAAAAGTGTATAAGACTGCAATATCTTTTATAATTTTGCGTTTCAAGTTTCTTTTTTCAGTCGCACACAGCCTATCATGAGACATGAAATGAAATAAAACAAGAAAATTCTTCAGGAAAAAGAGTTGGAACGTTTTGTAGTGATTGAAGGATCATCCATAATCAATATCAAAACTATTAAGCACAATTTTAATGTACGCTGTCACAATTTATTACTTTTTCCAGATTTCTTTGCTAATGGTTAATTCTTATTGAATCTTTGGATAGTTAGTAAACATATAAATCTCTGTTTTATAAATGTCATCGATTTTACTAAAATTAGGCTAGAAGAAAATTCTGAACTCTTATTGAGCATAGTACGCAGTTTCTGAGCAGATAGTTAAATACCAGTTCATCCACTCTACCAACTACACCTTGCTTCCGCCACTCCATACCAACGACATCTGAATTCGACATGAAGAATATCTCATTCGAAGAATTTGTTTTCATATCTAAAAATTCCGGGATATTTTGGCGCATTGGCATCGAGATGGTTTCAGCAAATACTAACGTAAATAGGTTGTTTGTTTTAATACGGATAATTCTGCAATCCACCCACTCTTTTAATGTAGCTTCCCGTCTGCAATAGAAACACAATACAAACTTTCATGAAGTCTGCTTATAAAGTTTCAAATTTCTCTTGAAATATACTTCTAGTGTGATCCGGAATGCTGCCTTTAAAATGCATTTATAGCAGATATCGCTGTTGCAAATGTTTATCAAGCAATTTTCAAGACATCATTTGGCAGCAGTCAGAAATTTATTTTATCGTCTGAAAATAAATTTGTTTTTAATGAGATAAGAATTCTCATTCTGCTGATTTCCAGAAATACTGAAAGTTACTGAGTAAAAAACATGCATTCAATTTTGCTTTCGACAGGAAATTTCTGCTAATTGGAAGGGTTTGAAATGTCACAAAAATTTTTGAAACCAGCCGTTTATTTTAAAAAATGTCTTTGATTACCTTTCCACATCAAAGTCGTTATAAATCAATGTATTGTTGGTTATTTTCCTTGACTGAAGTGGTGTTGTGCATTATGGGTCCTTACGAACTGACAAGACAGTCAACAAAGATTACCATCCGAGTTTTGGCGCCATTTGTGTGAAACGATTCGTCGAAAACGACCTGAAATGTGGCGAGTAAACTCACGGGTTTTTCGCTGCGATAGTACGCCTTCTCACAGTGGAATTATTATTCGCGAGTTTTCGATCAAACATTCGACGAATACGTTCGCCCAGCTCCCTACTCACCTGATATGGCACTATGTGACTTTTCTTATTTCCACGGATGAAATTGCCTTTCGGTAGTCCGCGGTTCTTGTCCATCAATTCCATAAAAGAAAATTCGCTAAGAACTCCGAAGAAGTTTCACAAAAACGAAAGGCATGTCTTGATGATTGGAAACAACTTTGTGAGACGTGCATTGCAGTTGGGGGGTGATTATTTTAAATGAGATGCAATAAATTTTGATTATTAATTTTACATATTTCGCTCGATGCCATCATTCCGCGTACTTCTTGATCACAGCATTATAGCTTAAATGTGCCATTTCTCTATTTATTTTTAACGCTGGAGTGTTATTAATTTCAAACCTCAAAAATATGTCTATAATTTTGAGAATTTATTTTTTTCAGTTTTAAAATTATATTCATTCATCTTGGTTGCCATGTTTGAGGATTTCTCGGCAGCATTAAGACCTACGAAGCCGACAAAAATGCAACAGTTCTTCCTTTGGTTTTATATTAATATCATTTGCATCTGAAAAGAGCGTGGGAATTCATTACTTTAAATAAATAAGCATGGGTTATCATGTACTTATCAATGAAATCAAAAACAATAGGGCCAAGAAATGAACAATGATATACTTTCCATCAAAACAAAGCAAGAAAAACAAATGGGCTCGCATGGATTCACTGGGAAACAACATTTTTCTTGCATTTGTACAAGTACTTAATCTTACATAATTCGAGAGTTCTGATTTCAAATCAGAAACTAATTTTGTTTCGAAAGCTGCAGATTTTTTTCAAAGGGGCATTTTTAATTCAGTTCAGATTTTTCATGAGCCTCCCAGATGGTGTATTGGTTTAAGTATCATTCTATCTCGTCCGGGTTCCAATCCTGGCTTGGACATGGATGTGAACTTTTCCGTCCCTTCATAGGGGGTAACGCTGGCCTTTCACTGGGTGCCCCACATAATAAAATGGCCACAATGCCTTCGAGCAGTTGTAGTTGGCAATGTCTAATCGGCACGTGCCCGCCTGTTGAAAAAAAATATTGCATGAATGTACAAAATTATAAAAAAACATATATGTTTATACATACAAAAGGACTTGGACTTATGGCACAGGCAAAAAATCACTGTATAAGTGCATAAATCAATATTACAAATAGGATACAGTCAGGAAACAAGCAAACACCCCCAATGACTTGAATCAATGGCATTATTCAGGCAAGAATTTGCTCTTGTAACTCTTGCCTTTAGGACTTGACGAGGCCAATCTCATTTGATGCTCCAGCAGTAGTGTGACATCATGTGTTTGTCCCAGCGCTCTTGATAAGTGGTATTTGATATCTTGATGAAAACTCCATCCCTGCTTTCACAACCTGGAGAAATCGATCAAGATGACTAAACAGATTAAATATTGTGCCTTTAACGAACAAGTGTTTAATAGCCACATGCATAAAAAAATGAATCAGAGCTATTTAAAAATCTACTTCTATTTGAAGAAGCCATCGAACAGATATGAATCGACATCTATAAAATACACTTGTTTGCTCCTTTAAAAATAATATTTAATAGATAAGAAAAAGCATGGCCCTACCTTTGCGCATCATAAACTCAAAAATATTATCACTTTTTTCTTGAGGGTAGGCTCTACGTACCAGAGAAGTAGCAAAATTAGTAGTCACTCAAATGCATATTCAAAACTTTTGCTTTGGTCTAAATTATTAAATTGCATAAAAACTGTAGCCTGTAGAGAGAAACCGTAGATTTGAAATCAGCGATGCGATAGTATCTAAAATCTATTTAAAAATCTCATGAAACGGAAAACAAAAAAAGAATTTATTCCCCAGTGTCGTGATTATAGTGCAATGATAAAATCTGAAAGTATTTCCGATTTTTTTATGTAAAGGAAGTCCTTTCTTTTTTAGACATGTTCACAGGTGATAGTACTGAAAATATATATATATACGTTCACTATAAGGCATAAAGTCATATTTTAAGGACGACCGTGGAGGCTTTTTTTTTCTTTAAATGTACGTGCGAAAAGAAGACTGAGACACGAAGTTGATCAAAAACGTTTCGTTTAGGAAACACGTAATATACACGTCGGCCTGGCAAAGTGTAAAATAAGTTATATAAGAGGAGTAAGAGAATACAATGTACAAAGGTATTAAAAATAACGTGGTTAAAATGAAAGGTCAAAGCGGGCATGCAAAAGGCTGAAATAGCATTCGAAACAAATGCTCTCAAATGATATCTGGAGCCGCTAGAAGAGGTTTCAAATTACACGCAAATAATACTATTGATAATTTAGCTGTTTAAATGAATTATATTTTTCTTTCTAAATAAATAATTTTTCATCAATACTAATTTTTTTTAAACTAAGACTTGGTTGAAAACTTTTTGAATGAACAAAGGTATCTGTTTCTAGTTAAACCATGTCAACAATTTAATGCATCAAAAAAATAATAATTTTAATATGATTAAGCTTCTTTAAAAAATAAAGGCGTTGAATTGTTTACGGGTGATGTTTCATGAATTAAATAATGTTTTCATTCTTGAAAAATAAATTTAAAACGAAACACCGCTAAAGTGATTGTAACAGATGTAGTGAATTGATGAAATTATGGGGTTTTTCGTTAGTAAATGCTTGTATATCATTTTATGTAATTCTGCCGTTATAAAAAATTAGAAATTTACTTCCAAAATCATTCTCAAAAAATTTTCCCTTTAATTAACAAATTGCTAACAGCAATTTTCAGATAAAAAAGTAATGTTCACCAACTATTTCTTAAATGAAGTAAACTTCTTAATACAGGGAAGCCCGTCTTGAGTGGAATCGCAAGAGACCGAATCATTTTGCCGATAAAACTAAGTTTCCGTTGTATAAAAAAGTGTTAGAAAAGTAAACCGCTGGCTGGATGTAAATTGTGATAAAATAAAATGCCTACATTTCTCTTAGATTTCTCTTAAGACATTTTCTCTGACTGTATGATGGGTGGACGTTAGTTAACAAAACTATGGAAGCACCTGCAAGTTCAGATGACTCTTAATATTTATAAAATGATTTCCGTTATAAAAAGGCGTACGATATTTATATTAATTAAAACTAATGAACTTTGTAAATCGCACTCGGACACAGATTGTCCATAATGACTCCGTACAATTTCAGGCGTTTATTAAATAAAATTCTGAACGGATACAAAATTGAAAATCATTTTATTTTAATGCAATTGCTGATTTTTTCTGTAATTAATAAACTTCTTCGTGTGCGCCATTAGTTGCGCGAAGAACATCAACGCGGTACTCGATTTCCAGCCATGTTTTCTGCAGTAAAACGTTATCAAAAGTGCCGATGCGTTTATAATCATTGACTTCAGGTCTGTGATATCCTCAACCTCTGTTCGGTCTGGGCGATCTTTAACTTAACCAAACAAAAAGAAATCCAGAGACGTGATATCAAGTGATCGAGGTAGCTGGGGAATTGGGCCATCTTGTCCAATCCACCGATCTTGAAATGTTTTATCAAAGGAATTGAGTACCTGACTGAGTATCTAAAGCTGAGTGATTTGATTATCTACTATTGTATCTAGAAATCAAGAAACACAGAGGACTTTTTCTTGACCTATAGCCATTTTGATATCTTTGACTTCTAGTTCTTTAAAATGTTATCTGAAATACGCAAAAATATAATGAATAAAACTTTAATCGTAACTGAGTATCTATAGCAATTTTCATTTTCATAGCTCATCGGATTTTGTTTAATGAATTTTGAAGTCAAAGGAAGGCTTTATGGACGTCCTGTATATAAAATGATGCAGTACGGACCATTTGGTCCGTACTGTTTCATTTTACATATTTACAAAATTCTGTATTAGATTTAACCATTTAACACCAGTTTTTTAGTGTGCTTATTTGTTTGGTTTATATATAGCGTGTATATTTATTATCTGATTTTTGTAAACCAAATTCGAGTGCAGAACATTTTAGGATCTTCACTTGCAACGTTCATCTGAAGATAATTATCACTTGTTATTCTTGCCTTGTATTTTATCATGTATTTTTTCAATGTGCTTTTCATACGAACCGGTGTACGAGGGCATCCAGAAAATAGTACCCACTGATAATGACAAAGTAACCACTAAGTATTTCGTAAAAAACATTTTATTTTACATGTGCATTCAATAAGTTGTTTATCAACGTAGTCAGCCTGTACATTTGCCCACTTATCATGCCATAAAATAAGATTTTGTATGCCTTCATTGTACACTCCCGCCTACTGTCCATCCAGATATTGAAAAATAACCGCACTGATAAACCAAGTCCAGGTCACGAAACTCCACCTGGGTTCAAGTTAACTGAGCATGCGCAGTTAGACTATTCCTAGGAAAGTTATCTTCCTCCCGTCCAATTTTGTTTGTATTGAACTACATCTTCCGAGAACTGTACCTTCTAATTCTCCTCTTCCTTATAGACAAAGAAATATCTGCTAAATAAAAGCAGAGCGATTGTGGGATCCGTTGGGTCAAATAAAACAACTTCAACGTCATGAGAACTAGCAATGTTTTATGGATATTTTATATTAGCCTCATTGTCCTATAAACATTTTGATGTCAACCGGAATCATTGCGATTGGCCGCGTTTCAACCTAGGTTCAATGACCACGGGTTCAGTTATTTTTTTTCCCAGGTTAATGGTGAAAATGAATCTTGGACTGATCATTCGACTTTTCTAGCTAGTGGTTATTCAAATGCCGGTCGAACCTGAAGTTGCGCTCATACTCACCGTTTACTTCGGCTATCCGTTTACAGCAAATTCAATACTCAAGTGGTATTCACCGATGGCGTGGCTGGAGCTAAACCAGCATAATATCTAAGTTCAAGTCGAGAAACTCAATCTTGCTGCACAGTTAGATTTAAGACAACCTAGCATGCTCAGTTTCTCTTCCAAGAACTGGCTCTCCCTTTATACAGACAAAGAGATCTGTAAGGGGGAGAAGCAGGGCGATAGTGGGGTCACTTGGAGAGGCACAAAATAAACAACTACCACGTGGGGCGAACTTCCAACGCTTTGTGGACACTTGAACAATGAGCGTTTCGATTTCAAACGAGCCCGTTTCAACCACTTTGATTGGTTCTGTTTCAACCCAGGTTGAGTTACAGCGGGTTCAGTAACTTTTTCTCCCCAGTTGACGGTGAATATGAATTTTGGACTGACCAGTCGAGTTTTCCAACCGGTAGTTACTGAACTGCCAGTTGAACCGCCACTTGATGTTAATGGTGAATTCGGGCGAAAGGGATATGTTAGGGGGGAAGCGTAGCGATTGTGGGGTCACTTGGAGAGGAGCTAAATAATTCCACTTGATGTGAACTCGCAATGCTTTGTGGACATTTGACCCATGAGCGTTTAGATTTCAACCGTGCCTCGTTTCAGTCCTGTTGATTGGCCCTGCTTCTAACTGAGTTACTGCAGGTTCAGTAACTTTTTCTCGCAGGTTAAAGATGAATACGAAACTTGGACTGACATTTCGGGTTTTCCAACCGGTAGTTACTGAACTGACGATTGAACAGCCAGCTGAAGTTAATTGTGAATACTGGGATACATCAATACTGCCGTCTTCTAAAGGACTTCTGCGGCGTATTATTTCAAGTACTAAAAAAATAAGTTTGAAACATTTTCTTAAACTTGGAATTTTAGCAAATCTGGTACTTCAAACTCAGTTATAAAACAGAAAATAAATTGATACAAATTATTTTCTCGAACGCTCTTTAAAATTAAAACTGATACTTAGTATACGCTGTTCTTAACTGACATACTTTCACAGCAATTAAGAAATTTAATGACTTTAACGCTTTGAAGATCTCTTAAATCTAGGATTTTTATAGCATTACTAAGTTTTTAAGGCTTTAACAAACAAAAGAAATTGCCTTTAATTTTCCAAGTCTCTTATGTTTTTATTGCCTTGGGAAATAACCTTACAATTTAAGATTTGACAAAAACACTTATTGAGGCTAATCGATAAGTCCCTACGGTCACGTAAAATAAACTTGTTTCCGAAAATCATTTTAGATGGAATTGGGAGAATTTAGTTTTAACGTTTTTTTAATTTATAAAAATATGATTTTGAAATTTTCTTTCTTTAGTTTTGCTGTAGATTTGTACTAAAGCTCTGAGCAAGTCTTAATTGGCCAATTAAATGATGTGCTCTTTAAATATATATTACATATTGCATATTTTGTAAAAAACAGTAACTAGATTTATGTGAAAGAAAATTGTAAAATTTGAATCTATAAAATAAGATATTGTAGACTCTATAATCTTATTTATCAGTATTTTTCTTTGGACAGTTCGCGAGTAGAAACTGCTACATCAATTTTCATCAGTTTTGTTTTAAAAGAAAAGATCCCAGAACAGACAATTTTGCCATAATTACAGGTTAAATGCCATAAAATTAATTAATATACACTGCTCAAAACAATTAAAGGATATTGCGGTTTTAGGTGGATCTTGTGGCTGGGAAACGTTTTAGCTGATTGATGCATGGTCGACAGACGTAGTAGGTTATATGAGAATAAATTACACATGTTTGGCAGAAAAAAATGCATTTTATTGCGCATTTGTGTAGAAAAGGAAAAACACAATTTGTGCATATGAGAAAAAAGAATAAGAAAAGATGTTTTCTGCAAAGGAAATCATTTTCAGTAGGGGTTATGGTTTCCACGGACGGCCAGCAACGTTGAACACCTTTGAGGCAGGAGTCAATGAGGTTGGGGTTATTAATCACGAGTTGGGGTATTCTGTCCCACTCTTCCAGAAGAGCTCTTTCCAGTTCTTGGAGAGTTTGTGGGGGTGGTTGGCGGCCAGCAACTCGTCTTCCTAGAGCGTCCGAAACGTGCTCTATTAGATTCATGTCTGGAGAACACGCTGGCCATTCCATTCGTACGATTTCTTCCTCGAAAAGGAAATCCTCCACCAGGTTAGCACGATGTGGCCTGCAGTTATCGTCCATTAAAATGAAGTCATCTCCGATTGCTGCAGCGTAAGAGACTACAATAGGTCTGAGGATCTCATCCCTATATCGGCGACCAGTCAGAGGTCCATCTCGAATGATGTAGAGGTCTGTGCGCCCGTCAATGGAGATGCCACCATACACCAACACTCCCCCACCGCCAAAGCTGACAGTTTCGTGCACGAACGTAGGATTATTCCTACTGCCACAGTCCCTCCAGATGAAAATACGCCTATTATCAGGATGAACAGAAAAACGGGACTCGTCAGGAAAAAGAACATTGCTCCATTCATTTCTCCTCCAGTTCACATGCTCTGTTGCCCACTCCCTGGGGTCGCGAATACATTGTTTATCAATGTATGGTTATGTTGTACGATGCCTTGATGTTAGTCTAACACATACCATCGGTCGGCGAGCATACAGACCTACACCATGGAGCCGGTTTCGGACTGTCTGAGTTGAAACTGTGGTGCCAGTAGCCGAGCGAAGGTGTTGTTGGAGAAGAGTAGCGTTCATATTCCGGTATCTCCGAGCCGTTAACACTAAATAACAATCTTCATTGGGCGTTGTTGCCCGTCTACGACCTTGCCCTGGTATTCGGCCTGCACTTCCAGTCACCAAAAACCGGTTCTAGATCCTGGAAATCACACTTTGTGACACTCCAATGGCTTGCGCTACTTCGGCTTGAGTTTGGCCCCCTTCTAACCTACCGACAACTCTCCAAGCTTCTGAATCGGTTCAATGACTTCGCTGAGACATCGTACTCATCTAAACAAAGCAGTCACTGAATGCCGATCATCCTTGTCTTCATTGTCTTTTATTCAGTTGAAAGTCCAATTTCATTTGCTGCCGCTGAAGCGACGTTTTGGACGTCGAACTCAAAATTAGCACACTCCACATTTTGACAATCATAAAAATTTGCATTTGTGATTCTCTTCTTCCATTTTCGGCAAAAAAAATTTCGCTTATATCTTTATTTTATATAAAACTTACAATATCCTTTAATTGTTTTAAGCAGTGTAGTTGGTTAATTCGAATTATTTTTAGTAAATATTAAGATTTTTCTCAAAGTTGAAAAAAGTATTATCTGTTTACACTTAAATTCACATAAATATGTTATGAAATTTAAAATTTTATATACATGGCGTTTATATTTAAAGTATTCTTATTCTGATCATCATACAGTAAAAACTACTGGTCGAAATGCTACCAAATTTTCCGAAAGCCTTAATGAAATCATCGGAGAAAGGTTTGCGTGGACAAAAGTACTTCAAAAAATCAGCACCAGGTAGCATTTTACAATGTTGTAGTTGCTGTTCTGCAAATTCTCCCACCACTCAGGGGTTTAAAAATCTGTTTCGCAACTTCTTTATTGTTTTCTTTGCTTCAGAACGCTTATTTGTTTGTTTCATTTGCACTAAAACGTTGGAAAACGCCCCCTGGTGGGGTAACTTTTAAATTACTTTTTTTTTCTAAATTTCTCTCTCATGGTCTCGAGGAAGTTTTTTGCAAATTTAGTAGCATTCTGTTCAGTAATTTTCGCTGTGCACCCATCTGGATAGGGAAACTTTAATTTCATTCACTGCATTTCATTCGATTCACTGTATTTCATTCGATAAATACTACTGCAAGTGCCTTATTTAAAATGGTAATTGCACCTTTTAATGTCCTTTTACATGATCACATAGAATAACTATAATGCTATGGGGTCAGTAGCGAAGCTATGGGGGTAAGGGGGTTAGAAAGTCTACAACATCCCATGCGGAAATTTTTGTCATACAGAATGTAATCTCTTCATTCCTAATCATGCACACACATCTATATATACATGAGTTACAGTAGTCGTTACCCACACTCCTCTCCATGAAAAATTTCTCGCTACGCCATTGAATGGGGTCGATGGATAGCAGTTGTTTAAAGTGTAGTTTATTTAAAAATAATAAATAAATATATAAATTATTGATGTTTTTATAACTATTCATTGTTCTAGTCGAAAACGGTAAACATGGCAAAAATAGATATCGTACACATACGAAAGAATTTCCGTACATTCTGTTTTACGAGTTCTTGAATTGCAATTTTTTATGGCGTTACTCAGTTTCAAACAAAACAAAATTATCATGCGGGATAGAAAGGAATAGCAAAATAGCTTTAATCGAGAAAGGAAGGTAGCTTTTTCATTGGGGACCAAAGATAATTTCAACACATTTTACTACAACACTACACTTTAACTGTGAGCAATAACTGTTGGAAGTGCCTGGTCCTATTTCCAATAAGATTAAATTATTATAATTTTATTGACATTTTCCCAGGTCAGTACGATGAGTTTATAACTCCGGTATGTCTGTCCGTCTCTTCACGCTCGAACTACCTTAAATATGCTTGGATGGATATATGTTGCAAAAATTAGTTCCTATAGCAAATGAGGGATGTAATTTTGATATACCGCAAACCGGGATCGCTCTGCGACAAGTAGGGTCCCTTTGTGACGCGTGGTCAATTTTTCAATCATTTTTCAATCATTTCGAATCTCGCGTCCGGAATCTACGGCAAAATAGGAAATGGACTCCACCATAAGTTGGTATCATCTGGCACCGAGTGGTCCCCTGACAAACTCTTTGGGCCTCCATTCGTCGAGCGAGAAAAATTGTTGTCTAGCATCACTTTGGAAGCGTTGCTGTGTTTACCGTCACTTTTGATTTGCACAGCAAAGTACAGAAGAGGATATCGTTTAATAGGTAATTATTATTGAACGTTAACATATTACGAAGAACAAATTGTTAAATGATGCTAATATTGAAGTTTTGAATGACTTATTAACCAATAGGTCAAAAATCAAAGATTTCAAGGATGACTTTGATACAGCTTTGGCTTGTAACCACATCACCCTGCGATTATTTTAACCTATATAGTTTGTCTTGCAGTGTACATAACGATATTTTAAAATGCCGAAGACATACAAAAAGAATTTGGAGGCTCGAAAATGATGAAATTTCTATTCGAGCTTAACCCACGGAAACAGAATATCATCCAGGAGGTAATATTCTGTTAATTTTAAAGGAAAAGTGATAGTAAAGAAGCTAGAAGTTGTAGTTGTCAGTGCAATCGAAAAGAATGGAAACAATTCGAAGTGGTCTCGAGACCCTACTCAAATTTTCATAAAACAGAAATTCTTAATTTATTAATTCTTCAAAAAATCTTATTATTAGAGGACTCTTTTAAAGTTGTTCAGCTAGACTAATTGAAGATGTAAAAATTCAGACTGATTCAGTTGAGAAATAGAAAACAAATTTCATGATACATCCAATTTGCTTTTCTCAACCTAAACGTTTTTAATCACTAGGTTTAACTATTTCAACCCTTTAATTTAAGACTGTAAAAAGGGTTTTACATACAAGGTATGTGGTGTAACTTTGAAATATCCCTTTGTCCCATACATTTCTAATATAAAAAGTGTTTGTCACAGTCACCCCAAGGAAAGAGGTGAGTTTGTGACAACTTTAATCACTAATTTTTAAAAAAAAAAGTTGAAGCAACGAGATTTATATACATACAGTTTTGTAGTAGAAGGATGGGTGACCCAAATCACCGGATATAAAGTGAGGGTATCGAAAAATATTAATGTTACAGCATGGAAACCTCAAATTCTTGCCCGAAGTAACCTTGGTTCGCGGTAACGTTCTTTTAGGGCAGAGTTTCTCGAACTGTGGGTCGCGACAGTTATTAAATTAAACTCAGTCACCCTGGCTCGACGACCAAAATCTTCAATAGTATATTACAGTCCTAGTGAAGAAACGGACAGTTTCACTGACAAGTGTATCGAATTTGAGCAATGCTTAAGGGGTCCCATCAAATTTTCGTAAATATTATGGGGTCCCTGCACTAAAAAGTTTGGGAAACCCTGTTCTAGGGCAAGACAAAAGAGTACTGATACGTTACTTTATAAAAATGGAATTATTTAATGCGCATTATAATGACGTTGTTATAGTAATTAACATTCTCCATACAGTTTAAAAAAGCTTTTAATCTCCCTATACCTGTTTGATTCCGACAGTCTAGCGTCCGTAAACATGCATGGGAATTCGCTAAATTTAAATATTTCATTGGTGTTTACTGCACAAAGTCTTCTATATAAACTTGTATATATGTAGCGTTCATAGCTTTTATATAGTAGTCTATGTCTTTCCAAACGATCTAAGGCCAAGAATTCAAATAAAATGCTGTATTGACGCTGTTTAATCTTCATTATTCAAACGTTAAATTATTCAGTACTGCTAAAGAAATTGAATTTTTTTTTTTACATATTTGCTTTACACAACTTATATTGTTTTTAAACTATAATGACAAGTTGATTGTATCGTAGATACTTTAAACTAGCGTTAGATAAAATAAATTTTTAATTTATACAAAAAACTTATAATTGCAACATTAAACTATCTAGAAATATCGATTAAGAAGACGAAATCTATATAAATAAAATTAGACTTTTGTCTGTACATTTCTTCGAATTCAAAAATTTTGCGATTTCTATCCGTTTCAAGCTCCCGGGAATCCGATGCGACCCTCAAAAAAAAAGTTTATCTGTCTGTCATTCTGTCGTTCTGTCGTTCTGTCATTCTGTCATTCAGTCCGTGACGCTTTTTCTGTTTAAGCATCACGTAAAATCGGCTGAAGCGAATGATATGAAATCGGGTGTCATGATAGGTGGTCACTCAACTTAAAACATAGGCGTGGAATTTAAAAAAAATCTTGATTGGATTTTGAGATTTTGCGAAAATCCTGTCAAAATGCGTAAATTTGTGTTCGAGCATCACGTAAAAACGACTGAAGCGAATGATACGAAATTGGGTGTCATGATAGGTGGTCACTCACCTTAAAACATAGGCGTGGAATTTTTAAAAAATCTTGATTGGATATTGAGATTTTGCGAAAATCCTGTCAAACTGCGTAAATTTGTGTTCAAGCATCACGTAAAAACGACTGAAGCGAATGATACGAAATTGGGTGTCATGATAGGCGGTCACTCAACTTAAAACATAGGCGTGGAATTTTTAAAAAATCTTGATTGGATTTTGAGATTTTGCGAAAATCCTGTCAAACTGCGTAAATTTGTGTTCGAGCATCACGTAAAAACGACTGAAGCGAATGATACGAAATTGGGTGTCATGATAGGTGGTCACTCACCTTAAAACATAGGCGTGGAATTTTTAAAAAATCTTGATTGGATATTGAGATTTTGCGAAAATCCTGTCAAACTGCGTAAATTTGTGTTCAAGCATCACGTAAAAACGACTGAAACGAATGATACGAAATTGGGTGTCATGATAGGCGGTCACTCAACTTAAAACATAGGCGTGGAATTTTTAAAAAATCTTGATTGGATTTTGAGATTTTGCGAAAATCCTGTCAAACTGCGTAAATTTGTGTTCGAGCATCACGTAAAAACGACTGAAGCGAATGATACGAAATTGGGTGTCATGATAGGTGGTCACTCACCTTAAAACATAGGCGTGGAATTTTTAAAAAATCTTGATTGGATTTTGAGATTTTGCGAAAATCCTGTCAAACTGCGTAAATTTGTGTTCAAGCATCACGTAAAAACGACTGAAGCGAATGATACGAAATTGGGTGTCATGATAGGTGGTCACTCAACTTAAAACATAGGCGTGGAATTTTTTAAAAATCTTGATTGGATTTTGAGATTTTGCGAAAATCCTGTCAAACTGCGTAAATTTGTGTTCGAGCATCACGTAAAAACGACTGAAGCGAATGATACGAAATTGGGTGTCATGATAGGTGGTCACTCACCTTAAAACATAGGCGTGGAATTTTTAAAAAATCTTGATTGGATTTTGAGATTTTGCGAAAATCCTGTCAAACTGCGTAAATTTGTGTTCGAGCATCACGTAAAAACGACTGAAGCGAATGATATGAAATTGGGTGTCATGATAGGTGGTCACTCAACTTAAAACATAGGCGTCGAATTTTTAAAAATTTTCATTAGATTTTCAGATTTTGCGAAAATCGTTTCAATCTGCGTAAATTTGTGTTCGCACATCACGTAATAACTGCAAAGGTGAAAAAATGATATTTGGTGAAATGATAGGTGGTCACTCACCTTAAACTATAAGCATCTAATTTTTAAAAATCGATCCGATTTCGAGATTTTGCGAAAATCGTTTAAAACTGAGTGAATCTTTGTTCCCGCATTACGTAATAACGACTAAAGTGAATGATATGAAATTTGGTCACATGATAGATGGTTGCTCAACATAAACTATACCCAAGTAGCACAATTAGTCCAAAAGACGTTTAAAGCACGTTTTTTAACGTCAAAAAACGTATTTCCAACGTAATTTGAACGTTTTTTTGAACTATTTGTGCTACTAGGGTAGGTATCCAATTTTTTAAACATTTTCATTAGATTTTGAGATTTTGTGAAAATTCTCTCATTTTACGTTTATATGACGTTTATATTTCTTCAAACATCACGTAATAACAACTAATACGAATGATACGAAATTTAGTGATATGATAGGTAGTTGCTAATCTTAATTTATAGGCGTTGAATTTTTAAAATATTTTGATTACATTTGGAGATTTTGCGAAAATCGTTTTAAAATGCTGAAATTTTGTTCCAGCATCACGAAATAAAGACTGCAGGGAATGAAACGAAATTGGGTGACATGATAGGTTGTCACTCAATTTAAATTCTAGGCTTCCAATTTTTCAAAGATGTTGATTAGATTTTGAGATTTTGAGAAAATTATTTCTATATTCGTAAATATTCGTTCGCGCATCACATAATTACGACTAAAGCGAATGAAATGATATCACTTAGTGACTCTCTTAACCTGTAATATTTTAACAATACATAAAAATTATAACTTCGCTTTCTTTACTTTGGCAACATACTCCATCCATTTTGTGTACTCCTACAATGCTGACGAAAGTTCTTGCTTTTTGGAAAGTAGCATTCACTAACCCGTCAAGGACGGGTACTTCAGCTAGTCTATATAAATAAAATTACACTCTTGTCTGTACATTTCTTGGAATTCAAAAATTTTCTGATTTCTATCCGTTTCAAGCACCCGGGAATCCGATGCGACCCTCAAAAAAAAGTTTGTCTGTCTGTCATTCTGTCATTCTGTCCGTGACGCTTTTTTTTGTTTAAGCATCACGTAAAAACGACTGAAGCGAATGATATGTAATTTAGTGTCATGATAGGTGGTCACTCAACTTAAAACATAGGCGTCCAATTTTTAAAAAATCCTGATTGGATTTTCAGATTTTGCGAAAATCCTTTCAAACTGCGTAAATTTGTGTTCAAGCATCACGTAAAAACAACTGAAGCGAATGATATGAAATTGGGTGTCATGATAGGTAGTCACTCAACTTAAAACATAGGCGTCGAATTTTTAAAAAATCTTGATTGGATTTTGAGATTTTGCGAAAATCCTTTCAAACTGCGTAAATTTGTGTTCGAGCATCACGTAAAAACGACTGAAGCGAATGATATGAAATTGGGTGTCATGATAGGTGCTCACTCAACGTAAAACATAGGCGTCGAATTAAAAAAAAATCTTGACTACATTTTGAGATTTTGCGAAAATCATTTCAAACTGCGTAAACTTGTGTTCGCACATCACGTAATAACTGCAAAGGTGAAAAAATGATATTTGGTGAAATTATAGGTGGTCACTCACCTTAAACTATAAGCATCTAATTAAAAAAAAAATTGATCAGATTTCGAGATTTTGCGAAAATCGTTTAAAACTGAGTGAATCTTTGTTCCCGCATTAAGTAATAATGACTAAAGCGAATGATATGAAATTTGGTCACATGATAGATGGTTGCTCAGCATAAACTATAGGTGTCCAATTTTTTAAACATTTTTATTAGATTTTGAGATTTTGTGAAAATTCTCTCAAAATACGCTTATATTTCTTCAAACATCACGTAATAACGACTAATACGAATTATACGAAATTTAGTGATACGATAGGTAGTTGCTAATCTTAATTTATAGGCATTGAAATTTTAAAATATATTGATTACATTTTGAGATTTTGCGAAAATCGTTTTAAAATGCTGAAATTTTGTTCCAGCATCACGAAATAAAGACTGCAGGGAATGGAACGAAATTGGGTGACAGGATAGGTTGTCACTCAACTTAAATTCTAGCCTTCAAAATTTTTCAAAAATGTTGATTAGATTTTGAGATTTTGCGAAAATTATTTCAATATGCGTCAATATTCGTTCGCGCATCACATAATTACGACCAAAGCGAATGAAATGATATCACTTAGTTACTCTCTAACCTGTAATATTTGAACAATACATAAAAATTATATCTTCACTTCCTTTACTTTGGCAACATACTACATCCATTCTGTGTACTCCTACAATGCTGACGAAGGTTCTTGCTTTTTGGAAATTTGCATTCACTAACCCGTCAAGGACGGGTACTTCAGCTAGTATATTATATGATTCACATGTCAAATTATTCTATGTCTAAAAACACTTGACACAGAATTCAGAAGGATTTAATAAATGGAGAACATTTTTTAAGGTATCAGTGGCTACTAAAACAACATATCCAGTATGAGATATCTTACAATATATATTAAAAAACATTTTTTATCTATGATTTGGCATTATTTATCGCTTGTTTAAAATTCTATTAGTGCAATATAAAATTTTTCGTAGATGCTTACAAGTAACACCAGATGATATCATTTTCTAATTCATGCGAAAAAATATAATCGCATGTAATTAGCTACTTTGAAACTTCGAGTAAAGACGGAACATTTTATATGAAATCATGTTGAATAATACTGTGTTACACAAGATTCGACTGAACATTGCAAAGGGTTAAATAAATGTCAAACATAATATTAAGCAATCAGCAGCTACTAAAACAGCACATACTATAGTCTGTCTCATAATTCATGTTAAAGGAATATGTAAAAAATTAATATGTAAACATAAATGCATGACGGTTAAAACTTTTAAGTGTCTTGTAATTTTTTTTCCAGTATGACAAAATGCCCAAATATAAGAGAGATGTATATATCACTTACTACTTCACCATAACATACTCATAGCTCGTTTTATATATTTATAAAGAAATCATAAACTCCCGTTGCTGCTTATTGTCTATTTGCCAGCTTGCAAATGATAAAACAAATGAAAAATCAACTATCGCCTAAAGGCAAAACTTTTTTTCCACAGTGTTAATAATTAAGTTTAAATAAAGCCACAAAATAATTAAACGGGGGGAAAAAATATTTTCGATCTCCATATGAATTAGGAAACGGGGGGGGGGGGTGTTACACACGCTTAATCAGATATTTACAGCTGGTGTGTGTTTTTTCCCATTAATTCAGTAAATGTATACTTTTTTTGTCTTAATAAACAACAAGTTTATTTTTTTAAAGATATATAAAACGGAAACATATGTAGTCAGCTATGCTTGTTAAAATTAATCCACATGTTGCTGGTAGCTTGAACATAGTAAAAACCTGGTTTCTTATGTTATTTTTCTGCTTATTTTCTAAGAAAAAGTATGTTATGTAACTGAATTTTCCGTACAGATTGCATACAGTAAAAGGGATGTAAGAAACTTAAGAATCTCCTAGACTAATAAATCTGGGCAAAATAAAATGGGAACAAGGATGCTTAAAGTGCAATGAAAAACAGTATCTCTCTATTCTAAAAAAAAGTAAAGGCTGCTGGCGCTGTCAAATCTTCTGGACCTATCTCCTCCTAAACCGTAGGGATTTGAGTTTCGACTAAGGTACCCACAGATTCGAAAAATTCCGAGGAACCTGCTAAGCTGACTTAAATTTCGAAAATCGAATTATTTTAGAAGATATTAATAAAAAACTGAAAATATAAACAGAATGGTTGCCAGATTTGGCATAAAGTCATTCATTCCTTTGCAACAAAGCGTTTCCAAGTATCTAGAATCGCGTGAAATTTACAAAGTTAACACAAAAAGCCTAATAACTTCTTCACCGTTTGCACGATCCGCTTGAAAATTTTCATGATCATGTATAAAAATATAGAAAACAATCTGCGCTTCTTTAAAAATCTGAAAATCTACCCGTTCCCTCCTTTTTAAGCGATTTTTCGCTACTTTCAACACCATTTTATTTCCGAGAGTCAAAAAAGTAAATTATTTGCGTGACAAAATTACCCTTTTCAAGTGAATATGACGTCATACAATTGGGATTCAAATTCGTTTAAAAAAGCTTTTACAGATTACACAGTTTATTATCATTTTTTTTTTCACAAATAAATCGTTTGCATGGACATGAGAATAGCTGTGTACACAAAACGAAATCTTTCGATTGCGAAAAGATTCCGCGAGTTTCCAGAACAGCATGAAATTTAATTTGGGTATCTCTCTATTCTAAAAAAAAGTAAAGGTCGCTGGCGCTGTCAAAGCTTGTTGGCCTATTTCCTCCTAAACCGTTGGGATTTAAGTTTCAACTAAGGTGCCCACAGATTCGAAAAATTCCGAGGAACCTGATGAGCTAAGTTAAATTTCGAAAATCGAATTATTTTAGAAGATATTAATAAAAAACTGAAAAAATAAGCCGAATGGTTGCCAGATTTGGCATAAAATCATTCATTACTTTGCAACAAAGCGTTTCCAAGTATCTAGAATCGCGTGAAATTTACAAACATGAGTTAGAATTACGCCCATTTTACGCCAAAATAAAAACTATATGAAATAAGTAACTCAAAATGTGTTACACAAAGTTGACCATTTTCAAATAGTCAGTTCGCTTAGACAACAGGAGTTTATAATTAGCGATGATTCGTTTTTCCAAAACAGAATAACTAATATCTTGAAAATGAAAAATAATTAAAATGCAGATTATTTTAAAGCCGGTTCTCGTCCACCTGGATTATTTGCTACCAGTAGAAATATTTGGCGTTAACTATGCCATTATAGCAGTTATAGTACACTTTGGATATTTGCTAGCGCGACGAGATGGTATAATTCGTGGTGTTAAGTACGCCAATCTGCAAACGATTATGTAAATGAAAGTATGGATAACAGTTTTCCGGTAACCTTAAATGAACAGTAAATATAGGTTGTGAGTATGTGTCAATCGCCAAATAATGAAAAGTCGCCATTGGTGGCAGGCTATTCTATCTGTTCCGTAGCTTTTATTAACTTTACATGTACGCAAGTCGCCAAATAATGAAAAATCGCCATGGGTGGCAAATTCGCAAGGTGTCCAATAGGTTTTACATTATTAAAAATACAGCTGAAACATATGTTCTTATTTTATTACGCTTTAGCTCCTAATTAGTATAACCTTTGAATGGCAACATTAAATATCATTGTGTTTCTGAGGAGTACAAACAATTTTTCCAGCGCTTATAAGCGGAATCCGCACTCCAGGTGGTGTATAGCTCAGGACCCGTACAACACGGATTCCTATAACAAAATATCTTTCGTGTTATGAGGGGTAGGGGCTCTACTGTAGTGTGAAGTTTAAATTTTTATGTACCAATGAAGATGCAAGAACTAAGCAATGTGTAGCTTAGCTCAGTAACATTCTATCTGATCCAATCTTCGGGTTTTCTCTGTTGAAATTATGTCTTTTTTACGAATAAGCCCGATTAGTGGCCGAATGCCTCATATGAAAAGCGAGCGTAGCGAGTCTGGGAGCCTTGGCCCCTAGTTAATTAAAAATAAATAAAATGCGTACGTTTGTTATGCGATTGAAATAAAACACTAACAATGAAAACCAAATTTGTAAATATAAGGTATTCGCAGAACAGCAAATATGTCATGAGTTCTCCCTGAAAAATATCTATAACAATGATAAAAACCGTAAAATGTTTCTTTAACGCTCTATTAGGTAGAAACCCATTTTAAATGGAAATATTTCCTAGTACCATGAATTTAGCATTAAAAAAACCATCACAAATCCTCTATATTAAATGAAAATTATCGTAAAAGTTCATTAATTCTACGCTGGAACAGAAGTTAGAAACAGACCTCATACAAAAATTTCTATTGAGCGTAGTTTAAATACACTTAAGTATTTAAAGCAATTAATGGTGTTTTAGCATGCAACTAAGCATGTCTCTTTATTTGTTTTATTTTCCTACAATTTCTAACATTTTCTACAATTTAAAATTAATTATTTTTTATTATATTTTATACTAAATTATTTTGATGAAAGATCTGAATCTACAAACATGTTTTTCAATTGGAATAATGCCCAACAGTACATCTCAATAGCATGTATGGTTGTCTAGACATATTTAAAGCAATTAGAACACGGACGAACAATTGCTTTAAATATGTCTAGGCATATTTAAGGCAATTCGGTTTCTGCAACTCTCTACACCAGAAACGGAACGTACGGTGTAGAGAGTTGCTCAAAGACGAACTTGAATTACTTGACAGTTTAAGGTAGAAAACATAGTCTGCGTAGACCAATTACTAATCGCTTTGAAACATAGAAGTCATTTGCTTAAATTGGCATGTAAAATTGTGTGGGGGGAGGGGGGGGAAAGTGTTTCCTACTGTTAAAATTATTTTCAAATGAGAATACCTGAATTTTCTTTTCTTTTTTTTTTTCTTTCTTTTTTTTCTAGGAGAGGAGGGGGCAATTGCCCTCACCTTACCTCTAGTAAGTTACGCCTATGACAGCAGCATTTAAGTATCATCGTTAGTCATCGATATTTTTTAAATTTATAAGATAGTTTTAAAACATTCTTTCAGTAATCTAACCAATGGCATACATGGTGAATCTGCTATGCCGACGTGCGCGGTGAAGCCGTTGCTCATACTGCACATACGTTTTGCATTTATCGATCTCTGGGATCCAAAACTAAATTACATGACTATTATTCAACCTTGGAGGAAAAATAAATAAAATTGCAGGGAATAAAAGTGAAGTAACTGCATCATGTTCAGACAGGGGCGTAGCCAGGGGGGGGGATATCGGGATATATCCCCCCCTGGCTACGGAGGTTTTTTCGGGGGTGATATCCCCCCTGAAAAATTTTACAGGCGCATATCCACCCCCGAAAAATTTTCCTGGCTACGCGCCTGTGTTCAGATACAGTTTTCCCGTCATCCTCAAATAGCTAGCAGAAGATAGTTGAGCAATTCTGATTAGAAAGTCGTAACCAATCACTATTTGAGAAAATCTAAGATCACTGCATCGAATTTTGATCATGTATTGTGATATTTATGTCTTATATTTTTGCTAGTTTTCTTCAGTCAGTTAGATTTTCTTCTAGTTTTTGGCATAAATGGAGACAACTTTGTTCAGTATATTTAATGATATCAGAAGTGTTCTACAAATTTTTCAAAAACTTCTGAATGAGAAGACTTTGAGCCGCACGACCTTGCACGTATGGCAGACGCGGGCATGGACACAGTCATCTTCCAAGAGATCATTCGCCATGCTAACGCAACACCTACACAATACTAGTGACATTCGAACGTTCAGATTATTTGCTGCAGTTCAAGGGTAAATTTTAAGTAACAGGGGCCTTGTTACACTCAAAAGACCTTTTCTTCTTTTCCTTTTTGAAACTCATAAACAATCCTTTTTTCTCCGACCAATACAAATGTGACAAGTGTAAATTCGTTAAGTGAAATTTTTATTTACCACCGTCAATGTAAAAACGAAGTTTGATTCACTGGTTGTTCTGCTATTTGAAAAGGAAGGGAGGATTGAATAGCAGATTTCGCACAAGGTCGTAAAAAATTGGAATGGGGAAGTAAAAGAACCCATGTGAACACAGTAGCTTAAGTGCTGGGTTGGAAAGTTTTTGATCAGTAATTCCCAGTATTTTGCTAAACTTTTAACAGCGAAAGTTTTATTAACAAGGTTACTTAAGCTTTCTTGATAGTGTACTATTCTAAAAATTTAATTCACCAAAGAATGGGGTATTTTCCTCTTGGTTTTAAAAAAGCTATCATTCCAATCTGCTCTGCTCTTTTGCAAAACAAATCAAAATCAGCTATTTTCATTCTTAAACAGAGCACGTTATATTAAAATTTAACAGCGGTTCTAACAATTCTAATTGGTGTAAATAAAAGTTTACTAGAATTTAACGAACAACTAATATTTGTCAATTGGTTACGAAATTATTAGTTAATGAAAATTGGATAGGCATATAATATTCAGACTAAATTGCTTTTTCTTCCAATATTTTAAGAGATTGTAATTATTTTAAAGACATGATTACCATGCAACACTCTCCCGCTTAATTTGTTACCTAACTTAAGATCTAAATCTATCATCATCGTCTTTAACAAGAAAACTTCAATGAAGTTTCTAGCAAAACAGTTTATCTCTTGGGTTTTAACGGGAAGTATTCGGGTGATACAACTCAAAAAAATTTAAAAATCTGACATCATATCTTTATTAAACGAGAATGTTCTAGTAAAATCAGCTGTAAAAGCTATTCTGTGAGAGCGAATTATAAAACTTGCCTACAAATTATATAACAACTAGCTGAAGTACCCGTCCTCGACGGGTTAGTGAATGAAAATTTCCAAAAAGCAAGAACTTTCGTCAGCATTGTAGGAGTACACAGAATGGATGGAGTATGTTGCCAAAGTAAAGAAAGCGAAGTTATAATTTTCATGTATTGTTAAAATATTACAGGTTAGACGAGTAACTAAATAATATCATTTCATTCGCTTTAGTCGTAATTATGTGATGCGCGAACGAATATTTACGCATATTGAAATAATTTTCGCAAAATCTCAAAATTTAATCAACATTTTTGAAAAATTTGAAGCCTAGAATTTAAGTTGAGTGACAACCAATCCTGTCACCCAAATTCGTTTCATTCCCTGCAGTCTTTATTTCGTGATGCTGGAACAAATTTTCAGCATTTTAAAACGATTTTCGAAAAATCTCAAAATGTAAGCAAAATATTTTTTAAATTCTCTCTCTCTCTCAACGCCTATAAATTAAGTTTAGCAACTACCTATCATATCACTCAATTTCGTATCATTCGTATTAGTCGTTATTACGTGATGTTTGAAGAAATATAAACGTATTTTGAGAGAATTTTCACAAAATCTCAAAATCTAATAAAAATGTTTAAAAAATTGGACTCCCATATTTTATGTTGAGCAACCATCTATCGTGTGACCAAATTTCATGTCATTCGCTTTAGTCGTTATTACGTAATACGGGAACAAAGATTCACTCAGTTTTAAACGATTTTCACAAAATCTCGAAATCTCATGGATTTTTTTTAATTAGATGCTTATAGTTTAACGTGAGTGACCACCTATCATT
This sequence comes from Cheiracanthium punctorium, assembly GCA_038373885.1. NCBI lineage: Eukaryota > Metazoa > Arthropoda > Arachnida > Araneae > Cheiracanthiidae > Cheiracanthium > Cheiracanthium punctorium. The sequence continues at coordinate 68,341 of JAWZYV010013531.1, read as the reverse complement.
TCGCCATATATCATTTTTTCACCTTTGCAGTTATTACGTGATGTGCGAACACAAATTTACGCAGTTTGAAATGATTTTCGCAAAATTTCAAAATCTAATGAAGATTTTTTTTTTTAATTCGACGCCTATGTTTTAAGTTGAGTGACCACCTATCATGTCACTCAGTTTCATATCATTCGCTTCAGTCGTTTTTACGTGATGCTTGAACACAAATTTACGCAGTTTGAAAGGATTTTCGCAAAATCTCAAAATCCAATCAGAATTTTTTAAAAATTGGACGCTTATGTTTTAAGTTGATTGACCACCTATCATGACACCCAATTTCATATCATTCACTTCAGTCGTTTTTGCGTGATGCTTGAACACAAATTTACGCAGTTTGAAACAATTTTCGCAAAATCTCAAAATCCAATCAAGATTTTTTTAAAGTTCTACGCCTATGTTTTAGGTTGAGTGACCACCTATCATGTCACTCAATTTCATATCATTCGCTTCAGTCGTTTTTACGTGATGCTTGAACACAAATTTACGCAGTTTGAAGGGATTTTCGCAAAATCTCAAAATCCAATCAGAATTTTTTAAAAATTGGACGCCTATGTTTTAAGTTGAGTGACCACCTATCATGACACCCAATTTCATATCATTCGCTTCAGTCGTTTTTGCGTGATGCTTGAACACAAATTTACGCAGTTTGAAACGATTTTCGCAAAATCTGAAAATCTAATCAAGATTTTTTAAAAATTGGACGCCTATGTTTTAAGTTGAGTGACCACCTATCATGACACCCAATTTCATATCAATCGCTTCAGTCGTTTATACGTGATGCTTGAACACAAATTTACGCAGTTTGAAACGATTTTCGCAAAATCTGAAAATCTAATCAAGTTTTTTTAAAAATTCGACGCCTATGTTTTAAGTTGAGTGACCACCTATTATGACACCCAATTTCATATTATTCGCTTCAGTCGCTTTTACGGGATGCTTAAACAAAAAAAGCGTCACGGACAGAATGACAGACAGACAAACTTTTTTTTGAGGGTCACATCGGATTCCCGGGTGCTTGAAACGGATAGAAATCGCAAAATTTTTGAATTCCAAGAAATGTACAGACAAAAGTCTAATTTTATTTATATAGATAGCTTAAATCATTGTTTAAATTTTTAGAGTGTTTTTAAAATTTAAACAATGATTTAAGCCATGAAAAAGCCAAACTTTTTTTTATTGTTTTCCAAGACTTTGTAGTACATTGCAACAGAGAACTTCCATTAGGTTTCGGGTTATTTGCTTAAAAGTCCAGTGCATAGGGAAAGTTCTAAGAAACAGTCCAGTTGACAGGACGAAATACAAATTTTACTGCTTCTAGAAATTCGATGATTAATCTGCTATACACAATTCACAAGAATTAACGAGCTGCAACTTGATTTACAACAGTCAACTGATCACAGAAGCCTTCTCACATACTGTATTTCCAGTGCCGGATTAACAATATAGCAGATTTAGCAATTGCTACGGGCCCCGCGCTTTTGGGGGCCCCGCGCCTTTACCTTGAAAGTTTTCGTCTTTCCCCCTCAAGATCTAGATTTTTTGACACTTTCCAACAAGGTAGAAAAGTGTTTAAGATTTCGGTTTGTCTGTCTGTCCGTCCTTGACTCGCGTCAATAGGCATTGATTTCTACGAAATTTATATATGTTATTCTTATCTGCAGTACCATGTACCCTATTGTAAAGGATCTATGTAGCATTTATAGATTTTTTTCTACAGGAGCACTCAAAATAGTCCCAATACATTGCGCTCTATGGGAAGTTATTCTTTAAAGTGTATCACCCTACTAACTACAAGGGGTGATCAAATGAAAAGGTACGAAACGACACTTTAGATACAAATGTAGACTTTATTCAAAATATACACCACAGGCCTGAGCACGACGATCCCACTGACGAACAAGCCGCAGGATTCCTTGTTCCCAGAATTCCTGTGGCCGTGACGAGACCCAGTCCGTCACAGCGTCCTTGAGTACGTCGTCCGAGTTGAAGCGCTTCCCTTTCAGGTGGTTTCTTCAGTGGAACCAACACATGGAAATCGCAGGGCGACATGTCCGGACTGTAGGGCGGATGGTCCAACGTCTCCCACTTGAACGTGGCCAGTTCCTTGGCGAAAACGGACATTCCATTTTCTCATTGACTTGTGGGACACACAGCCTTCCCAGTATACGATCATCCTCCTGCGATGAATAGTGGCCGGTTTAACACCTTCCGCTGTCAGAAATCGGATAACGCCTCGCTGCCCCTAAATCGCCGAATTTTGCAATGTGAACACCATCCTGTCCTCACACGCACTGCCGCGTCAATTGGACGTAGGAGGGTGCTTTTTACAAGAGCTTCTGCTCTCTCCTGCGGGCCCCCGCATGTTCCTATCCACACAAAAGGCACGAATCGCATTCCTAGATGTCTCGCTACGTGCTCTCATAGCTGCATGGACAAATATGATAACGGTTAGGTTGTTGCGACGTTTCGTACCTTTTCATTTGATCACCCCTTGTAGTTGCGCTGAACCCTGACTTCAAGATAAAACTTTTTCCTCTATGACTGCAAAAAGATTACAAAGTCAAGGACAAAAAACCTAAACTTCTACATCGTTTGTACGATCCGCTTGAAATTTTTCACAAGTTTGTAAAAAAATATAGAAAACAATCTGTCAATTTTAAAAATCTGAAAATCCACCCGTTCCTTCATTTTTAAGCGATTTTTCGCTATTTTCAGCACCATTTCGTTTCCGAGAGTCAGAAAAATTGAATCATTTGCGTGACAAAATGACCTATTTTAAGTGAAAATGAGTCATCATGGGACAATACGTTTAAAATAATTTCTCCCGATTACACAGTTTATTATTTTTTTCCCCACAAATAAATCGTCTATTGGATATTCGAATGTTTATGTATACAAAACGAAAGCTTTCGACTGCGAAAAGATTCCGCGCGTTTCCAGATGAGCATGAAATTCGATTTGGGTCTGTAATAAAAATTGAATATGAACTTATTTATTTTAGGTGGATGAAAATTAAATATATTGAATGAAAGACAAATTTCCTTAAAATGTTTTTTCTCTCGCCCGTTGTAATTGCCTTCACAACAGGCTTTGACTTCTAGTTTTAGAGATATTCTGCTCTTTGAAATGAAACAAAATTGAATGTTATTAAGGATTACAAAATGAAGCTTTGCATCGAAAATAGTGTCTGTATAGTTAAAAGTTTTTCTATACGGGAGCACTCAAAATAATTTCAATACAATACGGTCAATGGCAGTTTAGAGACAGGCATCTATTTTAAGCATATAATACTATCCTGCAATATGATTAGCTAATAATCCGACGACGATCGTGTGCCTCCTTCAAAATTTGAGCCAAAAGCCGGCACTGTTGGCGACTTTTGCGATAAATTGCCAAATTGGGTGCGAAAAAAATGCTTTGAAAAATGAACCGAACTTGGCGATATTTTTATTATTTTACGATAAATCGAAAAAGGTATTTACGTATTATCCCGGCGGTCATTAACGCCAAACTATTTTTTCCTCAAATTTCCTGGCAAACTGTTGGCAATCGTATTCCGAACCATCAATAATTTCATGTGTCCGGCATTTATCTTTGCGAAAAAGTTGCTCGTCTTGGCGGATCGCCTGGATTGTAGTACCTCGAAAAATGTCTGATGTAATTATATTAAGCTATGTCGATTTCTTTGGAAATTCGTTACTCGCACTTTAATTAACTGATTTATTGTATTGTGTTTTGTTAAGGGCTATGTGCCTAGGAGTATGAGGGGGTCTCCGACCGACGAAAATTTGTTAATGCATTAGAACCCAAAACGGGTTAACGTCCTTATGATTTCGGTTATTTGTCTGTTCTGATGTCCACCCATCCAGTGTTCTAACTGCTGTGGATATACATCGATTTGTGCGAAATTTATGTTTTATCTATGTACAGTACCACCTACCATATTGAAAATGGTGTATGTAGCATTTATAGTTCTTTTACAGGAGAAAAAAATCCAATGTATAGCACAGTCTAAAAAACAGAACTAAAAGAGGGGGGTGGGTTCGGGGGGGGGTCTCCCCCTGTATCTGTTGATACAGGAATGACTGAATCAACAGTCATTCTTGAAAACATATTTTAGAGATATTCGATTTTTGAAAGAAAACAAAGTTGGCATATATATTACTAAGGCTCTCAAAATGATGCTCTCCATTGAGAATAACGTCCGTATTATTAATAGTTCTACAGGAGCACTCAAAAGTATTCCCATTGCAGTCTGTGGCATTTGAGAGACACTAATACATTTCTAGCACAAGACAATGAGTATAAAATTTTTATATTTTTCAGTTAAACGCTAAAAAAAATTAAAGGTCTTTTACAGGGTCTCATAAAATTGCATTTATAGTGATAATACAACATTTTTTTATCTACGAAATCTCGCCAGTTTTAACTAAAAGACACAGCAGATTTGGCGCAAAAATACTTTGTATTGGAAAGTGTTTTATAATCTATGAGCTTGGCATGATTTATCTTTCTTGATTTTTTAAGGCAACAGATAAATTTTGTAATTCTTTTTTTCTTTCTTTCTTTCTTTTCATTTTCATTTATTTATTTTTTGGATAAGACAATTTCTAAAGCTCTATATAGTGGAACTGTAAATCAGTTGTAGACAACTCATTGAAAGAATATATGTATAACTCGGCTGTTCGAGCCTTGTCAATGGGAGACCCCTCTGAACCCTCCTAATTTTTTAGTTTCATGATTGCCATATTAAAACGGCATTAATGGACTATGTCATTTTATCTCTCATCTATCGTGTATTTCACCTGGTAACCCCATGTTGAAATTTTTAGGATTGTAACCTATTTATAGAAAAATACATGTGATGCACATTCTACAGCTTAGTAAATATTGTAACAATAGATTAAAGCTCTTGTGAACTAATAGTATTTAAATATATGTAAAATATACTTGTGATGTATATTCTACAGCTTACGAAATATTGTAACAATAGATTAAAGCAGTTGTGAACTAATAGTATTTAAATAAACGGATGAAATTTTTAAACAATCATTTTATCAAATAAATGCAACCTTACGGAGCTTATAGAAAACGGTGGTTTACGTAACACATACTAACATTTTCAGCGGACATTTATTCTTACTTTTATGTCGCGTTTTCGTAACGCATTTTCGTGTCTTATTTTTATGTCACATTTTCAAAAGGGGGTGAGAGATAAAATGACATAGTCATTAATATATTTAATGTGGCTGTTGCATGCCTGCATTATTTAGTCAACTCATTACCTAGGCGAAACTGAATAGTATTCTAAAGTCAGCAATAAGAACACACACAAGAGTATATCCAACAATACTGTGGAACAAAAACACGGTTCTCAGTAAAAAATTTCAGGGAGCATCCAAAAGGGGGGAAATAAAAGAAAGACAGAAAGAAAGGCTGTATCATTATCTTTTCGTTGACTAAAAGCGAAACTCGGACAAACGGAGGAGGGGTATCCAGATCCTTGCACCCCCACCTATGGCCTTTAGAAAATGGATTCCTTACCAATAATGTTACATTTTTGTCTTTATTTGAAGAATGAATCCAGAAATAAACAAAACATAGAAAGAAAACTAAGTGCCGAAACAAAAAACAGACTCAGGGTCTGATCAAGGTCGGATTAAAGGGAGGGGGTCGGAGGAGGTGACCGCCCCTCCCGAGAAAAATGAAATTAATGTAAACAATCCCAACTTACTTCCATAAAATTTATATATATATATATGTATGTGAATCTTCCATCCAAGCCTCCACCCACAAAATTGTATTAATCCGTCAGTGGGCCGGATTATTCATTAGGCTGTAGTCTATCTGTCCCGATCGTTTCAGGGACTTTTCAGTAACAAGTCGAAAGAATTTTTTAATGAAGTTGTATAATCAAACTTTTTCAAAATGACTCAATAGAACGGAAATATTTGTGGCTATTTCTGAAGATGTTCTCTGGAACGCGAGTTGACCTTCTGCATTTCCCCGAGAGCTGAGATCCATAGGATTAAGGTTGTAGGAAAAACGCGCCGCATAATCAATAATAATCCCCCACGAAACAATAATTTTTATTTAAATATTGGACAAAGTTATTTTGTTTTTTAGTAAATATGAGAATGGTATTTTAAACGGATGTTGGGCAGCCCCAAAGTTCTTTTATTTTACAGTAAAGGCATTTTACAGGCATCCACGGCATTTTACGCCAAAGCCACACATCTAAAAGGTATTTTACAGTGTGGCTTTGGCGAAATTCTAAGGTGTACTAGGGTGTAAACTATCTTAGAAGGCTTTTGGTAGTTGGCTTGCTTTGTTTTTACTTAATTATTTATTTTACATTTTACAATATTTAAACAAAGGCGAATTATTTTTTGAAACAATAATAATATATAGAATGTAAGTCATTTTTTTATAGTTGGGGAATCCACTATTACGATAAATTATCTTATTAATCTCGGAAATTAACCACGTTAAATATGAAAGAATTGATTTTTGGCCGGTCGAAACCACAGGTCAAGTGCGCGAATGCCAGTACGTTCGTTCAAATAAAATAATTAGAACCGAGAGGATCTTCGCACGGTCGGGGTATCCGAGAAGCCATAACCTCAGGCAAACTGAAAACAAAAAGAATTCTCGGATACTCTTGACCCACAAAGAAACTCACAAATTACTTGTCACATTTAAGATTATTATGTCTTGCAAAAACATTTGAACGTAATACGATAATGAATGTTTTATCCGAATTTTTTATTATTTATTATATAGATTATTCTATTCCTCTTATAAAGATTTTTTTTTGAGCAAAATATTTTATATCATTTTAACGAAGATAAGTTGAAAAGTAATGTACATATGCTTGTAGAACACTAACGAAATGACCTTTAGAAGTGTTCCAAGCGGTATGTGGAAGTAACAGTCCCCCTGTACAAGCGTGTACAGTTTAAATGCCTTCCGTGTATGCAGTATATTTTGAATGGTGGAGGTATTATTGTGCTAGATCTATCTATCCCCAGTTCGATTTCTTATGAATTAACCCATTAAATAAATTAAGAGAAGTTAAAAATATGTAACCTATAATTAGTAAAAACCGTCCAGATAATGAAATAATTTTACAAGCATGTATTTTTATAGGGGAAAAAATAGTGTTTAAGGGCACAGTTTAAAGTACATATTGTTTTCGATGGTTTTAAAAATTTTACAGAAACAATTATTATTTTATGTGTGTAAACTTGTCTAGTTATATGTTTGCATATGGGAAAGGTGGGAAGTGTTAGAAATTCCAAATATATATCCATGAACATTAACATTCATTTAAAAAAAACCTGAGTTGTACGAATAAATAACTTTAAACATCGCCAGTCTCACTATCTATTTGCCCCCCCCCCCCACTTTATTTTGACGGGAATTTTTTCCGCACACTAATTTACTTGGAGAAATTTATTTGTCTAATGTTAACTCAAATTTGTTCATTTTGAATCAAGAAAATTCGTAAAAGTTGTGTTTTATTTTATTATCGTACAAAACCTACAGATTAGCTCACCCAAGGTGGAGGAAGGGCTGGGATAAACCTCTCGCAAATATAACACGTGGGACCTTTTAGTTTTGTTTACATCTAATTAGCATTAGTAATACCATTAATTAGCACTAAACATAAATTGTAATATAATTAGCACTATTTATTTTCTCATTCAATTTAGCTCTATTACTTTAATGTGTGGGTGAACATATATATATATATATATATATAGGTGCTTCACTGAGCAGGGGACCCCTTGGTAACATTTGCTACGGGCCCCGCGCTGTCTTAATCCGGCACTGTGTATTTCCCATTCAATAAAATGATTTCACAGGATAGATTTCGGTGGAAATTTTTGAACAGACTCTCAGCTGCTCCTCAGCATACAGCAAAGAAATATTCATTAACAGCCTTATGAAAACAAGCAGGAAACAGTCGCTTATAATACCTCAATACAACGAAAGATAACGAAAGTTTATCTGCTAGTGACATGCGAAAGCTCCCTCTCTCTGGGGTGACCTGTCCTTTTATACTCACGCACCTGTTTCTCAAACGTTCCTACTGTTCTCGACACCTTTCTAATTTGATGGCACTTCCTATTGGTCGCATATAATGATTACGTAATACTAATGCTATTGCGTAATATCTGTGCAGGAAAGCAAACATTACAGGGCGAAAGCTTAGCGACTTTTTCGTAAAATATCGTTAAATTTGGCACCAAAAATAAGTCCCTAAAACTGAAGTAGGCTATGCAATACCGTCAATATTTGTCAAAAAAATCGATTTGCATGAACAAAATGCAAATTTTAATTATTCGACTCATAGAATACGAATTTTAGCCTAAATTTAACCACTAAAGAGCAAATCACCCCCCCAAAAAAATCGTAACAGTATATTTCTAGCCTAATAGATTCTATACAAACACAGAATTTTTTATAAAATACTAGTCCTGTCGAAGTTTTCAGGCTTTTATTTGGACTTAACCATTTTGTTCTCTGAAATATTGTTTTCAACAGCTTATATATATGACCAAAAATTGCACTCGATGCTTTTAGGGTTTTTTCCCCCCCTCTCTTTCTCTCTCTGTCTATTTTAAAATAATGGATCCCTCGCGAATTCTATTGAGTTTGGAAACCAGTAAGCAAAAGCAAGCTTTGTAACAAGTATCTTAAGATCAAAAGAAATGAGGAACTACAGAAAATGTTCTATTCAGAGTCACTTTATAAAATGTACAACAAAGAAAAAAAATAACTTTCTTACACAGTGCATGAAATAAGGTGTTCCAAAGTTAGATTTCGTCTTTATTCAATGTTATCGAATATGTTTAAATTAGACGGCGAAAACAAATGGCCTCTAAAAAGGTTGAAATGCACCAGAAAATATTTGAGAAATGCATTCAACATGGGAGAAAAACTTATAATTGTAAAATCAAACACAAAACGTTTCTGCGAAACGAGGTTGTAAAATTTTCAATTGCAAGATAGTAAATCGTCAATAGATACGTGTAATTTGAAATTATTTTCATTTATTCAAAATTCGATGGTTTCCAATTGTATTTTTAAAACCTAACATATTGCTTTCTTAAAAATATGTCATTCAAAATTAAATATATAATTTCAAATTTCTTAAAAGTCATTAAACAGAGACAAATGAACAAACTTCGATGCAATTTTTCTTTAAAAAAGCTCACTCATTATGCATTTTTATCAAAAACCAATCTAAGAAATGTACTATTGCAAAAAATTACTAAATCAATAGTTTTAGGAAATTTGGCAATTTTTAGTAAGCATGTGAAAATTTTTCATTATTAAAATACTGCTCCATAAAATCCTACACTAATAAACCACAATTAATTTCACTGCTGTTGAATAATTTGCAATGTTATTTAAAGACAGAAACTCATCATGATGTTACCATGCATTAGAAGAACAATAATTTAATCTGTAATCTACATTGCTAGGTTTTCTAATTTGCAATAGTGAACAATTTCTCAAAAAAATCTATATCAAATAAATGTTTCAATTTTGGGAACATTTCAAATATTCTATTATTAAAATAACTTTTCAGGAAATTGATATTACATGTTTTTGATGAAATATTTTTTAGTCTCTACACTCAAAATATATTTTTCTAAGATAACCGTCGAGCTTTGCAAGCCTTTATTTAGACTTACCATTTTGTTTTTATCTAATATATTGTTTTGAACAGGCTTACATATACGACTGGAATATTGCTTTCTACGTTTTTGTGTTTTGTATTTCATCTTGTTCTCCGTTTATTTTAGGATAATGGATCCCTGGAGTATACTCTTGATTTGGGAACCAGTAAGCAAAATCAAAATTTTTGTAACGACTATCTGAAGATCAGAAGATATCTGGACTACAGAGTAACTATATAAAGCATGCGAAAAGAAAAATTTACTTCCTTGTTGAATTTAATGAGGCATTCAATACGTAGAATCTTTCTGTTAGATGCGGTAGACAGGATTTAAATCATTTAAGAGGTTCGACTATTTTGTTTGTGAAAGCATGTAAGTATACTTATAAAAGTGATGTCTAGACTTAGAAAAGTAAGATGAGCGACGCAACTAGGTCTCTCGCATCGTTTTTAGTGATGAAATTCGAAACTTAGCTACCATAAAATTGTTGAATTTTTAAGAAAAAGTGGTTTAGAAAGTTATTCATGGTTGCAATTGAATCTGAAAAAGCACTCTAGGGCATACGATTTTTACACTGAAAGCAGGAAGTGCTTGTGTTAGTTCGTCCTATTCGCATTATTGTACACCATTGCAAAATAGACGCTTGTAGAGTTTCATATCTTTTAACTCTATACCTGAGTTTTTTTTCTCATTTTCAAACTCACTTTCTTTAAAAATGCTGTAGCACATACTTATATATTTCTTATTACTTATATAATTATTTTCTGTTTGTCGGATGACTGCACATCTGTTTAACAATAAAATGTACGTCTTACAAGAATTCCAGTAATCAAAAACGGTTTGATTGGCTGGATGTTCGACAATTCATGCTATGCAAGGGCATAGCCGCAAGAGCTAAGGAGAGATTACGGGATATACAGGGTGTCCCAAGCATGGTGGAAACGGACTTTAATTCTTTATCCATTCTAGATAAACGTTCAGTGTAAATTGAAAAAATGTTCAAATTAATGTCGGAAATAAGACTCCGTTAAGAAAAAATTCTTCTCGTTAATATTCAAAAAGTTACACTTTTTAAATTTGTATACGGTCCCCGTACAAAACAATTCCCAATCAGTAAAATGCAGTGGCGAATTAATGCAAGTTTGTCGGGGGGGTTGGGGGAGTTTGTCGGTAGGGGCGGTTAGTTAGAAGATTGACATATACATCCATTTTATGAAAGTAAAATGGGATCTTTTACATTAATTTCTTTTTTCTCGGAAGGGGGGCAGTTGCCCCCTCAGCCCCCGCACCCCCTTTAATCCGCCCTGGTAAAATGTGTCCCACACACTGATGAGATGACATACAAAATTTGAGATATACACCTTTAAAAATGTCAGAGATATGAAGATAAATATAACGCTGAGTTAAACGACTTTTCCGGGATTCACGAAGGGAAAAAATCACTGATCGCATTTCAGGGGTCGTACAGAAATTACGAAAGAAAACCTTTTTTTTCCACTCTAGCAATAAACGTTGTCAAAATCATCTATAGTCCCTGATCATCTTTCTTTAAAGATATGTCTGCAACGTTGTATGATGAAAGTCCCAAATTTGGTACATCACCTCTTGAGTGTATGAGGCACATTTTACTAACCGGGAACGTTTTGGTACGGGGGTCGTATACAAAATAAAAAGCATAGCTTTATACAAATGAACGAGAGAATTTTTTTCTTAATGGAGTCTTATTTCAGAACTTATTTTGAACATTTTTTCAATTTACACTGCCCGCTTATCTCTAATAAAGAATTAAAGCCCGTTACCATCTTTTTGGATACATTGTATAGTATTCCCCATTTTAGCTTTAGTGGTCGGAGACTTTTAGATTTTCATGTCACGTAGAAATTTCATTTACTTGAATACAACTATATTTCATACCTCCCCCCCGTACCCCCACAAACACACTCCCCGCCCAAATAATATAGCCCAAAACCTGAAAGAAATACGAAAATCATTTTTTTTAATTCCAAAAAATTGATTTATTTTGATAAACATGAACACATAAAAATTGAATGTATATTCACTTTATTACAAAATGTCAATGATTTATTTTGAAAAGCTAGAAATATCAGAGCAATAAAATAGCCGTAATTCATTAATTAGCTCAAATTTCAGAGTGCTCTTATTCGCGTAAAATCTCTCGGACTTGAACAGACTCAAGCCATCATAAGGTTAACCCGAAATCATCTATAATGCACACGCAAACGCTTTCTCGTGTTTTGATGACCCGGAGTTACTTATCAGCCAAATTATTGCAAAATAATAAATAACAGTAATGAGAAGAATTTTCGGCATTCTAGTTTTCCTGTACTAAAGACTTTTAGACATTCCTAATTGCGTGTTTCTTTAAAAGTATCCAGAACTTTGTTAAGCTCCGAGCATTATTTGGAATTGAAAATCGATTGTCATAATTCCATCTTTAAAAGGTTCGCATACAAGCAAAAGATAAAGCAGAACTACTAAAGTTTAGTAAAACGTTTTCAGATGATTATTTTTCAATAAAGGTAGCGCAGTTACTGGTTTACAGGAAAGAAAAATACATCGCTTGAAGCATTTCTTTTAAATTAAACTGAGATCAGCTCAGCAGATTTAAATTTTTAATTTCAATAAATCTGCTTGTTTAAGATAAATTCAGATTATTTTAAAAGTTTTAGTGAGCAATCAAAAAGTAAAACTCTCTGCATTGTTGAATAAAATAATTAGAAATTAAATAAGTTGGACAATATTTATATTTTTATTTAAATGTGCCTTTTAATTAAAATTTTTCGATGCTTATGCATATATATATTTGATCACTTTTTAATAGCAGTTTTTAATAGAATTTATAAATGCAAGTTCAAGAAAACTGAACTGTATTAACTGCACAAATTTAAATTGAGTTTTTTAGGATTAAGTACTTTTTGGAATATTGGGTTGTGTAATTAATAACCATATTTTACATTTACTTAAAATTAAATTTCAAATGATTATTGGGTATTCCTATGAGATTTCAAATAGCAAAAAAATTAATACTTGAAGCAGTTTTTCTTTCCTCTTTAATAATAAAATTTCCTGCCGTATAAAAACCTACGAAAATGTAATATCTAATTATTTCAAATATTAGTTACTTTCATTGGACGGCTTAGGAGGAGAAATTATAACTTTCACTAGTTTTGCTCTAGGTTTCTTTTTTTTAAGTTAAACATGCTTTGTTTTTGTAGCTTTTTCTTATTATTTGTCAGGATTTACAAATTAAAAAGCATAAACTCATTATTGTAAGTTCAGTGTTAATTCTGGGGTTTGAACAAGAAGTGTAAAAATGCACGAATATCGTAAATTTATCACAATATCTGCCAGTTACAATCATTTTTGGAGCAATTCCTCTAGCTTTTCGCAGTAAAATTTCAAATGCAACTATGAAAGAGTAACCTAAAAGCCTAAAACAAGGTGAGGTACTGTAAACATTCTAGGAGACAATCACTTGGGCGAGATATAATAAAATTTAGTGTGTCTGAAGAACGCAGCATCAATTCGATTTGAATTCAGCTTAAGTAATTCGATTTTTATAAACTAACAAGACTGTACCTTGATAAAGTGTGGGCGTGTTTTTTTAGAGGAGGGAGGGGGAGAGGGGGGGGGGGTAAATGCGAAAGCCGTCATTTTAGAGTATTTGAAAGATTAAAGTCAGTTTAAGTTGATTAAAAAAATTTACAGTTCTTTGGATTAAAAATATCTGGTGAATACCAGTAAAACTAACTGTACTTCACAAAATTTGACATTCTGACTTTTATATTTGTCTTTTAGTTTTTATTTGTTCCTAGTCTTAATTTTGAATTTATGAATTACGAAAACGAATATATGAATATGTAAATTTTCACAAATAGTAACTGACTGTTTTGCAATTAATATAATTACATTTAATTACACACTATATGTAATCACATGAGATTTAACCACATTGTTACCACGTTATACGTTATTAGATTATTCACATAGCACTACACTTAAAATTTTTATAAATAAAAGAAGCCAAACTTCAATCAGTCAAATTTATTTAAGCTATTACCATCAATCAGTTCCCTTTAAAAAATAATAGGCATTTCTCTTATATATTTTTAAAAAGAAATGATGTATTACTTCTATAAAAATTTCAGCCGCTAATGTGGAATTTGTCTAAAGTAAAAAGATTGAAGGTGTGATCTGCATTAAGTTTAGATGAAACCCTTGATCTTAAGTTTAAAAAAAAATATTAAATTACTTTGGCTCTCCGCAGGATTTTTTCATGCTAGAAATCACTTTGAAATCAATTACATGGAGATTCGCTGATTTTTAAATTAAAGTGTAAGTTAAGACTCCACCAATGGAATATCTATTATAAGTTTAAATTAACCGAAAAAAAATGTTTCGATAAGCTTGTTTGGAGATAATGTATTTTCTGTTTTATAGTGCTAAGCCATTGTAAAACTATGTTAACCATTGTTTTTCTAATAGTATGTATTCTTAATCTAAAAGTATTTCATGCTTACTCTTTAGTTAGAATATTTATTATGTGATTAAAATAACACCTGAAAGTGCTGCAGGTAAAAGCTAATAAAAAACTTTAGATGCATAAAATGCACATAGCAGTTATAAGAAAAACTGTTCGTGCGCTTTTAAAACACAAAAGATCCTTTATTTACCATCAGTAAAGCATTTGTTAATCAGTTAGGAAAGCAAAATCATTTAGGAAAGCAAAAACTTTTCTAATCGTTTAAATTTTTGCTTTCCGATCCACGTGTCGGTTGATCAATCCTTTACGCTTTGCTGTCGATGAAAAATGGGACCTTTCGAGACTTTATAACAAACATATTTTTTTAACTGTTCTGTGAGTTTTATGCACATTTTTCTTCATTTATTATTTTATTCACAAGTTGTTCACCAAATATAAATACAGTGTTGCACAGACTGTAAAAAAAATTGCCATAAAACTTGAGATCGTGTTCTGAAGAGAGCGAAATTTCTGTTAACCCTTTAACGCGCGGTGTCCTCGCCGTGAGGACACCAAACTCTGAAGTTTTGACTGTTGCCAGTCAAGAAGAATAGATTTGATTTCCATAAAAATAGTTGCTTGTGACATAGCTCCACGAGAATCCTTTACTTTTTAGCACGTCCATTTCCCGTAAAAAAATTGGTCACGATTATTTTTAACAGCCCTGACATCTGCTGAAAAATGGAAGAACGCGAGAACAGCTGGATAGATTGCCCAATGCTGAAAAAAGGGCAGCCGTTACCATCGCTCAAACCTGCTGTCTTAGCAAATATAAAGCCTTGTCTCGTATCCCAAAATCTCTATATAGTAATCGCAAATAGCCTTATCTCTTCTCGCATAACAAGTGCATCTTTGCTTCGTCTCGCATTCATCTCTAGTTGCTGTGAATCCACACCAGGCAGTCAACTTAACCCTTTCAGGCGCAACCCTTTCCCAATGCTGAAAAAAGGGCAGCCGTTGCCATCGCTCGACTTAACTACCAGCAATATGGCGGACGATCGAAACGTTTATCGCGTGCCACAGATCTAGAGACCCTTTTTTGACGCAACATAGCCAGCTGTCGTCAAAAAAGGTCTCTAGATCTGTGGTACGCGATGAACGTTTCGATCGTCCGCCATCTTGCTGGCAGTTAAATCGAGCGATGGCAACGGCTGCCCTTTTTTCAGCATTGGGAAAGGGTTGCGCCTCAAAGGGTTAATGGTAAGATAATCTTTTATTAGTTTGGAGCAGTTTTGGATCATAATCTTTTTTGTCTATAGCTGTCTAGTACTCTACCTTTTCTCAAATAAGTGCCTTTTTTTCATATTATGATGTATTTTTACTAGTCTTCTCGGAGTATAGAGGTACATCACCAGTTTTGCAGGTCTCCTGATAACAATATAATTGTCGTGTTCTAGTGCACATTCTTTGCTTCTGGTCACGCCCGTGCCTTAATTTTCTGCGGCCCGGTGCGAAATCAATCTTTTGCGGCCCCTATTAATTTCTTTCAGTGAAAAAATAGTAAAATAAGAGCTAAAACTTTTTTCTCTGTCTTATTACTTTATACACCCCCCTCCTTTCAAAAGAAATTTATTTTTAATTTTTAAATAGTATAAACAGAAATTTCTTTTTTTAACAATAATAACAATACAAAACTATATTATTCAATTTCGAGTATTTTTTTTTAACTTCCCTGTTGTTACGTCTAGGATAACTCGCATACTGAGAATATTGTAAATATGTATACGGTTCGGTATGTTGCACCCCTAATTTTAAGCAGAAATGAGTTCAGCTAATAAGCGGGAAAGTTGTAATGCGATTCTTTTATTTAAGAAAAGATAACTCTAAAAACTGTTGAAATTTCAAATTTTCAAATTAATCACAACTGTCATGTCGATATTTAAGTCAAAGAGAACTAGAAGTCAAAGCCCATTGTGGAGTCAATTACAACGAGCGCTAGAAAAAACATTAGACGAAAATATGTCTACACTCAATATATTTAATCTTCGTCCACCTAAAATAAATGAGTTCATATTCAAATTTTATTATGTACCCAAATCGAATTTCATGATCTTTTGGAAACGCGCGGAGACTTCTGGTATTCGAAAGATTTCGTTTTGTGTACACACCCATTCTTATATCATGCAGACGATTTATTTGTGAAAAAAATAATAGTAAATAAACTATGTAATCTGGAAAAGCTATTTTAAACAAATTTGAATCACACCTTCCTTTCAAAGCCTGATGACCGTGATGAATATAAAATCATGTCGATTGCAACAGCTCATTTTGTCACGCAAATGATTCACTTTTTTACTCTTGGAAATAAAACAGAGATGAAAATAGACAAAAATCGCTTAAAAATTAGGGAACCGGTGGATTTTTCAGATTTTTTAAGTAACACAGATTGTTTTTTACATTTTTATACTTATAATTATGAAAATTTTCAAGCGGATCGTATAAATAGTGTAGATATTATTACGCTTTTTCTGATTTTTAATCATTTTGAACTTTTTAATCTTCTTGGAGTAATGACGGTAAAATATTTATATTGAAGTGGTTGCCCGGAATGGTTGCAAGGTGAGTCAGAGATCAGCGTAACTAGACAAAATCAGATAAAGTAGATCAGATAAAGTAATGTATTCGATGTTCGGAAATATTTCGATTGATCAGAAAGCTTTTTCAAGATGATTCATTGAATGAAGTTTGACTTTTTACGGATCTTGATGCTTCGCTGCCCAGTGCTGTTGCACCCTCCCCCCCCTCCTGTAAAGTAAGGTTCTGTTCCGTATGATTCTAATGCCTTTAACGGAGAAAAGTCCATCCTCTCTTGTGACGTCACAACACCTCCACGCGTTCAGTACCCAGGCTCGCCTTGTAATTGTCTACTCTCCCCCTCCCTTCCCGGGGGCTCCGCGCTACTGCGCCCCTGCGATGAAGAATCGGATTGAGGGGAGACCTAGCGTTGAATTTAAGCCGATAGAAGACCAATTTTGTATATATGGCGAACGCGCACATTAAATCTGAAGGGCCAGATATCATTAATCTGGGTTTGGTCATTCTGATTTAAATACTACTTAAACTACAAGGCAGTCTATTTATGTAGAATCATAAGTAGATGGCATTTGTATAATAGCAGACAATATATTAATTGTGTCACTATTTCAATATATAAACTTCTATTGTATTTTTATGGCAAAAAAAATTATAATCATCAAATTAATAAATAGGGATTGTTTTCGAGGGATGGTGTGTGAATAAAAGGTCTGAAAATAAAAAATAAGAACAATAATTAATATTTATTTAAATGAATCAAATAAAATGCATAAAATACTTAAGCATTTTAAATGATGCATGAATCGAAAATTAATTTTGAAATCTCCTTTCTCCTTGAGTCAAATAGTTACAGTTACCAAAAAAATATATTTGAAACTTATTCATTTTTTTAACCGAATTAAAAAATGTAATGATTTATAGTGTATACATTAAAATAATTTTTAGTTTTAAAAAATTCTACTCGCAGGTACAGGGTTACGTACTACATTTTATTTTAAAATTATCTTACATAAGGGGTGTATATTTTATAACTAGTAGTTAAACTGTTTAACTAAAAATTTAAATACAAAAATTATGAATACATGTTTTCCAGAGTGACCAATATATTTTTTTTAGAGGAAACCAAAAGCTTTCTAGGAAATCCCCCCCCCCCTTATCGCCTATCGAATTACACTGAAATTGAATTATTGAATTACACGTGTGTCTTCCCTCATTTCTGGAAAACAATGTACTTTAAACCTCCTAATTCAAATGAATACCCCGTTCCACTTTCCACCGCCCTTTTCCGCGAAACAAAAGAAATTTATTTAAAGTATTTAATTAAATTATTACACAAATAACTTTTGAGGTGGCGTTTTTTTCCTACAATCAAAATTTTTCATACTCTGAATGACCCTCCTCCCCCTCCCAATAAAAGCACTTGTATGTGCGCCCCTTTATAAGCCCTTTCAAAATTTAGAAAGCCTACTTTGATTAACCTAATTTATTTATTATTTATTTATTTTTTGACAGAGAAAAGAAATTACTACACATTGCACTTTTATTACAAAACAAATTTGTACCAAGTAATCACACACACACACTATAAAATTATTATGTGTATGACACTGCTACATAAATAACACAATAAACATAACACTTCGAAAGTTAAACAGTAAATTATGATAATTAAATTTTGACCAAAATTAAGATTCTAAACAAGTAAACAATGTATACCAAAAATAAATTTTATTTAATTAATGCAGCGCATTTTAGTCAGATCAATGAAACATGTATTAAACGGAATTGGAAAAGACCAGGGAATATTTTCGTGAATATTATCGTTTTCCCCTTAATATAGAAACCTTTTAAATGCAGTTTTTCAATTAATATATGTACTCATTTTATAATAATCTATACAACAAATAAATACTCAAGAAAAAATATCCAAAATTACCTCCATATGTGTATTTAAGTTGGAGTTCGTCTTTTTTGACACTGGCATCTGTACTAAGATAGTGCATTTATATTTTTTGAACTCCTTTCCTTTTTCATTTTTTTCATTTTCTTGAAATTCAAAAAAAATCTTGAATTTTTTTCGTGTAGGCATTGCTGTTTTCTCTTCGCAGTCGCAAATTGAAATGAGATAAAGCAAAGATCTGCAATAGCAGAAAATACACCTCTTGTGTACCCCCCATAGAATTCCCACGTCCACCCCCAATTTCTGGGAGGTCTGTCCATTCTAGTCAGTCACCCACCACAGTCAGCATAAAAAAGAATGGTCATCCCGGGAAAAAAAAAGGGAGCTCTGCTTCTCTTATCTTTGTCCCGTACGAACTACGATGGCAGAACAATGCCCTCCCCCCTCCCCTCTTCCCCTGAAAGGTTAAAAAATAGGAAACTTCCTGTCTTCAGGGCATGCAGATTTTTCGATGCTTTGCTTCTCCGAGAAAATCTTTTTTCCCAGCAAGCAGAACAAAAAATAAATCTGAGCGCCCGTAATCGTTTCATAATCGTCTTGTAATCTAAGCGATTACGACTACAGGCTCTAAGATTACGACTATCTGGCAAATGAAATTTCTAGATTACGATTAGACTACGATTACACGAAAATATAAACTTTCAGATTACGATTAGATTACGATTACATAAAAATTCAATTGTCGGATTACGATTACATGAGAAAATGTAATCGATTACAATCGATTACGATTACACGACTACGATTACACGAAGTCTGGTTCTGTTTCTGGTTATTAATGATAGCAAATTTGCTAGGGGTGTGTTAGTTCTCACCGTCTTTCTCAATAGATAAGAAATATATTTCTTCACGACCAACTATCAATTAGAGACAATTCTAGTAGTGGGGAAAAGTTCATGGATACTGCTCACGAGTATCAAATCCTTCTTCTCAAGATCGAAACACAACAGTCAACTTTTGTACTATCGAAACACAACAGTACGACTTTTAATGTACATATATGTGAATTTTAAATGGCTTTTACTTTTATTAGTATTTTGCTGTACAGGCGCTTACTTTCTATAATACGTATGGATTGTATGAATGTAATGTACATTGTGTTTATAATGAAACTTCCCCTATAAACAGCATTCCGAATCTGAAACAAGTGAGTAGATTATTGTCAAATTTGGCCTATTTACAAAACTGTACAAGAGATGAGTTCAAGGAATGTTTTAAATAGCTCAAAAGATGTCCATTAGGTGGAGCTGGATGGAAAAATCTTCTAAAGAACTGACTCAAATTAGTTAATAGATGCTTTAAAACAATTCAATAAAGGTTTAATTGTTTGTGCATTTCGAATTAGCCATTTCCATTTTTTAATTTGCTGTTTTTTCGTGCAAAGCGGCACCTAATGGGCATTTTTTGAACTAAAACTTTTTTTTTGGAACTGCTTGGCGCATCTTATGTATAGTCTGTATACCAAATTTGGTTACAATCCGTTCACCCGTTTTAGCTGTAGAATTATTTATAAGCGAAGTTTAACTATAACTGCTCTGCATATAAATAGATGATTATATATTAGTATAACAAAGCTAACCTTCGTGTCTGGTTCAAAGCTGAAATACATAATTCTATAGAACTTTCGAATGTAACTTTTATCTTTACAAGATATACTTCAAACTTTAAGAGAAGCTTTCACATTGTGACTAAATATATACCATATAGTATATACAGTCTCGGGCACTTTCATGTGAGCAATAGGTTAGCTATTTCCTAATATAAAATACAAAATATAGGTTCTTAGAATGATATATACTTATGAAAAATAACAATATTTCATCTTGATATTTGATTTAATACTTGCCTGTAACATCATACAGTGCATACCACCGAAATAAAGCCACCGTGATTGTATGCCGTAACTGGATGCGACAGACGAATAAGTGCGAAATAAATATACAAAGAAAGTATACACAGAAATACGTATTAATAAGGAAAAAAACTCACTCCCTGCTCCAACTGGGTAGGAATAAAAAATAAATGTGTAAAAAGGCGAGAGAGAAATGTCCCGCTGAAATAAAGCCAGTTCTGTTAATAGCCAATATATTCGCCATATTTACACCTGACATTGAATAGTGAATGTGGCAAATCATTCACCAGTACGGTAACATCAATATTATCCCAGTGTTCAAAGATGGAGGTCTTCAGATCTGTCACAGACTGAACTATCTGACAATTGCATATCCACTCTTACTGAGGATGCCCCACGCTTTTTATCCGGGATTGATTTAAAAGGGCAGGACATTTCATGTTATACAACCCATAGGTAGAGAAACCAATTTCAACAGAATTTTTGCAACGTGAATGGGTCATTGTCCTGATGAGAAATCAATCTTCTACCCTGCAAATGGCAGTAAATGGGTTTCTACCATTTATTGGTAATCAGTAAAGATCTTCTCCAAAAGACAAGAAGGTGGAGGCTCATTATACAGTGTGGAGAGGCTTTGCCTGGTGGTAAACGCAACTTGGCTTTTTCTTCAAGCCATATAAAAGCTGCTGGTTACCAATAAATGCTAGAAAACTATTTACTGCCATTTGCATTGAGAATTCGTGGCCGAAGTTTTATTTTTCCATCAGGAAAATGACCCATTCACGTTGTAAAATCCTCTTGAAAATAGTTTCTCGGTTATGGGTTGTATATCATGAAATGTTCTGCCCTTTTAGGTTGATCTCAATCCCCAAGAAAATGCATGGGGTATCTTCAGTGAGTATAGATATGCAAATGTCAGACAATTTCAGTCAGTGGCAGAATTGGAGGCCGCCATCTTTGAACAGTAGGATAATATTGGTGTTACCTTCCTCCTGGGATTGGTAAATGATATGTCACATCGACTATTCAAAGTCACATATAAACAGGGCGAATATATTGACTATTAACAGCACTGGATTTATTTCGGCGGGACACTTTTCTCCCTCTTTTTTTACACATTAATTTTTTTTTCCTGCCCAGGTGCGGCAGAGAGTGAATTTTTTCCTTGTAAATAGGTATTCCTGTGTATACTTCCTTAATATATTTGTTTCGTTCTTATTCGTCTGTTTCGCATCCAGCTACGGCACACAATCACGGTGGCTTTATTTAAGTGGGACACGCTGCATAGCATTTATTTATTTATTTTATTTATTTAATTACTGCTATTTATAAATTCTTGAATAAAATGCTCACGTGCTAAAAATTTATTATTTGTAAATGCATTATACTATGTATGACTTTTTCTAAACTATTATAATACATAGCTAAAACTAATATTTTTTTTTTCCGTTGGAGCCTTAGAATAACAATACCCGAAGGAAAAAGATAAAAAAAGCAGTACATTATCTCTGAAATTTTTCATTTGATATGACATTAATTTATTTCTAATCTAACATTTAATGATTCTAAGAATCATCTGAAATCCTTTTCTTATTATTATAAAGTCATTATAGTTAAAAAAGATTTGAATCTTAGAGAAAAATGTCAGTAACTACTTACAAAGCTATAGATTTCTAGATGACTAATTTTCTTGCGTCAAGTGCATAACGATATACAACATAAAAAGTATATTTAATAATAGCGGTCTTTTCTTTATGGTAGTTAAAAAATGTTCAAAAGTTTTTCTGAGTTAAACGAATAAGAGTGTGTGGTGAAAAAAGGGTATGTTTTTTTTTACTGAAATAAATTACAATGAAGAATATAATTTGTATTGTAAATATACAACATTTACAATCTAAATTACATTCTCTTTTGAGAATAATATTCCTGTTTAGATATCGTTACAGAAAAAAGATTTCGTTTTAATATCAATCTTTTTTCAGAAGCCTCTCCAAAAAAATATAATACTAATAATAAGAGGAAGGGAAAATTAAGATAAGAATAATTTTTTAATGATCACATTTATATCGCACATATTTAATTTCGTGTACACATTAATAATTGGTGAATCCGAATAGAAGGATTTTACTTTGTTTTTCTACTCTTTTGTTATTTCTGAGTGCAATTGTAAATATATCGATACATATTACAAGAGGAAAATATCAATAGTCAGTTGTAAATTGTACCTGTAGTTCAAACTTTAAAGCTTATTTAAAATCTCTTCAAAAACCTGTTTCTAAAATTTTATCATGAAGAAGTCAATTTAAAAAAATGGAAGGGTAGTATTAGAGACATAGTTCCTGTGATATACAAGAAATCTCTTATGGGAGATATAGAAAGCGTGTATATATCCTAAAGTAGATAAAAGACAAAAAGAAAAACACACTAAGAATATTTAATAACATAATGAAAATTTATCAAGTATGACGAACGTTAAATTTAATTGGTTTGTGAATTTTTATATTTCTAAATGAATGACAATTTCTGATTTGAATGAATGACTTAAAACTGACCATGAAAGGGAGGTGAAAGCTAATAACTGACTGAGTAAAAAATATTATATAGGAAAAAATAAATGAATAAAATTGTTATTATAAATAATTAGTATATGATCTGAAACAAGAAAGCAAAACAATACAATAACTTTGGAGAATGTCTATAAGATAGTAACGTGACATGAGGTTTTTTTTTTTTTTTTGCTTTTTTTTAATCTAATCAATATTTTAAAATCACTTTTCGTTTGGTCAGCAAGTAGTATCTCAATCTTATATTTTAAAATGGAATTTTCCGTATAGTGTATTCCAAATTAAAACCCTAATGAGTTCTTCAATAAATGTGCTCGAGTGTAGGTCTTAACAAGCATAAAATGTTTATGCTTTAAGAAAAAAAAATGCAAGGTAAAATCAGAGGAGTAGCTAGGGTTTTCAGTGCCTGGGAACAATTAAAGATTTTGCGCTCCCTCCTATTTGCCAAAATGCAATGGGGAAGGCTTTATATACTACTAACCGGTGTACCCGTTCTTCGATCGGAATTAAGATTGTTAAACTAGGAAATAAAAATGGAAACTAACTAAAAAATTATTAAATATATTTTGATTTTATATTTATCTATTTGTGACAGAAAAATTTTACTCTGGTAAATTATTTACATATTCTTATTTTGATCCGTGTTTCATGTTCGAACAATCTTAATTGTGGTATATATTTTTTTTCTTTTTTGTCAAAGTTTGGTAGCATTTAACTTATTAATGCAGTTTTAAACGCATTATGTTTAAAACCGCATCAAAGTGTAGTAAATTTCATTTTCTGTTTTTACGTAACCATTTACTTACCATAGTAACAGTGTCCAATTTTGTCATTTAAGTAGTTGAATGATACAATCAAACGAAAACTGAAATTGCTAAAGCTCTTGAAATTCGGAAAATGGAAATACATAAATGTATTGCCAAAAGAACTAACTTTTAAAAACACTCTCATTTTAATACAAGTCTATCTATTTTGCTTTTTTATATTCGTCACATGTTTCTACAAATCTTCCAAATTACCCGGAGTTGTATATGAGCACTGTATCTTTTCCCCTTATCAGATGCAGCGAGATATGGTATTGTCGACAGAATCGGTGTTAAAGTTTTAAACTCAGAAAATTACTTGTACCGTCTTACTTTAAACCATGAAACAACCGATTCCATTTTTTTTATTTTCAACATTATAGGTACCACAATAATAAGATGTGTTTGTTGCTAACTGCTGCTAAATTCAATAACTAAACAAAAAGCAAAGGTTATGTCCGGTGATCTTGGACTGAATAATTTATGTTAAATAGAAAACTTACCAATCGAAAACTAAAAGTGCATAAATATCAAACAAACATTAACCATCCGGAACTTTTAAAAACTCGAATTTTAAGGTTATCGTTGCTATTTTAGATTTAATTTTCTCCAAGCAAAGATAGATAGAGCAAAGATAAGATAATAATTTTCTATGGCATAAGGGACAAAACGTAGCCGGGGCCGAAAATGTGCTCAAATCTCCCAAGCTTAATCCATGACTTCTGAACAAATTCACTCACTATGTAATTTTATCGTCAAAACTTTTCAGCTTTTATGTCTGCATTTTGAAATCGATACACATGAGTTTTTCTGTTTTAGTCAAAGAAAAGACGTCATTAAAATCCTCTGCCTGTGGTGGCATCTTCAAAAATTCGTCAGTGTCCCTTTTCAGTGGCGGATCGACAAAATAATTTTGGAGGAAGCTCAGAATTATTTTCTCTCGTTTTTTCTTAGAAATTCACTTGAATTTCAAAAATAACTATCTTATATAGGGTAAACTTAGTTCGTTTCGGAAAGGGAGTACTTGGCCCTGTGCCCCCCCCATGGATCTTACCCGCAAATAGTCCTTTTTAACTAAGGATAATCGCAGGTGTCAGGCGCATTATTGCCTCCCGAAAACAAAATCACCAAGGCGAACTCAGTCGCGAATGTTAGTTTTGGCGACAAAGGAATAAGCATTTTGATTGCATGGAGCAGATAAATCTGTTTTTAACATTTAAAAGCAAGAACGTCACTGATGCTTTTTTTTTTTCGAGATAAAAAATCCGCGAAAAGCATTTTTTTTTTCAATTACACCCCCCCCCCCTTCTATTGAGGTCTTTTTTTTTTTTAAACGTGAAAAACATTTTTAAGTATATGTGATCGTTACATTTTGATGCAAGATTTTTATGACCATTTTTATTTTCCTTTGAGATATGAAGGCAAATGGGAAAACACCGTTTTGGTCCCTCACCCTTGTCTGGGTGTGAATTCTGAGAAACACTGAAAAAAAAATTAAATATTTGAGTTTACTACATTTAAAAGCAAGAATTTGAAGACTATCACTTTTCCCTATTGAGATATGAAGGGAAATCTGATCAGAACGTTTTACCCTCCCATCACCATTCGGGTAGGAAGTCTAAACAGTCCCGAAAATGATATTTAGATATTTCTATTCGTTATACTTTAAAGCAAACATTTTATGGCTATCTCCGTTTTTCTTTGAGATATGAGCCCCGCCACATCCGTTTGGACGTGAATTTTTAAAATTGCTTTTTAAATAACGCACAAAAGATGTAAGCTATACTAAAATTTCAAGTCTGATAGATTTGGCTGGGCGTTGATGATTCATTCAGTCAGTCAGTCAGTCAGAACATCTTCCTTTATATAGAGATATTTGAAGCCCCTTGGATTCTTCGCCTAGGAACAAATGCCCCTCTTTGTCCCACCCTAGCTACAAAACTGGGGAAAATATAATTTTTTAACTATTGTTTTAAGTCAATTAAACTCCATTTTTCTCTAATATCGCCTCTGCATAAAGGTGCTTATTAGAGCTTTCCTCAACGACGTCGATTTGCCTTGTCGCGGGCCTTACAGCAAACTACTCACCCACATACAGCAAAGCAGGAAAATAAGGATAAACCTTGATTGAAAGAGAGGACACTGAATGTTACTGCTATAAAGAAACAAAATATGGAAGAAAAACAGGGTAAATTCACTTGGTTAGTTGGACATTTTCTATGTTTGTGTTTATTTTACTCTTACGCGTTTTTTATACAAAGTCATCTTATTTAATTGCATACTATTACTAATTTTATTAAATACTATTAATATTTAGCCAGCATAAACAGCTACTTTAAATATTTAAAAATTTGTCTTGATTGCGATCTTTAACAGAAAGTGAAACTGTTCCGTTTGCAATCATCAGGGGCACAGTTACTTTTATAAAAAAAATAAAATAAAAATATTTTACTACCTACGAAAAGTATGAAAAATATCATATAAGTTTAAATGTAAAATCAATCATTCCTTCACCATACACCAGCTTTGGAATAAAATATAATCTTTAGAAAAGGGGAACAAGAAAACACGGATATTATCTCTGAAATTTTTCATTAGTTCGGCGGTAATTTATTTCTAATGTCGCATTTAATGATTTTAGAAATCACCTGAAAAGCCTTTTATTCCTTGAATAAAGACATAACAGTTAAAAAAAGATTCGAACCTAACAAAGGAAAAAAAAACCTTAAATGCGAGTAATTACTTCCAAGTCTATACATTTCTGAATGACTAATTTTTTGCGAGATGTCAAGTGAGTTATGATATACAACACAAAATGTATATTTAATAACCGTGGTTTATGCTCCTAGACAGTCAAAGGAGTGGTATTTTCCAAGCTTCTGTATGCTTAAATGAGAGGTTATTTTTTAAATGACGAAAAAATGGTCTAGTTTTCTTTTGATAAAATGTATTCATTACGATTTAAATTATATGCAGTTCTGTAATTCATATTAATGGTTAGTGTATCATTACAGCCGAAAGAGATTTTTTTCCAATCTTGATTTAAAAGGAGGAAAAAATGTACCGAAAGTATTATTTCTAGAATGGTAATTCTTAAACTCTATTTTTTACGACTGCCAATTCCCCTGAAGAACTAAAAAAAAATATTTTGTTATTTTAATTGTTTGTCCCTGTTACCCTTAACTTGTAAATTTCAATCAGCCTACCGAATTAGGCATCGGACTTTGAATCCGAAGATTGTAAGCTTAAATTCTATTCCGCTTGTTTCGTCTAGAAGTGTTTTTGTGAACATGCATGTTAAATCCGTGATTCCGACATCCGTTTCCGATAGATGCCTACAATCAAAAGTCCTCCACCTTCCGACGATCTAAACTGTGTGCGGAAACTTCAGGAAAGGTGCAAAACACATTTCGTCTCTAAATTTCGGTGACATAAGCTGCCTTTTCCGGCACCCTCATGTACCCAAAAAACCGAAATAGCTACATCCAGCCCGGTCTTCTTTTCAATTAGTCTCTGTATGGTTTTCATCAATACCCTTAAAAAACACCACGTGGAGGTCAGCATTTTAAAACAAGAACTATATATATATATATACAAGGTGATCCTGAATTCATGGGCCCAACATCAAAATTTAGTAAAATATTGGGCTGTTCGAGAAGTAATTTCGTTTTTTGTTAAGAAAATGAAAAACTATTTTCTTACAGTGAAGAAATATTTTATTAAATTACATATTGTCCATTCTAATTTGATAAATTTAATCTCTCAGCGAACTCACGAGTTGTTTTTCGCCAGTTCGCAACAATTAATGCCTTTATTTTTGTCTCATCAGCTTCAACTGGCATTCCAGAACGTGGTGCATCTTCAACATCAAAATTACCAGATCGAAGTTTTGCAAACCAGCTTTGGCACTGGCGTTTTTTTCTATACACATCGGATATTTTTTTCTTGCTTAAACAGTATTTTTCCCTTATTGGTAGTAAAATGTGAAATATGCCGAAAATGCTGTTCTCCACTTTCTGTATTTGAAAGGGTACCAACTAAGGAAATACTGCCTAGAAACAATCGAACTTTTTCACAAGCAAGCCTTGCTAAATCAGATGTCAAAATATGTATCGATTATGCGGCCTAAGTGTGAAGTTGGCTGCGAAAAAATAAGAAATAAAATTACTTTCCGAAAAAACCAATAGATATAAAGGAGCATCTTTCTTCATAGCAATGTCGGTCGGAAATGAAAAATGTTTTCGGAAAAATAGGAAATGCTACGAAAATGATAAAATGTTCTTTATTTACGTATTATTACAGTAAGTGCTGAACTGTGTCACCGCTAATATCGATACAGACCTTATAGCATTTAGCAGGAGATGGATGCACTCTCTGGAAAATGCCAAGTATTCCATGAACAGTTTCAGCAGCAACTGAAAGTTTATTAATGAAGTCCTCAACACATATTCAACTGGAGTCTTATAGACAAGTGCTCTGAGGTATTCCCATCAGAAAAAATCGGTACTTGATAAATCTGGCGGACGTGTTAATCAAGCAACTGGTCCACCTCGTATCCAGGGTCAAAGCCATTGAGCTAATTATGCACATTATTGCAGAAATGAACAATCGCTGGAGCCCCAGCGTGCTGAAGCTACTTGACATTTGATTTCCGAGCTTACATTTCTATTGCCTATTTATATTTATTTTACCTACTCTTAAAGTTTGGGCCATAAATTCAGGGACAGTATGTATATAGGCTTTTAATTTATAATATGACTGAAGCCTATTTTAACAAATATATTTATTTGCATTTATTTATATAAATATATTTATTCATATGAATTTTATGATATGACTGATACGTGAGAAACAGATTTTCGCACTCTGTCCCCTTAGGGAACTGATTTCTAAAAATCCTGAAATCGATTCTTAGATATTCGTGTTTATTACATTTTTAAAATTAAAATTTTACTATTTTTTTCCTTCTTTTTCTCTTTGCATTTTGCTTAAGATCTGTACAGAAATATGTGAAAAACATGTTTTGATCCGTTACCTATTCTAGGGAAGTAAATTCTAAAAAATCACTACCTAAATGATGCTTTTGAAGCTCCTAAATTTTCAAAACTACATTTCTACTACTTTTGGCTGGGCATCAGTCAGGATATAAAAACATAAAAACTATATTCATTTAAAATTGTAAAATAACTTTGGACTATGTTGTATTTTACTACTATTCAAATAATATGGCATATGAACTGTGTAAAATTTCATCCTTTCCTTTCGATAATAATAACATTATAATATTCGTAATGGAGGATAAAAAGATGTATCGTATTTCGGAAGTTCTTCAATCAGTTCTACGTAAATTTCTTTCTAATGCAGCTTTTAGTGATTTTTTAAATCACCTGAAAAGCTTTTATTCCCTGAATAAAGACACAATAGTTAAGAAATGTCCAAATCTTACAGACGAGGAAAAGCTTAAATTCCAGTAATTACTTTCAGCGCTATACCTTTCTTCATGACTATTTTTTTTTTTTTTTTTTTGAGAAAGAGAGATGTTAAGTGCATTGTGATACACAACACAAAATGAATGTTTTATAAAAGTGGTTCCGCCTTTGAAAGATAGTAAAAGAAGGATATATTTCCCGAGCTTCTTTGTATTTAAAGGATAAAAAAGGGTTAGTTTTTCTTTTGCTACAATACATTCATTATAATTTCCATTTTATCCAATTTCTTAGTTTATACTGTGGATAGCTAATATTCATTGCACTAAAACTTTTTTTTAACTTTGATTAAAGAACTGCAGAAGAATCTTTATATATTAAAGATGTTCACAATGACTGACTGAAAAACCCAGCCAACCTATTGAAGGTACAAGAACGAAATTTTAGGATTTATTTGGCTTATTCCTTTGAACGAAAGGCATCATTTAAGATAAGATTTTTTTATATTTACAACTATAAAAGTGTCTTGAAGGCCAAAACGTTTCTCTCACATAACCCTTCATCGTGCTTCAAGAACTTTAACAATGTCAGTACTAATCAGTACATATATATTTTTTATAGTTTGGTTATTATTCTAGCTCCTCTTGTTAAAGTGTTCTAAAACATTTGAAAAAAGTAGACTGGAGATAATATGAGTGAAGTTTTAAAAATATATAATTATATAAATGTTTTCCTAATGTCCCGCGACGTATTCGCCACGTAATTACACTTTTTCATTTTTTGTCATTGATATCTAAGTGGTTGTGCCATTGCTCAGTTCATAAAACTTGTATGCTTGGCCTCAGGGCTGTATTTATAAATAGGCTAGAGAAAGCCGTATCCTACAGCGGTATTTTTTTCTTTTATTCAATTGCAGGCGGAATGCAGCTAAAGCAGACCGCCTTTCTTTTGTTTCTCTCTTCCATATTAAAAATTATTTGCCCATGATTACATTCATTTCTTCAATACTGTTGCGGAATTACTCTGCTACTCCTGGGGTTCGTCGTTCTAAAGTCCAGTTGGTGTAAAAAGTTCAAGTAAAAAAAAGTCACTTGTCAGGATGGAACACAAACTTTATTTCTTCTAGAACTTCGTAGAACAATCAGCTGCACACAATTCACAAGCACAATCTAGCAGTAACGTGCTTTTAACAATCCGCTTGGATCAGAAGCTCTCACAAATGCTGTATTTCTCACACAAAATAAGTCACTTTTACAGGCTAAAATTCCGTGGAAATATTCAAGGGATATAGTACACAATCCCTTAAGACACAGCAATGAAGAATTTACACACAGCACTTCAAAAACAGCTTCACAAAGCAAGCTAAAACACAGCTTTACAAAGCACGCGTACCGAGAGCTCTTCACACATCGAGCGTTCAGCTCGCACTCTGACTCTTCGGGGCGATGCACGCTTCTATAAATAGCCGACGCAGGAGGTACAAGAGGTTTCCAGAAAAGTCAATTTATCGAGGGTTCTACAGAAAGCGTGAATTTTGATTACGTCATAGAAGAGAAATGTTAGGTTATTATGCGTTTTTAATGCAGGAAAAACAACTACCAGGCCCCATTGGGAAAATCGCGCCATTTGACCAAAAAGTCGCCAAGCTTGGCGACTTTTGGCGAAATATCGCCAAATTTGGCGCCAAAAATAAGTCCTCAAAAGTGAAGAGATCTAAGCTCTAGGACTAATATTTCTCGAGTTTTCTAGAAATCCCATATATTTGAATGGGAAACCGAAACCTCCGTATCTCCGGTTCTAATTGGCCGATTTTGATGCAACAAAAAGCAAAATTTATCTATTTGAAGCGTAGAATACGAATTTTAAACCATTTTAAGCCCCAGAGCAGAGGGTTGCCCCGAAAATTCGTAACATTGCCCCCTTCCCAAGGACTGCACGTCCCGGGCAGTACAATCCCCAGTTAGGAGGTACCACAAATATCTACAGTTTCCAACCTTTAACCAAATCTTAAAAACATAATTTTCAGCAAATGCACTCTAATTAATAAATAATTGACATAATCAACAATTACACTAATAAGCAATAAATGTAATAAACAAATACACATTAATAAAAACCAATATATTACAAATATGTACACTAAACATAGCGTAAGTAATGAGTGAAAGAGAGTTGACGAAAGAGGAAGAGAAGAGAAAGACAGGAAAGAAATGAGAGTTGAAAGAAAGGAGGAATTACGCCATAGTGACCATAGTCTGAGCTAATTACAACCGCGGTAGATGGCTAGCCGATCGTAATGTACAACTCTTGGCTTCGAGTTTGATGACTTACGAATCCGTACGATGACGTCATTCAGCCGGTTTAGGACTGTGTAAGGACCGTCCCACGGCGATTGCAGCTTGGGAGACAGGCCTTTCCGTCGAGTAGGATTCCATAGCCAAACTTTATCACCTGCCTTGAACTCGTGTCCCGTAGCCTTCGTGTCGTAGCGAGTCTTCATCTTTTCCGTGTTCAGGTTGATCCGTTCCCGAGCAAAATGATGCACATCTTCAAACCGTGCCCGAAGGTTTTCCACGTACTCCTCTGGGGATGAAGGCGCGTCTGGAGGGCGGCCGAACACTAGATCGGCGGGAAGACGAAGATCTCTGCCGAACAGCATCTGGGAAGGTGTGAAGCCGGTAGTCTCATGGACGGCGCTCCTATAGGCCAGCAGGAAGAGGGGGAGTTTCTTGTCCCAGTCCTCTTGATTCCTAGATACCAGAAGCGAGAGGTTGTTTAAAATTGTGCGATTGAACCTCTCCACCATGCCGTCGGATTGTGGGTGTAAAGGCGTAGTCTGGGTTTTGTCCATTCCGAGAAGATGGCATAGTCCTTTAAAGACTGCAGAGGTAAAGTTCGTTCCTTGGTCGGAATGAAGTTGCAGAGGGGTTCCATATCTGGAAATCCATTCTTGCACCAGTACCTCTGCTACGGTCGTAGCTTCTTGATCGGGAATAGGAAACGCTTCGGGCCATTTAGAAAAGCAGTCAATGACAACTAGGATGTATTTGTTGCCATCCGAAGTTAGCGGAAGAGGTCCCAGGATGTCGAGGGCAATCCTCTCAAAAGGCGCTCCTACATTATAACGATGTGGTCTTCCACGGCCTCGTTTCTTCGGGCCTTTACGGGCGGCACAGGCGTCACAAGCTTGACACCACTTTTCGACGTCGCCTCGAGCCCTAACCCAGTAGAAGCGCTCGCGAACTTTCTGCAGGGTCTTCATCACGCCAAAATGGCCTCCAGTGTACTAACTGCCATCGGAGCATCTTGCCGTCGTCCGACTCCCATTTACGATACAGGACTCCATTCCTCAGGCGAAGCGAATCCCATAAAGCCCAGTACTGTTTTGTTGCCGGACTGCAAGATGATATTTCTTGCCAACTGGGCTTGGCGCTGGATTTTTCCATAAATTCCACAATAGGTTTGATGTCGCTGTCTGTTAATTGGTCCGCCCGAACATTTTCGTCACTCCAGGGATCTTGGGATGGTGTCGATGATGTAACTTGGCGGACAACGGTATGTTTCAGATGGTAATTTTTCTCTGCCCTGGAGCAATAGCGACAACTGTCTATGCAGGGCCTTCTCGAAAAAGCATCTGCATTTCCATGAGATGACCCTTTCCGATGACGTATCTCGATGTCATATTCTTGTAATCGCTGTATCCACCTGGCTATTTGGCCCTCCGGATTCTTGAAATGTAGAAGCCAGGTTAAAGAGGCATGGTCCGTTCGGAGCAGGAACTTTCGGCCGTACAGGTAATGATGGAAGTGCTCCACGGCCTTAATGATAGCAAGGAGTTCCTTTCTCGTAACACAATAGTTACGTTCTGCCTTTGAAAGGCATTTGCTCCAGTAAGCAATGACGTGTTCTTGGCCATCTATCTCCTGGGACAAAACTGCTCCGACACTCTCCTTACTTGCGTCTGTGTCCAGGATAAATGGCTTGTCAGGGTGAGGATACGACAGGATCGGCGAAGATGTTAAAGCCGTCTTCAGTTCGTTGAATGCGTCCTCACATTCCTCAGTCCATAGAAATTTCTGTCCAGTCTCGGTCAATTTGTGAAGAGGTCTTGCAATTTGAGAAAAGCCCTTCACGAATTTTCGATAGTAAGTACACAGACCGAGAAAACTTCTTAAGTCATGGATATTCTCGGGACGACTCCAGTTCTGGACTGCGGACGTCTTTTCGGGATCGGTTCGGACTCCGTGGGCGGATATTATGTGCCCGAGGTATCGTACTTCCCGACGAAACAAATTGCACTTCGATGGACTTAGTTTCAAGTTCGCCTCTTTTAATTTCTGCAGTACCTTTCGAATGTTCTCGAGATGCTCTTCGAAAGTCCTCCCGACGATGATGATATCGTCCAAATAGACGAGGCATGCTTCGTAGGAGAGCCCTCTCAACACTGTCTCCATCAGACGCTCGAATGTAGCCGGTGCGTTGCAGAGTCCAAAAGGCATAACTTTGAACTGCCACAATCCTTGTCCCGTGGTGAACGCAGTCTTTTCACGGTCATCGGGATGGATTTCTACTTGCCAGTAGCCACTCTTGAGATCCAGAGTGGAGAACCATTCGTTTCCCGAAAAAGTGTCCAATGTGTCGTCTATCCTGGGAAGAGGGTAGCTGTCTTTCTTGGTAATGTCATTCAGACGTCTATAGTCAACGCAGAACCGGGTGGAACCATCTTTCTTTCGGACCAAAACAATCGGCGAGGCCCACGAACTAGTCGATGGCTCGATGACGTCATCACGCTGCATCTCCTCTAAAAGTCTGCTCACCTCTTGAGGAGCTTAGCAAACGGCTTAGCAAACGGCAACCGCCTAGGATGTTGCTTGATGGGAGAATGGCTGCTAGTGTCTATTCTATGTTGCGTTAACCTCGTACGGCCAAAGTCACCGGAAGTACGAGAGAAGAGGTCTTCAAATTCAGCTATTACTTTCTCTGCAGCGCTTCTCTGTTCTGCCGTTAACTCCACGTCTTGTAATAATTCCTTCGTCAGGCACTCGGAAGATTTAGCTGTCGTTTGGTTGATGTTCTTATTAATGCAGGTAACAGGAGTGCATGTCGCCAACACTTCATTTTTCTTTATCACCTTCGACTTGTCCGTCACATTTACTACTCTAACTGGAATTTCTGTTCTCGACAAGTCCACAAGTGTTGCTCCCACAAGTACTCCTCTGATGGAATCACTATTGCTTGGGTGTTCGATTAATCCAAAACGGAATTTATTGCTTTCTTTTACTGTTCCAGAAATTATTGAATCAGTTCTGGGAGGTAGAGTGATATCAGTCTGGGCTATTATTTGCTGAACAGGCAAAACAGTTTCATTTCTAATATCGAACGCAGCTATTTCTTCTGAGTCTGAACGAAGCTCATTATTCTTAAAGTCCAAGTTAAATTTGTGCGATTTTAAAAAGTCGAGTCCGAGAATAAAAGAGTCTGTAATATTGGCGACATATACCACATGGTCGTATCTGGCATTCCCAAACGTGATTTCTACTTGCGCTTTTCCGCCCACTTCGATCTTGTCACCTGTCACAGTCTGGAGGGTCAGCGAGGGCGGAGTCCAGATAATCTTCAAATTTAATTTCTGGGCCAGATCCGTCCTTATGATGGTTACGTTCGCTCCAGTATCAATCACTATGTGGCATGGGGAACCATTAACATATCCCAGTACGAAGAGTCCATTACTGCCACCATTCACTGATGAAATCTGCAAGACTTTTAGGTGGGGCTTTTGACTATATGGCAACCTCCGCCCCGCGAGATGGCCACCTCCTAGTTTCCCTCTTTCATGTTCTTAGATTTCTCTTGCTGGTCATAAGACTTTCGACCACAATGCTTTTGTACATGACCTTCGACGCCACACTTCCAGCATTTCACTTTCTTCCGGCCATCTCTCGTTCTATCGGATCTTTTCGCTCTATGAGATCTTCATTTCTCTTCAACCTGTTCTCGACGCCCTCTGTGTCTTTGTCAGCTTCCTCTTGGACCGTGACCGCTCTAACAGCATGCCGATCTTTTCTCACGGCCCGCTGGGCTGCCTCTAGCTTCATTGCGAACACCAGAGCAGACTTCAAATCCTGATAATCTTCCAACATAACTGACTTTTGGGTTTCTGGATCACGGCTTCAATAAAATGACGCACCGCCATTTCTTCTCGGACATTATCAAGGTGGTCCATGTAAGCTAGATGAAAAAGCCTATCTATGTCCGAAGCCAGCTCTTGAAGGGTCTCGCCAGATCTCTGCATCCTTGACTTAAGTTGGATTCTACTATATTCTTTCTGGCACTTCTCTCCGAATTTCATCTCCAAGGCACTGGCAAGGGCGTCAAAATCTCCTATCTTAGTCGCTCCGATAGTTTGCAATACATTAATTGCATCTCCGCTAAGGGAAGCGGCCAGTTGATTAGCTTTCTCGGACTCGCTCCAACCATTGGCTCTGGCGACGATTGAAAATTGGGTCTTGTAAGCTTCCCAGGGAGTCTTTCCGTCATAGGCAGTAAGTTTCACTGCTGGGCGGTGTGAAGATAACCTGATGTTTTCTGGTACCTTTCCCAGCTTTACTAAACTGTCCAGTTTTTCTTCTAGCTTGTGATCGATCTTTTCCTCAATCCTTTCCTCGCATCTCGCTTGACTTTCTTCCAGGAGTGATACTCTTTTCTCTACTTCCTCTAACCCGGTTTTCATCTCTTCGTGAGCGGTTTTTAACTCATCTAATCCGGTTTCTATTTTTCTTTGTCCATCTTCCACTTTCTTCTCTAGTCCGACCAATCCGGCTTCAATTTTCTTTTCTAAATCGGTCTGTCCGGCTTCAATTTTCTAATCTAAATCCGCCTTCATCTGTTCTTGTGCGGCTTTCATCTCGTCTTGTCCGGCTTTCATCTGTTCTTGTGCGGCTTTCATCTCGTCTTGTCCGGCTTTCATCTCGTCTTGTCCGGCTTTCATCTGTTCTTGTGCGGCTTTCATCTCGTCTTGTCCGGCTTTCATCTCGTCTTGTCAGGCTTTCATTTCTTGCATCATATTCATGAGCTTTTGAAGTTGTTCTTCCATTTTTTTTGTCTAGTCAAAACCATAAACTGGAAAATTAAAGTCTTTCTTTAGAACCCCGATTCTGACACCAAATGTTGCGGAATTACTCTGCTACTCCTTGGGTTCGTCGTTCTAAAGTCCAGTTGGTGTAAAAAGTTCAAGTAAAAAAAAAGTCACTTGTCAGGATGGAACACAAACTTTATTTCTTCTAGAACTTCGTAGAACAATCAGCTGCACACAATTCACAAGCACAATCTAGCAGTAACGTGCTTTTAACAATCCGCTTGGATCAGAAGCTCTCACAAATGCTGTATTTCTCACACAAAATAAGTCACTTTTACAGGCTAAAATTCCGTGGAAATATTCAAGGGATATAGTACACAATCCCTTAAGACACAGCAATGAAGAATTTACACACAGCACTTCAAAAACAGCTTCACAAAGCAAGCTAAAACACAGCTTTACAAAGCACGCGTACCGAGAGCTCTTCACACATCGAGCGTTCAGCTCGCACTCTGACTCTTCGGGGCGATGCACGCTTCTATAAATAGCCGACGCAGGAGGTACAAGAGGTTTCCAGAAAAGTCAATTTCTCGAGGGTTCTACAGAAAGCGTGAATTTTGATTACGTCATAGAAGAGAAATGTTAGGTTATTATGCGTTTTTAATGCAGGAAAAACAACTACCAGGCTCCATTGGGAAAATCGCGCCAAATGACCAAAAACTCGCCAAGCTTGGCGACTTTTGGCGAAATATCGCCAAATTTGGCGCCAAAAATAAGTCCTCAAAAGTGAAGAGATCTAAGCTCTAGGACTAATATTTCTCGAGTTTTCTAGAAATCCCATATATTTGAATGGGAAACCGAAACCTCCGTATCTCCGGTTCTAATTGGCCGATTTTGATGCAACAAAAAGCAAAATTTATCTATTTGAAGCGTAGAATACGAATTTTAAACCATTTTAAGCCCCAGAGCAGAGGGTTGCCCCGAAAATTCGTAACAATACTTATGATGTCATAAGCCCTTTTCCAGGGCGAATGACTATTGATGCCACCCCCACAATACGACATCATTAGAACACGAATTACATCTGTTCAAAAATCTATATAGAAGCTCATATAGAAGCATTGAACCACTTCCGAAAAAATTTCCTTGCTATAGCCCATTCCATTAAGTCAATATTTTTCTCTCTACACTGCATTTTTTTAAACTTACAACGCACCAATAGTATGCATGGAGATATAAAAGTGGAAAGGTGATGCATACTTTATTTTGATGTTTACAGTTTATTACTACTTATAAGCTTTAGTATTTGGTTTCTAATCTCTTTAAAATGCCAACTTCAAATATTAAGCTTCGACAAATTTCAGCTATACAGCACCCAACTCCATTTCTTGGTTTTTATAACCATTTTCATTCTAAGGGGTGCCAAAATTCATTCTTGCATTCACAATATTTTGCTTTTAAGGTGGTCCTGTCTTCAACATGCGTATGTCTTCTTTATTCAAAGAACAACATTAATTCATTAAAAGACGTTCATATTTAAACTATAGTTTTCATATTTAAACGGTATTCACGCTAATAGTTTTAACTTTTGAATATTTTATTTTGAACATCTAAAATCAATGGATTTTCGTTACAACTCGCTCATTTTCTTAGCACATTTCAATTTAAAATTTAGTAATAAGTAATACGGCGCACAATATAGCTTGAGTATATCAGAACAGCACTGGTTTCAATTTTAGAAATTTTAATCTAATTTAATTATAATAATTACATGCTAGATTAATGACTCAATTAAGGCTGTATTTTCGTAATTTACCATATAGGCTAAGCCGGAGCCAAATCTAGAGTTATGAAAATATCATTATGCAACCGCAATAGCTCTTTAACGCACATCAGATAATGAGTTTTGTGAGTTATTATTGTAATTAATTATGTGGTAGTGTGCATATTTCTGGAGGAATAGCTTTACAGTATTACAATTAACGTCGAATTATTGTTGAATTAATGTAATAAGCAGGATAAACATTGAAGACGGTAGCAAATGAGTGATATAAAATTTTAAGTTTACAAACAACAGAAATTTTGCTGTTTCAACTATTTCCATTTATTATTATTATTTTCAATCTATCCAATATAATTGTGAAGATGAGTCCCAATGCAATATCTTTACAGCGCAATTTTACGGAGTTGAATTGAAAACATAAATATCGCTTGCCTTTTTTACTAAAAAACTTTTACACATGAACTCATGTTAAACAAAGTTTGAATTCAAAAGTAGTGAGTATTCAAAAGTTTTGAATTATAAAACTATAAAAATATATATTATATAAATTAATTATATTCAGCATACCTTTTAGTGACCGTATTTTATTACTAACATTGATGAAAATAAAGTATATGGAAATTTTAATCTGTCAACTGATATTTATAAGTTCTTGATATTTTTCAATTAAAATGAACCTTCACTACTTAAATTATATAATTCACAAATTAAATTTCATAAATTATTACTTCTTTTAAACAAATTTAATAAAACTAGACCCATGAGAGATAGTAAATGCATCTTCTGGTTTTTTTTTTTTTTTTTTTTTTTTTTTTTTCTAAATAAGAATGATATCAAGTCCTAAAACATCGTATCCTGTATTGCAAAAAAATAAATATTTTAAAAAAACATAAAAAACACATTTTTAATTACAAGAAAACTAAAACAAATTTGAGTTTAATTCATTCTATTAGCGTTCTTCTTTCCAATATTTCTCTTCCTAAACATTCACAAGGCTAAATGTTCCACTGACTGAACTTTCCGCTCAATAGATAGAATGAACGTTGGTATTTTGCGTAATGTAATAGGACACCTGTATTTCATATAGGATTTTCAAAGAATATTCTGTGTAAACTTTATCTAATTATGTACTGCATGTTTTACCAGACATAATGAACTCAAATTCCGAAAAGCTTCGGCAGAAAATAATTTATATTTTAATGTTCATAATTTAAAGAAAATCAACATTTGTCCTGACAATGTAAAATAAAAGGTTTGTCTTAAGTAAGAGTCTTATACTATACTATGTCTAATGGAACATAAATATAAAAATTGGAAAATGAAAATGGTTTTTCTGGGAGATTTATTTTTGGAAGTTTTTACACGAAAAATTTTAATCTGCCATTCACATTTGAGAGAAATTGTTTTTGACTAAACACTAATGATACAGTTACTGTAACACTATCAGTTAGTAACTCTTTATGGTTATTTTTAATATTTTTATTCATTATTGTAATCATTAAATGAGAAGATAATCACAAAAACAAAAGTGTAAGAAATGCCAAGGTTCTTTTTAAAAAAGTATAGCACTTCTGAAAATTTAAAGAATAAACGGTTTTACCATTATACACACTTTTCGACGACAAACCAACTATTAAATGTACATGATTGCTTGAATTTGTTCAGATTATATATTTTATTTTCCAACCTCATAAACTGAAATGAATTCCATAAAATTACATTAGAGATTTTTTTTTGTCTGCTAAGAGGCACACTTTTATAAAATTCAATAATAATCACCACTATGAGTATGACTATAGTATTCAATATCTATATTTAAGTGATCGTACAGTATCAAGTAAATGTATATATCCATAAGAAATTTTACCTGCCTTTAATGTCAAATATTAAAGAGAAAAGTCTCTAAGTACTTATGTACAGCAGCTGATATTTGCCTGTATCCGTTATTATTCAATTAAAATTTCCAAACTTTCATTACATAAATTGCACAAGTGAAGGAATTTCTAATACAAATGGATTTTCCATCAAAATGGATGAATTTTTAATGACGACAGAGAGTAAACGCATTTGTTCGGTTTCATTTAAAATTTCAGCTATATAAAATTTTAAAGCGTCCCTTTCTTAAAGAGAACACATCAAAATTTTAATCGTAAGAAAGTTAAAGATGAACAGATCTTGCCTTAATTCATTCTGGTGGCAAGCACATGCGTCTTTATCAAAATCTCCGAGAGGTTTGCAAAGCTCAAGTTCCACTTACGGAGCTCTCTGCTTAATAGATAGAGCGAACGTTTCTGCTCAGCGTAATGTAATTGGACACGTGGATTTCGTATAGTTGTTCTCAAAGGATGTTCTGGCTAAAATTTATCTCATTACGCCGCATACGTTAGCATGCATAATGGACGAGAATTTCGAAAAGCTGACAGGGATCGTTTAAAGGCAATCAGCATTTGTGGAAATGGTAAATAGCTGTACTTTGTAACAAATGGGATTTTTACGTACTCTAGTTTAGCGGAGAATAAATATAAGGAATGGAGGGACGTGTTTTTACTTGTCAGTTTTCACACTTATCAAATGATTATTTTTCAAATTAAATAATTTAAAAAGAAAAAGCCACCGAGCATTCATTAACCGTAATACTTATTGAAAATTAAGTTTTTTTTATAAAATTACTATATCGATTTTCATTATATTTCTTTTAAAATAAATAGTACCGAAGATGAAATTTTTTGTTTTGCCATAATTCATGCTAATTAGCTATTTTTAAATTTAGAAATACTTTTTTCTCCTTAATACAAATTCGTCGTTATTCGATTTTTAAACTCAAAACACAAAAAGTGAATTCTGGATTTTTTTTAAAAACCTAATCTAAAATTACTTTATCGCAGCTATTTCCTTTGAAAAGTTATCACTGAATCTGTGACTTTACTTTGGATGAATTATAATAATGACGGAGAATACTCCTTGTAAATCAGTTTCACAAAAAGTAACATCATGAGACTCGCATGAAAGTGCTTTGAATGAATTATTAATAAGAAAGTGCTTTATTTTAATTTCAAATAATCT
Source organism: Cheiracanthium punctorium (assembly GCA_038373885.1). Taxonomy (NCBI): domain Eukaryota; kingdom Metazoa; phylum Arthropoda; class Arachnida; order Araneae; family Cheiracanthiidae; genus Cheiracanthium; species Cheiracanthium punctorium. The sequence goes on along the minus strand of JAWZYV010013531.1, from coordinate 27,000 downwards.
CTTGGATATAAATTGCAATTACTTATGAAGTAAATAAATATGAAATTCCTATTTAACCAATTTATTTTGAAGCTGTCTACAGCAATAATAACTTTTTATTTGTATGGTCTCTAATAACAAATTTTAGTTTTACAATAAAAGCTGGTAGTATGGCGCTTAAAAATATATGTATGCAACTGTCATTTGTATCAGCAAGTAAGCAAACAAAATGAATAGATATTTCTTTTATATAAAAAAAATTATGTTATAATGAAATAGAATTCTTACAACTTCCATTTCTGTAAAATCGTTTTAGCGGTCAGTTTTTAAAGACTTTTAAACCGCAGGTGTGATGAATACTCATGTCCATACTCATGGATATGAGATTAAGTTTTTAAATCCTCCGACACTAAATTACAAACACGACAGAAAACATATTCAGTTGCTTTTGATACTGAAGGATCTGTTGGCTGACATCAAAAAGCATAAATCAAAACGAATTACTTTCTTACGTGCATTATTAATGTTAGACTCGGTTTGAAACAATCCTATAATTCTTCAAAACAAAGTCAGATCTTAGTACTAATAGTCATTTGGGATAATCCGTCCGAAGCTTTCAAAAACCTATTGAAATATACTGGTGAAGTTTTCTATGACCTTTTACTAAAAATTTATCCACTTGAACTTTTAAATAACCTTTTTGTACATGTAAAGGTGAAGTTTTCAAAAAACTTTTGTAAATATGCACATAGATTAAAATACTTCAATTTGGTGTTTTCAGCACTGAAGTGAGTTTTCAAAACGCTTTTAGCTGCACATTTCAGTTGATATTTTATCAATATTAAATAGGAAACTCGTGAAGTATTTTTGGACCAGTGAACGATGACAGCTCATTTTAAGCAAACATATTAGATGAAGGACGTTCCGAAAGTAAGTTTCACCATTTTTTTTTCTCGAACGGAAACTTTATTGTAAGAAAAGAAAATACACCATGCTTACATGAACTATACACCTTGTGCTATTTTTCGACATGGTTGCCACAGACATTGAGACATTTCTCGTAGAGTGAAATCACTTTGAAGGAACTACTGTGTTAAAACTCCGTGCCCTGTGATTCAAGGAATTGTCGCACAACCTGCTGCATCTCAAGGGGTTAGCACACTAGCTTGAAATCCGAGCAACTTTCTGACGGAACAACTTTTTTGCCAGACTTTATAGGCGGGGTTATCGTTAAGGGTTATCGAAGTACACAAACTTTCTCCAACGCCAACAGTCATCGTATGCTTAAGTGTCGCTGACTTATGGTTTAGGTTGTTATTTTACTTATCGTGACTCTGCATCTAGTAAAACCCTTTCGTTGGTATAGTTACATCGGATCGGTAGCAGTATGTTATTGATTGTAATACTTAAGTTGATTACATGTGTAAGGTAATTTCTTTAATTCGACAATAAAATCGACTTCTAATTCCAGACTCCACTTGCACGTCGCCAGACTTTTATCACTTTGAGCGAAGCTTCTTAGAACCGTAATTGCCATCTGCAGGAAGAAGTTCTCTGATTGGCCGAAATTTCGGCTGACTCAGATTTTTTCGTCCGGAAAGCAAAAAGTTGGAGATCGCCCGTTGTCAACGTAACAATAGATAGTCTAAAAGTTATTCGGCAAGAAAGTTGCTTGGATTTTAAGCTAATGTCACAACCCCTTAAGCATTGTTTTGGAGTTCCGAGAGTGCGGCTTTCAGTGCCTCACAGGCATGATCACAGGGAACGGAGTTCAACTACTGTGGTTTTTTCAAACTGATTGGACGGTTCGAGTCTCAAGGTCAATGGAGACTATATCGAAAAATAGTACAAGGTGTATAGTTCATGATGGCTTTCTTTTTTCTAAAAAAACTTCCGTGTGAAAGATAATACGAAACTTACTTTATGAGCTTCCCTCCTATTTTTCAATTAATTACGCTCATTAATAATGCTATGCTGAAGCCTATGGGTCTACCTGACTCTCACACACAAATTTACTCAAGCACATCTACTCTCGCAATTGTTAGCATAGCTTCTCTAGTTACAAATCAAGAGAATATAAAATCATTTTCCTTTGCCGAACAGATTACGTTAATGTTGTCCGGTCCATTTACTAGCATGGTGTGTACACTTTAATTTTAGTTCCTTCTGGTTAAGAACAGAGCAACTTTAAAAATATGCTCTAAAAATTGGGCGTCTCGATTATATGATCGAATTTCACAGATCAAGCATGTAAAGGCAGTATGTCGAATGAAAAGACCAAAATTCGATTTTCTGATAGTTGAAGAGTGTACAGTACACTGTAAGATTCGAAACATGCGTGTACTAAATCTGGAAGCTTAAATATGTTCTCTAGTGGTTGTTAGTAGTTTTTGATAGATACCAATTTAGCAGTTACAAAAAGTTCCTTCCCCTTCTTATGAAGATCTAAATTTTGGGAAGTGACTCTGAAAAGGCGCATATAATCTGATGGTAGAAAGCAATGCACAAAAGCTTTATGAACTCAGTAAAATAAAAATAATACTGAATTTGTGCATCGCAGATAATTAAGGTGGAAGTAAGGAATTTCAGCACGTGCATTTAAAAATAATTTTCTTAAACATTCATGACTGAATGAATTTATATCGAAATAAATGTTATTAGACCAATTGAATTATTGAAGATAAGCATATGCTGACTTAAACCTCTTTTTAATAGCTCTAGAGGTAAAAAAAATCACATTGGATGATCACGTTTCAGGGGTCGATACAGAAATTACGAAAGAAAATAATTCTTTTGCACTCTAGCATTATGTTTTACGGTGAGAGGCTGACATTTTGTCCATCATCTCTTTAGAGTGTGAGGAACACTTCACTAATTGGGATTTTTTTGTCTGGGGGTCATATACAAATTTAAAAAGTGTCACTTTTGAAAATTAACCACGGGATTTTTTTTCTTATTGTAGTCTCTTTTCTCACCTCATTTGGAACATTTTTCAGTTTACATTCCCCTCTTAGATATAGAATTAAAGCGTGTTACGATCTTTTTGTGACACCCTGATTACATATATATTTATGTATAATTATTATGTTTTTTTTATTATTATTTTCAGCTTACAAGCTGATTCAGGAAGATTCACACACATCCCAATCTTTAAAAGAAGAGCTTTTAATGAACCGTCTAAAGATTTTTCAATAATGAACTTATTTTTTGGGCTGTCACTTCCTAAAATGGGCCGGAACTTCATAATGATCTTCAGAAACTTTTTCCGAACCCAATTATTTCTTACGCGTTGACATTTTCGGTAAAGATTTGTTACGGTTATAGACATAGCAATTTTCTTGAAACCGACATTAAAAAAGGTTTGCTTTATAAATATTGCATCATATATTTAATATTACTGTTCTGGACGTTCTTTTTCCGAAGGAGCAGGTTAATCCTCCATGATCATAATGTATGAAAAAATATGCCCATTCTTTTTGATAAAACATCTCAGCATACCTGGCAAATAACGTCTTTAAAGTACATATTAAACTGATTTTGATTGATGTAAAGTAAAACATATACTAAAAGGTCGTTTCTTTTTATTTAAAAAATTCGCTAATGTTATACTATATTACATTAGTGTTGAAATTTTTCAGTTAATTTTTCAGAAAGTAATGGATATAATTTTTTAGAAAAATGTCATGATTTGCACATTAAGTTACAGCTTAAAAATAATGAGATATTTTACAATATAACCACTAATTCGATATCTAGGACCGGGTCACACAGCTATTGGTTATACATTTTTTGTTGTTTATTTATTTCCAGAAAGGTAATTTCTTTCTTTTTCCTTTATAAAAATTAAAATTGATATATATAAAGCGATAAAAATGATTTTCCGTAATGAAAATGTGTAGACGTCATAAGTTAAGAAAATATAAAATTTGTGAATATTTTGCCTCCTGGCATTCTTTTGTGTGTCCCTGTTGAAGAACTTTATGTACTCAGTTTTCTTGGTTATGTACTCAGCTTTCCTGTGTTACCTTTTTGTTGTAAGTATAAACAATACACTTTATGAAATTTTATGAAAATGCATATTAATGAAAGTTAGATAGAGGAAAGACAAATAGGTAGATAAAAAAAGTTCTTACAGCTTCTCGATAATTTTGAACTGCTTTATTAATCAGTTTATTGAACAATTTTATTATTAATTTTTTATTCCGGGTTTTTATTAATTTTCTTTATTTTAAATAAAACACACCACATACCAGATTTTTATTAATTGCCTTTACTTTAAATAAAACACAATAAGCAAAACACATTTCAAATGAAGTCGAACTACTACATCGTAATATGTTGTAACAAATTTACGTGTCTGTAAAAGGAGCTATCAGTATTATACTCACCATTTTTATTGATAAGCATGCTGCAGGAAGTGACAATAATGTTTACTAACTAATTTTGCAGATTTTATCTACAACAACGTTATATTAATATGGGATGCGATACGAAATATCCTAGCAAACAATTATTTCCAACAATTTTTTTGCCCGTAAACCATGATTTATTAATCCTTTAGTACTCGTTAGCAATACTATACACATTATTTTCAATAAAGTACATAATAATAAGGAGTGTTAATGACATATAATTTTCCTGATAATCCAATTATATTTACAGCAAGTTGGGCAGGAACAGTCACCCAAATAGGCAAAAAGAAGACATAGCCATCTTACATCTTTCTAAAGTATTAAAAACGTCTTATTTTTATCTGGACGCGGATAATTATTTCAATTGACTATTATAGTATTTGTTCATTGAATTTACTATAAATGTGATAAGTTCCCTTTCCATAATCAGTCGATCAGGGCGGCTTTCTCAAGTACTGCAATTCGCATACAATAAAATCGTTCCGCAGGCTAAAATCTAAATGGAATACTCGGGCATAGCCGTTAACTTCTCTACAGGCTGCCACAAAACAAAATTCGCACGTATGGTTTCCAAAATAAGCTTCGAAAAACAAGCGAAAGCAACGGCGCTTCTCACATTAAAATAACTCAGAACGTTACGGTTCTCAAATCAGCGCACTGTACAAGGGACGATTCAAAACTAACTTCTTGGGCTTGTAACTTTCATACCCATCTCAGATAGTACTTTTCACGTGATTCTATCTCGAGAACATTCCCTATTTATCTATTAAATCGATTGTGTAATACTAATCCTGTACAGGAAATTACCATTACAGGCCCCATTGATAAAATCCCGTGAAATATCGCCAAATTTGGCACCAAAAAGTCTCCAAAATGGGACCAATATTTGGCGAAAAAGCACCCACTCCAATGTTATCTTGTAGAAAAGTGAAAGGTACCTTTCTCGCGTTCTAGTTATGTGCAACAAAGTGCAAAATTTAATTAAGTGATGAGTAGAATATACGTGTTAGACTGCGTATTAGACAGAATAGCAGACCACAACAAAATATCGTAACAATATATAGAAAAAACAAATGAAACATGGAACACAAAATGACGTCACAGAATAAAACTGTAATTTCCTTATAATAACCTCCCATCCCAGTTCAACAATGGTAAAACTTAATTCCCCTCAGCGTGATGTAAGTGCTACGGATTTCGGGATTTTTGCGCAATTTACCCTATTTATTGTTCGACGTGTTTTTAAAAGAGAAACCACCCAGAAGCCTCCTGGAGTGCCTCAAGGAGATAACAAGAGCGTCCCTCTAAAATAATTTTTTGAATCCGCTTCTGCTTATGAATGGTACAAGTGCGTTCCCCATTAAGATAATTTATCGAAAAAAAAAATTATCCTCAATTTATCTGCATTTCAGAAGTTGTAATCAGAATATAAAAGAAATGAATTATAGAAATAGCATTTAGTTACGTCCTCCTTCATGTATCTTCCTCTGAATGTGTCGCATACTTATTTTTTTATTTTAATCTTTTAAATGTCTACTGGTTACTGATGACGCAAATTTAAAAAAGCAAAATTATAATATTAATTTTATAGACAACTGCAAATCAAAAGAGACATGTAAACCAAAAACTTTCGGAATAATTTAAATAAGCGATCCTTCAAAAATGTTGCAATTAAAAGTCTTCTTAACAATTTATTCAAAGAATAATATATTGCTTGATAAATGGAACATTAATGTCACTGTAAAAATTTTGAAAATACGTCGAACGACAAATTTAAATTGCTTTTATGCGAGCATCACATTTAAAAGTACAAAAATTATTTATCATTTAACAGAAAACAATTTTTAAGAAAAGTAATTAACAAAATACTAGCGCTAGTGAATTCAAATAAATATGATTATGCAATTTCCTCTAGGAGATAACTTAAGGGCATTTAAGCACTTTCCTAAATACCAACAAAAGAAGCAATACAATAAAAGGAGCTTAAAGCTTTGCCCGTTATTTATTTTTTTTTCTTTCCCAATTATGACAAGAAGAACTAATTAATCTTCCATTTCGTTTAGTTTCCCTTCTCTCTCCCTTTCTCTTGAGACATATTAAAAATCTTTATTAACTCATTCAGCTGTTACGGTGATTTGATACGAAATTGATATATTTAAGGCGCGTTTGCTTTGAGGTTACAAATAAAAAGGGGGTTCGTTCGAAGTCTGCTTTCCATTTACACTTTTTAAAATGCTATTACGTTACGCGTGATGATATTTTAATGCAGTTGACTTAGAGATAAATTGAATTGAGGATGAATAGAAGTTTTAATTGAATTAAAGCAACACGCGTGTTATAATTCAATTAAAATATCGTGAATAAAAACTATAAGTACGTTATTTTATGTGTAAAATATAGCAGGCATAGAATGTAATTTAATCTATAAGGTGCATAATTTATACTGATGGAGAGGTAAATTCTACAGAATATGTATTTGGATTTTTTTAATAATCATTTCTATTAGAAACGATAGTTTATTTGCTTATTTTTATTTGCATATTTTTATTACATGAAAATAATTATTTTCGTACTAGACATTGAGCAATTTTTAGCGTCTTTACTAATAATTTTCTTTCACTAATCTGATTATTTTCATTTAAATTAATTTTATGTGTAAAGCAACTTTTTTAGAATTAACTACCTTCTAAGTTTTGAAACATTTTTTCTTTAAATATTGACGTAACCGTATCTCCGAAAATTTTCAAAAAGCTTGAATCTTCGTCAGCATTGTAAGTGTATAAAGAATGGAAATAGTATATTAGCAATAGTATAGAAATAAAAATTATGTCTTCTTTAGATTGTTAAACGATTACAGGTTTGGGAGTAACAAAGTGATCGATAAATTTAACTATTACAGAGGACATTTTCTATTTAAAAAAATAAATTTTATTATGTTTGAATGAGTGCCCGTGCTATTGCCCCGCATGTCCGTGTGATAATCAGGCTCTTCCCTTGGTTCTTTGAAATGGGAAGAAAAAAGTCCGGAAGTAGGATAACACGCTAGCCTATATGCAATAAGCGACTCTGATGAGAAAAATCTCCCAAAACTCTAGACCGTTAGATCGACAGCCAGATCCCGAGACCTGCTCACCTCAGATACTTCTCAACGTTCAGTCTTATCCATTCTAGTCAGCACGATTTTAAAAGAAAAGGTGAAAAAAGGATAATAAATAATATAGAATCACTTCACTGCCTGTTCGTTGCTGCTTTTTTTTTCCTACAGGGCACAAGTTTTTATCTGTAGGCTCGCAGGGCGTCATTCACTTTAACAAAAGGACGAGAAGGGCACTCTTGTTGGAAAAACAGCTCAGAATAAATAGAGATGTAGCTTTAATGCTACCATTAAAACATATGAAGAATCGGTATCGGCAATTTTTAAAAATGAATGTAGGAGTAAAGTATCGGTATCGGTTATCGGTTAAAACTTGGTATCGGTGCATCCCTAATCTCCAATTGATAAAGACCTAAAGAATGTTATCATCTTTTTTGGGACACACTGTATACTTATCCTACGCAAGCGTTGACATGAAGTAATGTCCAACCGACATAGAAATATATGCCCTTCCTGAATGGCCCGCTCATATCGAAATAATATGCATCAATCTAGAAAAGCGTCGAGTTAAAAATTTATAATTTATTGAATGGCTCAAACTTTTTCCCTGATTATTTGCCCTTTTTTGATGCCGTCTGATGCAGCCGCCACTTTGCAACACAGCACGGCACGGGCCCGTGTCATTCTCAAGGGCATTCTCAACAGGGCCGGTCCTAGGTATTTTCCTACGTGGAGCGAACTGGAAAAATGCCCCCCCCCCCCCGCCATTAAAAAAAAAAAAAAAAAAGATCATCTGGGAAAGATCAGAGCAGGTAAAGACTCAAATTGTGGGAATCAATGTTCTGGAATGAGGACCTATATCGCCTGGCGGAAGAGAACCTCTACTCTCTCTACGCACCCCCCCTTCCCTCCGGTAGCGCCTAATGGCCTCCCGAAATGCAAAATTCTATTATTTTAGGCCCGTTGTTCTAAATCCCTGCTGTTTCGATCTATCTCGTTACGATTAGAGGCAAGCGTTAGAAAGTTACGATTAGACGCAAGCGAAGGCTTCGCCCTCGCAGGCACTTTATAGCGATACCCTTTGACTTTGATCTCTAACCATTCATTTACTTAATGCAAGTCGATGATCTGGAGATGTTTCGCATTTCTGTAATCTGTCGGAAATGTGAGCCCAATCATTAAACCTTCTTTTCCCAAACTGGAAAGAGTATTTCGGCAAAATAACAGAAGCAAGAACAGAAGACTATCTGCAGACGGCGAATATACAAGCCATCGCCTCTGAAACCTTTCCCGATTCGGCATTACTCTATCAAAATGTACATTTGAAAAATGGCGCCCCATTGCATTTCTTGGATAATTATCATTTGGGAATTTTCCGGATGAAGGTCCTCGAACAATAATTTCATCTCTTTTATCAGAATCTATTCATTTTCACTTAGAAATCAAAGTCTTAGAAATCATTAGTCTTAGAAATCAAAATCATTATCAACAATATGCTTATCATTAGAATCCTTAGTCTCTTTTGATGCAGAGATTTCTGGACTTTCTTGACTAATTTCTTCGCTAAAAAATTCTTCGGAAGAATGTTCGGATAGCTGAATTTCCTGATTAGTTTGAACGTTTATGTTCAGATAATTAGCCATCTGTTATGTACATTTTTCGTTTTCTTTCGTTGTTTCGTTTTCTTCGAATTGAAATTCTCGGCGCGGCGCTCTTTCCTTCCCATACGCAAGAAGTTCTCTTTTGAAAATGATTACAATAATCGGAAATCAAAATTCTGAGAGCAGCAGAGGCAGCTTTTTTTAATGTCCGACCGAAACTGGTTTTCCGGCCGAAACCGAAACCGAATGTTCGGCCGTGGCTTCAGTTTCGGCCGAAACCGATACCGAAACTCACGTGTTCAAGTATAAAATTCTTAAAAATACTGAAATTTGGACCATTTTACCCATTATTCTGCATTAATTAGGACATTAAATGGAAACACATTATATTAAGTTTGTTGTGATCATTTATTTATTTCTTATTATATGAAAAAATATTATTTTAATACTATTATTAATATTTTTTATAATATTTATTATAAATAAAAAATATTATTAATATTTTAAATACTAAGCATTCGTTTTGAATTATTTATTAATACTTTGGTTACAAGAATCATCAATCTCTTTTAGGCTTCTTTTAGGTATCTCTTTTATAAAAATAATAATTATTATTACACTCTTTTTCAGTCTTAACAAAGATTAACAAATCATACATTTAGAGTTAACAAAGATACCTAGATCACAGTTAGTAGGACAGTCGTAATTACATTTAAAATTAAGTAACTCACTACTAAACTACAGTAAACATTTAAATTAAAAACAATCATAAATCAAAAATAAAAAAACTTTTGAATGAAAAACCAAAAAAGTAACCCTAAATAAAGGGTTACTTTTTTGGTTTTTCATATTATTAATACTCATAAGTAAAAAGTCTTATATTGAACGCCAAGAAAAGCAGTTTGTCTACGTTTTCGCCATGTAAATTATTGCGACGATCCGAGTATATTGGCCAGCAGCACTGAACAGCTGCTCACTCGGGACACTGGTAGGTGGAGCTGAAAGGTATTTTAAAACTGCACCTTTCAATATAGGATATGGACTGCTGCTCCAATAACTGTATATGTCAGCATTGCGTTGTAATAATGGCTCCGACAGGTAAGACTAAATCTTTTCTTTCAGACACTGTCTTATGTCTTCAGATTCTGTGGTCTCTGCTTGACTAGGCGTATTATCGTGCACATCCCAAAGACTCTTTTTCTTGCTGTATGTGGTGAGCTTGCGAGACGCATATAGTTGAAGCCGAAGAAACATTGAAATTATCGGTGCTGCGGGATGATTGCTTGCTGACTTCAGACTCAGTCAAGAAAGATATTAGTTCTGTAATAGCAATGTCCACTTCATTGAAATTGAGGTATTTAGACTTGAACCTAGGGTCCAATATTGTAGCTACCATCAACGAAGGGAGTTTTTTCAATGACGAAAATCTGATGTTCATGGACTCGTATAGTGAATTTTTCATGTTGGTCATCATTTCGTTATCACTTTCACAGCGAACTTGTAATTTTCGGTTTAATAACGATATCAAAGGTATGACAATCGAAATGCATGCATTATCAAATGATAACTCAAGGGTGGCTTCATAAAAAAATGTCAACACGGATGTGAGATTCTTCACAGTGACCCATTCATCAGATTGAAGAGAATCAACCTTACCATGTTCAACATAGTATAAGTTTACTGCACTTTTTTGTTCCAAAAGTCTTTGCAGCATCAAATATGTGCTGTTCCATCTCACATCAATGTCTTGCACTAAGGCATGTTCTGGCAATCCGCATTGTTTTTGACATTCCGTTAATTTCCTGGTTGCTGGCTCACTGTGATGGAAATGGCCGACAATTTTTCTGCATTTCTTTAAGAAGTCCTTTATTTCGTCTTCTGAAAATAGCACTTGCTTTATGACAAGCTGGAGCGTATGTGCGACACATCCTATAGATTCATATTGATCACGCATCGCGCGAATCATATTTGCGGCATTGTCACGTAGGACAAGAAAAATCCTCGCTTGTAAACCCATTCGTTTACCATTTCTGTAAATTTTTGTTCGATATATTGACTGGTATGGTCTTGCTCTAACACACATGCACCTAAAATTACTTTAAGACGTTTATCATTTATGATGAAATGAGCTGTGAAACTGAGAAGTGAACATGTTTTGCATGCGTTGGTCCAAATGTCGGTAGTAGCACTAACCCACTTACTCTGTGCCATTAAATTCTGTACTTTTGATCTAACTTTTTCATATGTTTTGGGCATAAGTGACGTTCTAAAATATTTTTCAGATTTCAACCGATATTTGCGAACTCCTTGAGGATCAGTTAAATTGAGTCGGCGGAATGCTTCACCTTCCACCAAAGTATAAGACAACATGTCCACGATTATGAGATCCATTATAGTTTTGTCAATCCTTTTTGTAATTTCATGATCATCAGGCCACAGTACAACTTTAGGTTTTGAGGTCAAAATTGCAATGGTTGTTTGAACAAGAGTCGACTGATCTGAGCTCGATTGTTGCAAAGATACGCTTAAGTCGGTTCGCTTCAATTTTGCTTCACTTTTTAAATCGTTTAATACTGATAAACGTTTTAGTACTTGCCTATATTCCTCGTCATGAAATTTTGATAAATGAAGCTTCAATCCGTGTACTGTTTGTTTTTTTGGTTCGTGGCTTCCTAACGAATAGGACTTGCTACATGTCTTACAAACAGCTTTTGATGTATCACTGATACTTTTGTCGAAGTACTGCCAAATCGGATTTTTTTCTCGTTGTGACATTTTGCTCTGAAACAATTAAAAATAAAACTGTAATAATAACCCTAGTACAACAAAACTTACATCAATAGATCATCGGAATGAAAAACAAAACTTGAAACAAGTTTACTTAAGCAACGTAATTTATCAAATTGAACACTTCATATTTTTCATTTACAATCTCTTTTTTACATGTGACTTGATTTGTTAATAACAACAAAACAAAGTTACTGATTCAATATTTAATTAGCTATACAAATCATTTAAGTATAAAAACGAAATAAAAACTTATATGTAATCAGTTCCATCAAAACAAAACATAACCTCTGTTTGCGTCGGACGATAACGCACTGTCTAAGTTTTGTTGCTGCGGAGATATCCGAACGGCGCACGACAATTCCCGAACAGGGCTGACCGCGTTGCCGTGCGAAACGAAGTTAGACGAGCGTGCACGATAACTTTCGAAACGAGTTTCGATTTCGGCCAAAGTTTCGGCCCATTTTCGGCCGAAACCGAAACTGCTGCCGAAACTTGATTTTTGGCCGAAACTCGGCCGAAACCGAAACCGAAATTTCGGTCGGACATTACTTCTTTTTTTTCCCCTTCTCCAGAGAGAGGGAAAATAAAAAAATTTTGGAAGATAAAAAATGTCCGGTTATTAGGCTTCCGGATTTCTGACTTCCTGCTGTATATATATATATATATAATGTAGTAAGGTATTTTGGCGCCCCGTGCGATCGCACCGTTCGCTCCACCCTAGGACCGGCCCTGATTCTCAATGTTACAAATCATATCAGTCGCATTCAATAGTATTCAGTTTTTACAGCTGTCACGCGAGACGAGCCGGCCTTTTTTTATCATTACAGAACAGAGATTTTGTGATTATCGCCAAACTGGCTTCCGTTTTGAAGTCTTGTTTTAGGTTCCCTAATTAACGATATTTGACAAAACAAACAAAAAAAAATACACCGCCAAGCTTAGCGCCTTGGCCTGCAACCTCTGGCAATCCGGCCTTATACTCAACGCCTTACAAAATTAGCCTATAACCTCTGACCCTCGGGCCTGTATCAACACCGACTCGAGACGGATTCGAGTCGGTGTTGCCTGTATATCCAGGGGGAGGCGAGGAAGCTCGAACCTTGTAAGTTTTCTCCAAGCATCCATTCAGATAGCACAGCGACACATACGACCTGTGGTGTCTTTTATCAGAAGGGCTACGAACCTTAGTCCCTTGAAAGAGTTCTGCACTCATCAAGGCACGAAGAGTCGAATCAGCATCCTCCCAACAGGCCTGACACGATCCAACAACACGTACAATAAAATCCGTATAAGGTTTGCATTCTTTTCATTGTTGAAGTGAGGCAACAATAGCAATTTCACCGTTACTGCTTGGTTGGTTGAACAGAAAAATATTTCAATGAAATTGTTTTGTTAAACCTTAAAAAACTTGTTATTTAAGAAGATTTTCGTGCTATTCCGGGTTGATCTTTTGAATTAAGATGACACGGGAGTACAGAGCTCACCCCTACGATGTATGACTTTAAAAAAGGAAGAAAAAATGATCTTTTGTTGTCGTGGGATTACAGCCAATTATTTACGCGAGGGATCTAGGCCATTGAGTAAGGTGTCCTCTGTGGGGGGAGGGTGGGTTCTAAAGGGTCCTAACCCATATTTACGGTGAGTTTCGGAGGAAACCAGGGAAAACTCCCAACGGATAGGCCGGAAGATGCGACCTGTTCTGAACCAGGTACCTTCCGTCTCCCAGTTTAGAGCGCTATGCGCTAGGCCACTGCCTGGCTACAAATGACTTAATGGTTTTAGTTTTTAAGCTGTTATATGTTAAGAGATGTTTTATATTGTTTCAGAGATATTTTGACAGTAAATCCGTTTTTTTACGGCCCACAGCTTGATAGAGGTTTAGTTCAAAGAAATACTGAACCATCGTATAGATATCCTAGAATTTTTCTTCATTGTACACTTAAGAATTTATTACATTTGTCCAAATAAAACATTAATGTTGGAAAGTGTTTTATACCTATTCGTTCGGTACAATTTACCCTTCTTTTTTTCCCCTTATATAATATTATTTGCCCCCAAGAAACTTTACTGAGAACTTGAGAGCAAAAGCCATTTTTCCATTTATCGAAACTGAGTTCGGTATAGAAAAGGGTATCTTTACAAACTTTAGAACATCTTACAATTTCAATATCTCTTCTCATACATTAACTCTCATAAATTCCATTAATATCCAAATTAGAAATATTTTAATAAACTGCCTTTTATAAAATAAAAAAGTACTTTTCCAACGTGAAAAATTACACCCATATTTACCCGTAATAGTTTTTTGAAAATCATAAAATACTGTATTAATCCCATCGTTTAATATGTTTCGTGAGCAAAGCGAAAGTTCTACAGTTTCCCGCTATAATTTAAAACTCATAAATTAATAGCCCCAAAAAAACTTCGCCGAAAGTTTTATTACAAACTAGAGATAAAAGTAGTTTTTAAAAAATAATCATTTTCAACTTGAATGCCGTTAAAAACTTTCTTGAAAGGGTATTTTTCATTAAATTTTACTTTAACAAAATATTGAATTTTTACTAAAGGATATACTCTTATTTTTATTAATGAAAAAAGCGGAAGAGTATTATATATATAAAAGTAGCGCATACATATTATATTAAAGTTATGTTTTGTTTATTTTTATGAGCGGAAAAATAAATGCTTTTTCTGCAATTTTAATTAAAAAGTTGTCCGTGTATATTTTGAAATATCTACACATAATTTATTTTTATATGCATTGAAAAAAATTAGGTATTGAAAAATTTATTTTTACGTAGTTTCACAAGCATTTTTCCCCATTTGTTAGGCGACCGCTACAGACTTTTACTCGTAAAAGGAGTGTAACGTATGTTGAACGGCTCTTGACCTCAATAAAAAATAATCAGATGTGACCAGAAACTTACGAGATATACCACATAATTTTGCAATCAAGAAACAAGTTATGGAAGTAAGAAAATTAAATATATAATTATTTGATAAATACTGATAATGCACGACACGTCTATAATTTTTTTTTTTTTTATTTAACGTAATTTATTAGTTTTTAATTCTAAATATGAGAAATAATAATGGACATCTTCATAGATACGTTAATTGGATTTCTTTTTTGTGAAAGAGAGCCACATGAAAATTCGAAATTCTCCATAAATACAATTTTAAAAGTTTCATCTTAAATTAATCTAATTTTGTTAAGGAAAATGTAATACTTATCAGAAATTAAAAAACAAATTTTTTTCGAGTTAAAGTAACATATTTGTTGAATTTTTCTATTACCACTTTATTCATTACATACATAACATATACATGAAAATCAAAAATCATTTTCAGATCCAAGTTTTTCTCTGTTTAGTACACAGCTTAATTTTTAACTGGTAAATAAGTAATAAATGCATTTTACAATTCATGAATGAAGTACTAGATCATTCTGCTTACTCATCTACAATCGTTTAAAGCTTTTATTATTTTCTTTAATTATTTTTTTAATTAGGGGCCAAGGCCCCTAGACTCGCTACGCTCACTCTTCGCATGAGGCATTTGTCCCCTAATAAGGCTTATTTTTAAAAAGGCATAATATTCAGACAAAACCCAAACATTGGATCAGATAGAATGCTACCGAGCTACGCATTACTTGTTTCTTGCATGTTCCTTAGAACATAAATATTTAAACTTCACACTATTTTTAATTATGTAAAACCTATGGAACACCTTGCGTATTTGCCACCCATGGCGGTTTTCCATAATTTGGCGACTTATGTATACGTATAATTAATAATTATTTCTAAGAACAGTACTTCATATGTTTTCTTTGCTAAAAACTACGTAACAGCTAGGATAGCTTTCCACCAATGGCGACTTTCCGTTATTTGGCGATTTACACATCCTCATAATGGATAATCAAATCATTAATCATGAAAGGTTGCCATGAAAACAGTTATCCATATATTCATATACATAATCCTTTGCAGATTGGCGTATTTAGCATCGTGAAATATTTCATCACGCCGCGCTGGCAAATATCCAAGCTGTACTAAAACCGCTATAATGGCATAGTTAACCTCCGTCAAATATATCTACTTGGGCAAATACCCAAGCTGAACCTAACTGGCATAACTATAATCTGCATTTGATTTTTTTCATTTTCAAGATACTGGGTGGTACATTTTAGGACACACGAGGTTGAGATTAACCCTGCTTGTAGAAATAGCCTTTTTCCAGATCGTACCTGATGTCAAAATGGCGCTTTTTAAATCAGTTACAATTAGTTATTCTGTATCAAATAATCGGTAATTTTAAATTCTTGTTAGAGAGAACTTACTATTTGAAAATTGTGAACTTTGTGCAACACGCTTTGAGATTTATTTCACATACTTTTTAATTGGGCGTAAAATCGGAGTAATTCTACTTCATGTTTAACAACTTCATGCAATTCTGCATACTTTTTTGCTTTGTTGCAAAGCCCTGAATGATTTTATAATGGCGGAAATTGCCAAACCATAGCAACCATGATGCTCATTTTTTAGTTTTTTATTAATATCGTCTAAAATAATTCGAATTTCGAAATTTAAGTCAGCTTAACTGCTTCCCTGGAATTTTTCGAATCCGTGGACACCTTCGTCGAAACTCAAATCCACACGGTTTCGGAAGAGGAGATAGCACGACAAGCTTTTGACAGGGATGACAGCGACAGCTGGAGTAACTTTTATTTTAGAATAGACAGATTATGGCTGATTGCGTAAGCATTTAATCCTCTTGTTTGGAATGGCTTTGTGTGGAGTGTTCATTGATACCAAAAACTTTGATAATTTTTCACATAGCAATCTTACATTGTTCAAAATTTGCTTAAATTTAAATACTTTTTTTCACGCTTTAATAATATTGTGGATAGTGGAGAGGGGGGGGGGGGATTTTGGTGTTCTGTATCTAAATTACAAAAAATACGACGACTGTTTTCTATTATCACTGTAAATTCTTTTTAAAAAATACTCCGACCACATCCAGAACCCTTAGGATTTATTTTCAAAATCCATCTCTTTTCAGACCATTCGAATTCAATTACTGTGTGGAAACGCAAATCTCTAAGTTCATGTCTCTTGTGGTTTGATAAGGCCCGAAATGGGTGTATGTGAGCTTGTGTGTGTATAAGGCTGTGGAATGATGAAGTGATATGGGGCTAAAATTCTACCAAATCGATGTACTAAAAGCGACGAAACCCGATATTGCAATTAGCAGAAGTATCTTATCTGACAGCTGTTATCGGCTGAAGACATTTAATCAAGGTTTGAATATGGAATGGATTGCTTCCAACTGCAGTATCTCTATCTCATTCAGGTCTTTGTAACTGCATCGGTTAAATTTAATTAAGTTGAAACACCTTTTAATAGCAGAAGTGTATAGAATAATTTCTTACTCGGGACTTCAATCCCTGAAATGGATGTTAACGAATTAGTTATTCCAGAAACTGTTACCGAGAGGTTGTATAGTACTTAACTGTCCAATGAAATGTGCTTCTCGTGGTTTTATACCAGTTACCATTTCGTTGTAAAACATTAATGTAATTATTATCTTATTTTTAAAACAATATAAAGTGTTCCAGCAATAACAGAAATAACATGATATGATAAGTGTGATACATATAAGTTTTAAAAATTCACTATATTAAAAATTATATTATTAGGTTAGTCGTCGTTTTATACACAGCAGAATAGCCAAGACATAAAATTACCGCATTTTGACAAAGAAACGTTCGTAAGTGCTTCACGAAATGCTCTTACATTCTTTTAACCCTTTAGTTATTTATTATGTAACCCTTTAGTTATTTATTTTGTTATCAAACTACAGCAGAATTTTACAGTTCGAAATGTTCACACAAATAATATATGATATGATATTGTAAGAATGCTATCCACTTAACCCTTTAACGCGCAGTGTTCCCGATCTGGGAACACCCAACTCTGACGTTTTGACTGTTGGCAGTCACGAAGAATAGATTTGATTTCCGTAAAAATAGTTGCGGGTGAAATAGCTCCACGAGAATTCTTTACTTTTTAGCGCGTCCTTTCCCGTCGAAAAATGGTCACGATTATTTTTAACAGCACTGACATCTGCTGAAAAATGGAAGAATGCGAGATCAGCTGGATAGATTGCCCAATGCTGAAAAAAAGGGTACCCGTTGCCATCGCTCGACTTAACTACCAGCAAGAGGCGGACGATTGAAACGTTCATCGCGTGCCACAGATCTAGAGACCTTTTTTTGACGACAGCTGTGCCACAGCCCTGCGTCAAAAAAGGGGTCTCTATATCTGTGGCACGCGATGAACGTTTCGATCGTCCGCCATCTTGCTGGTCGTTAAGTCGAGCGATGGCAACGGCTGCCCTTTTTTCAGCATTGGGAAAGGGTTGCGCCTCAAAGGGTTAAGTTGACTGCCTGGTGTGGATTCACAGCAACTAGAGATGAATGCGAGACGAAGCAAAGATGCACTTGTTATGCGAGAAGAGATAAGGCTATTTGCGATTACTATATAGAGATTTTGGGATACGAGACAAGGCTTTGCATTTGCTAAGACAGCAGGTTTGCTCGTCTCTCAGCCATTCCTAAAGGCAATAATCATCCTTTGCCCATTTTTCTTTGAGAAAATAAGCAGCATATGATTCTGTAACATGTTCTATTGCGGATTGAGGCTAAAATGACGTGCAGGTAATTGTTGGACCACAACTACTGCAGAGGAAGTGAATTATATCGTTCATTTCTACCCAAGAGCCCAAAACGCCAGCGATCTGCCAAGGTATTTTCTCTCCAACACTTCATGAAAATGTGCATACAAGGCCACCCCATTCGCCGCGTTTTATATGGCTCCAGTACGTTGTTGGCCGAAGAATTCTCTTACGCTTCATGTACAGAAGAGCCACACCAAACCAGTTATGATCTGCTGACGAGCATCCTACTCGTTTCCTTGAACAAGTTCACGACGATGATCGCATTTAGCATCCTTCATTACATTGTCCTAAACACGATTAACAACACTTTTATTTATTAAATAGTTAAGTTCGGAGTCTGACTCTCACGTAAATAATACCTATCGGTTTCAGGTTTTCAAGTTCGAGTTGTTGTTTTTTTTAATGAGTCGTGTCTGGTCTGAATGTTGTTTTGGTAGCGTCATATTGGTCTGGAAGCTTATTTAACACGTTCTTGATCCCAGGAAAGTACTGAAAATCCCTCGATATAGGAGTTTAAATTGGACGTATTTCGAGGTGTTTGAATGGAACCTTCTGCCTTCTGCTTCATCAATCAAGCAATAAGAAGAAACATATTTCCCTCACATTGCTAACGTCGATGTTCTTTGAAGATGGGATCGGTCTTAGTTAAGGCAAAGCCAGACGAAATTTATCTACTTAAGAAGGGAGTGGATAGAGGACTTTAAAAGGGGGCTCTAGTGCCTATTCACATTACATTTCGAGAAAACCGTCCAAAACTCCAGACCGTTAGATCGACAGCCGTTCGAGAGACCAGAACTTTGCACCAACACACTTCGACCATCTCCCAATTTTAAGTGTCATATACACTCGACCACTGGTCGGGGAAGACATGATCGTAAAGTTCGTTCCCCATATGACAAATATCTGATAATGTTGAAAAGTATGGATGTTTATTCACTGCTTTCGGTTATAAATTCATTTGTTTATTTCACTTGTCTTATTTCATAATCCAACGGACGATATAAAAAAACGCTCATTGTATTACGCATACTTTGCATTAATTTTAACAATTATTTGCATTTCTTGTGGAACTCATTTTTAAATATTGTTCTACTAGATCATTTAGTCCAAAGTTTACCATTCCATTATTTCAATGCATTTTTATCACAGCGTTAAATTAATTGTTTACACGAACTATTTTATCAAAGATTGTGGTATTAATATTAACAATTGCATCCATTTGTTGAGATTAATTGTTTAGTCTTACCACAATATTTGCCATTATTTGATGCATTATTCAGTATATTCTTGCACTTATTCTTTAAACATATAGTTTCGGCACATACTTTGGCTTTAATTTCAACAAATACTTGTGTTTGTTAAGCCTCATTTTATAGTATTGTTGTTCGTAGTAGATAATTTAGCTCAATGTTTAGGAATGTTTCAATGCATTGTTTAGCACAGAGTGTAAGTAATGACTCGTTGAGAGGTGAATAAAAGCCGTAAAGCATTCTGACTGAGTAATAAAAATGAAGCAGCATTGGTGTTTGAAAAGAAATGGTAGGTTGAAATGTTCTTGGACGGAACAGTACCATGAGCTCCTTCATTCTACCGAAATACAGTGGACCGGTTACACTTCCGACTTCCCTTCTTTGGCACAGGACAACTCAAAGTCCAGCTTTCTTGTTGTCGGAGATGAGCAATGAGGAACGTTTGCCAGGAGGTAGGACCTGGATCTCTCCATAATTTGAATTTTTGTCAATTGGATTTCAAAGCCTTTTTGTAAAAATCTCTGTACTTGTCAGCTTCCGGGTTCTCCATGATTTCTAGCTACATGCCTGTGAGCAGTATCAAGTTTGCAATTCCCGTATAATTCAATAGTTAACGTACTGTTTACTGCTCAGTATAAATGGGTGTTAGACCACTGCAGTATACTAGACCCTATAACCTAACACTGTTCGGCTCAACAAATTCAGTATGTCTGACGACGCCAAGGTTGTTTTTTTTTAATCGCATGAAAGGAAAACAAAATTAATTTAGTGACCGACTGCTGAAACACAGTTCACGACTTTATATTAATTATAATCAGACATCTTGTTTAGAAAACATTTCTTGTTTATTTACTTACATTTTAAGTTCAAGTTTTGAATACGAATAAGAAAAATTTCAGTAGAATTTTATTTATGCATGGTGTCATTATGTAAACCAAAAAGCGGCACCTATGTGTGTTTGTGTGTAAAAATATATAGATTGTGAAAACCACATAACTGTACATTCAGTCATTATTCGCAGTACTAAGTGAAAAGGAAGAAAGAAAAAATGGAACCAACATTTTTCCAGAAATAGCAGAATCAGGTGACTGACATTTCCATTAGCAGTGATAATGACGGAGAGAGCCCATCTCGTGTTGCTAAACTAACTGTTTTTTCACTCCTTTTATCTCGAGTTAAACCTAATGGACTGCAAAGGTTCCGAGAAAAAACACTTGGGTCTTTTTTCTTCTTTCACGCGCCTGGTGTATCCTAAAATAATTCGTTTTGTTCGGTAATGTGTATATGTTGTGCCATTATGCGATCCAAATATGTGACTGCTTTGCCGTTGCAACGGGGACGTGCATATTTAAATAGAAGTAAAAGCTCTGTTGCTAATGTAATCTGATGGACGGGTTGTATACCGCAAAAAAACAGCTATTATTGTAATAAATATAGTATCAGCGTATTTTATGCAAATAAACTAAAAAAAATTCCGATATTATTTTTCGTTTTGATAACGGATTTAGTTCCTGAATTGTAGAAGAGTCCAGATGTCTAATGAAGAACTATCCAAAAGGTTGCGAAGTTGTTAAGGTCTCTTCGATAAAAAAATGTTCATAGACTATTTAAAGTAATTGTTTACAAAAGGTAAAAAAATATTTAAAATTATTATGGTATGCAGAACAAAAAGTAATTAATTCTGCGACTAAAAATTACATTTACTTCCGCCATTCGCGGAAAATTAAAAGTTTGATGCCACTAAATATTTTGATGTTATTCAATATCCCCTATTTGAATCTCTGATTTAAATATATTGAGTGTAAACTGATTTTAAAATCTTAACTAAACGATCGTAAAACTTAACAAAGCATATATTACATTGAGCTCATAATATTCTGTACTCTGTAAAGCATTTTTACCTATCTGGAAATAAAACGAGAAATTATATGGTCTAGACTAAAACTGACCAGTATTAATTTAGTGATACGGGCCAGTAAAAATAAATAAAAATAAATCACGCTTTTTACTCTATAGTTAAGTGTGCAAACAATATTCCATATAAATCTCCACGCTAAAGAGTTGCTGCTAATTTTTATTATTTGTTTTTTCCTATGTCATGAGAAAATGACTAACGTTTACAAAATAACAAGAAACATGAATAAGAGCATGGAACATGAATAGAAATGCAGTAAGAGAAAAAAGTCAATGTCTCATTAGCAGATGTCGGGCACTCCAAAATATCTTCACCTCGGAGTCTCTACGCAGAGCCGAAGATCCCAACAGATGGTTCCTGGCCATAACTTCGTCTTTCCCAGCAATGTTTACTCATAAAAATTCCAGTACGGTAAAGGTGAGCCGGCAGCCATGGCCCACCCCAAGTCTGAATTCCGGAACAGCTTTTTCGCGTTTTTCATCAGACTGCTAAATTTTGTTATTGAATAATTTTTACTTACCGAACACTATGTGAAGAAAGTATTGTAATCATGAAAATATTCGACTTTAAAATTTTGACGCACAGCAGACCCCGATATAACGCTACTATCCGTTCGAGAAAATTTTAGCGGTAATCATTTAACGAGTGCGGCGGTATATTGAATTATATTAGAATGTCGATGGATTAAAATTAATTTTGATATATACTATAACTATTGTAAACTTCAATATCGCAATGCCCTTTATTTAAATTACTTAATAGAATAAATATACAGTTAATATAATATAATTAATTCTGCAGAAATTGTATTATCAAGTGACGCTTTAGAACCCTTTAAAAAAATCATACACCCAAAGAACCTATCTAGACAGATACCCCTCGTGTAGGTTTGCAATAAACACAACAAATATAGATGAAATAGATATTTTTGCTCATAACAGACACACACTTAACCCTCTCGTCACCGAATTATGAAAATTCAGAGAAAAAAATCTGTCTAGCATTTAATGCATCTGAAATACTATTATAAATCATGCAAAAATATTATTTTTCTATTGTCGATTAATATTAGATTTTTTCTAATATTAATTTCTGCATTTTCGAAGCATTTTGTTATGCTAAAATTAATTTAAAAGGATGCACCTATTAGCTAAAGGTTGAGGAATAAGAAAAAAACTATACTTACCTTAAAAAGAAAAAAAACGGTAAAAAAGCAGTGTAAATATTTTCTTAATTTTTCTCCTGAAACAATGAAGCGAAAACTGTAAAAAATGATCTAAAGTGACTAGTACCGCAATCTAGACACGATTTATGCATCTAGTTAAGAGCCTCATATACTTTCTACATGAATTAGTGATATTGATATCACTGAAAGAAAAAAATACTAAATTCAATTGTTTTCTCTCTAAATATTGCTATTTAAGTAGGAGCCTCATATGGGGTTCAGGGTGACGAGAGGGTTAACATTAAAACTCCAGCTGATTTTATTGGAAATATTTTTAACTGACACTTTGAGTTTTCTTTTCAATATTAATTTTGTAAGAACCGTTGCGGTTTTTGTGTCTTACGCAGGATTGCGTGAAATAATTCTCAAAAGCAAATTGAATAAAATACTGGATCAATTACACTAGTTACAAGTATTCTTTCATTCGTATCATTTTACAACATACATCATACAGTACCTTCTTCGTACTCCACTCATTGTTCTTTTTTTCACCACTGCCACTCACAAAACTTACAAAATCATAATAAACAAATGTTGCCTTGGCAACGTGAAACCAAGGCTCTAACAATTTTTTGAATATCTTTTTCTACAAGTAAGAGATTGTTTATCATTTTGTAATCTATTACATTTTTTTTTTCTAAAAGAAATTCGTATTTTTCCGATGAAATGTTTCAAGTCTTCAGATGTAGCATGTGACGCTTCATCTTCTTCAGATTCACTATCAGATGAATCTAAATTTTGATTTTTATTGTTAACTAGCTGAAGTACCCGTTCTTCACACGGGAATGAATGGACTTTTTGATATTACGATTTGTGGTGATTACTATTTATTGTAATAAAGAGATATAGCAAAATGGAAATCGCATTATATTGTGTTCAATAACCATGCATACCGAATTTCAAGGCAATCGTTTGTACCGCGCAGAAGGCCATGCGGCGTAGCACAATCTAGTGGCGAGTTTTAGCAAAACGGATACGGCGGAAATATTCTTCGCACTCAGATATCGATGAATACGAAATTTCAGGACGATCGGCTGGACAGCCCTGAAGTTCATGTGTTGACGTGACATCTAACGCGAAACTCTTCCCCGTGTTCAAATATCTATGTATACCTATTTTCATAGCGATCAGTTGCACAGTCAAGAAGTGATACACTGCAGCGCGATCTAGTGGTTAATTAAAGTAATGATTTGCCACAGTGCTGTCAAGTGGCGGGTTATAGCAAAATGGATAACGCCAAAATATTCTCATTGTTCAAACAGCTATCTATGTATACTGATTTTCATAGCGACCGTTTGAATGGTCAAGAATTTGGCCTGCTGCAGCGTCATCTAGTGGCGAGTTAAAATAATAATGCATTGCAGTGCCATCTAGTGGTGAGTAACACCAAAAGGAACACAGTTAGAATATATTCTTCGTGCTGAAATGTGTAAGTATAAGAAATTTTATGCCGATCGGTCGAACGGAATAGAAATTGATGCATTGCAGCGCCATTTAGCGGCAAGTTACAGCAAAATGGATAATGAAAAATATTCTCCGTGTTCTAATATTCGCGTGTACCAAATTTCATCGAAATCGGTTGGACGATATTCGCATAGCAAACGGCTAAACGGAATAGAATTCGACGTTGTGCTGCGGCACCCAGTGGCAAGTTAAGGAAAACGGATAGCATAAAAACCTTCTCCATCATAAAAGACTTAGGTGAACCAAATTTTATGGTGCAACGGTGCTCAACGGTGCTGGAGTTTTTCAACCTCATAAACACATACCAACATTTATTTTTATCCATAACCAGTGTTATTATATATACCAGTCTCAAATAAAATCCTGTTTCAAATCTAAGTCTCGCCAAAGTGCCAACATACACCATTTTGCAAGAGTTTTTTCAGGGAATCATTCGAAGCATTGACTTAGCAGCAATCAATATGGGAAATGGTTTGACCGCCAAAGAGTAAAGCAAGCATTTATTTGAAAAGTGGAATCCCTTAATACAGCCGAATTTTTTAAAATTATCAACTATAATGTGGTTTATTCATCGTTACTCCGATGTACTAAATGAGAAGATTTCAATTTTCTGAAATTTGGCGGAATTCCCCCAACTTAAATCAATGTACTCAATTGGCGAGAATTCTGAAATTAGATCGCTTGAAATCCCTTAATAACTGCATTATTTCTTCACGGATCATTAAAATTTAACGCTGTATTCTAATAAAACCTTTGCACTTGTTTTCAAAAATCTATTTCCTTAAGCTCTCAATAAATTGCGCCAAGCCGAAAACTGTGCAAACCGCTCGAACTCACTTACTCAAAATCGATATTTCATCCACTTTATTTTTTCGCCAAACTAAAAAATTTTACACATTACCCTCGGAAATCTTCAATTCTTATTGTTTTGCGTATTAAACATTTCATTCCTGCTCTGATTTCCCATGCACACGATATTATAATTTTTAAAAAAATAACCTTACGAATATAAACTAACAAAAAAAAATCATTATTATTCTTTTATTTTTATTTTGAGAATTTAAAACATTTTATTCGGCAAAATCGCCACACATGGCAACCACGATCCTTATTTCACACTTTTTTCACTGTAGGGGTTACAATTACGGAAAGCTTTTTGCGTGGAGAGCATAAAAAATCTCTTAAATTCCGGGAACGAGTGGACTTTCAAAGTGGACTACGATTTATTCTATATTATTTTACATATCTGTGCTAAATTTCAGGCCGATAGGTCCATTTTTGTGGATTTTTATACGAATCAAATCCACAAACAAACAGAATTTCATTTTTATTTATAAGAAGATTGATTCAACAATTTCATTGATTGTCAGATCTTCAAACGCTGAAACACTTTTGTCAGTTGAAAAAACACTCAAAATACTGGTGTTAAACGATAAAGTAATTAAAAAACTTTGTAAAAAACACACATAAGAAGTAAAAGGAAAAAGGATACGCGTTTCGTTCAAAAATTGTTTTGAACTTCTTCAGTCCAAGCCCTTCGACGTAAAGAACACAGGGAACTGAAATTCAGTTCCCTGTGTTCTTTACGTCGAAGGGCTTGGACTGAAGAAGTTCAAAACAATTTTTGAACGAAACGCGTATCCTTTTTCCTTTTACTTCTTATGTGTGTTTTTTACAAAGTTTTTTTAATTACTTTCACTTTTGTCAGTATTAATATACTGTGTTGCCGACAAAGAATGCTCAATGTCTGTTAAATTGTGTATTGAAAGCTAAGATCTTCCTTACACCAGTGGGAGGGTTTTTCCGCCAGGGTCAAATTATAAGTTTTGTTTCTTAATGCGTGTTAATTATTATTTATAACCATTTAAAATTGTAGAAAATATTTACAAATGGTTTTTATGAAATATATACATATGACTCGTACAGGTAAAGCTAAAATTTAGAAGTAAAAAATTATCCTAGAAAGCTATTTTTTTTATTTGGTTTTAAAATGTTATAACAACGCACACTATCCTTTCTAAAAAAAATATCATAATCTCGGGGCTACTAAATAATTACACATAATATAAACACCACAAAGCAAACATTTATTAGATAGTCGCGCGCGTTACAATTAACATTCTCTTAGAACATCCACAACAACCTCATCTCTCTGCAACAAGTGTTGCCAACGTGACAAAAGAAAAGTAAGAAGGGAAAAAGAGTTTAGATTATTTTGGTGACGTCATATGCTTCCCCTCAAGCTGTATAAGTCGTCCTCGGCATACAGCTTGCCTTCCTTGATGGCTGTTTCCTTGTTGGGGCAGACCGTTGTTTATTTGGTCGGTTCTGCAGGGCTGGAACTTTCTTTTGGGGGCGGCCTCTGCCTCGCAGGGGATTCACGGGAGTGGCCTCCAGTCCTACATAGGGGGTTAAACATGAAACATGGTAAGGACCTATGGGAGTAGAATCATCATTAGCAGTTAATGTATAAGAGACTGGTGATCTCTGTGATGAAATGGTGTACGGGCCATCACGCCTTGGCATGAACTT
>JAWZYV010013530.1:600000-849096 GCA_038373885.1 Cheiracanthium punctorium | reverse complement strand
GAACACTCGATGGAAACAGATTAAATTATATTGAAATTTCAGCGTAGAGTGGGGGAAATAAATTATGTGGGGCGCGTTAGCCAGCGAGCCCGGGTGAAACGTCAAGCTTAATGCAAGCTTGAAATGTCAAGCTTAATGCAAGCTGGGCAAGTGTAGACTAGAACACTTGATTCAAGCTTGCATCAAGCTTACACGTTTGGAATTTTCAAGTTTAATTCAAGCTTATTGACTTGATAAATCAAGCTTGCTGCAAGTTTGCTGTGCTGTCTGGGTAGGAAGTAATATTTTTGTACACACCATAGTTTAAAAATACCTCAGGTGGCATGAAAGCTGATAGCACTTGGGGATGCATATACTTCACAGGGTACAACGGTAACGAGCTGAGGTTATAGGGAGGGGGAAATTTTTAGTATCCTGGGAGTAGGCTATTGCCCAGATGTATATTTTCTGGTGTGTAGGTGTGTCGAAAGTCACCTCGCGTTAGTGATTAAAGGAACTTTTTAACCTTTTTATTGACTCGTTTTTTTCTTCGTTCTCAAGGTGAAAGGATCTAGAAAACGTTAAAGATCTCGTTAAAGGATCTAGAAAACGTTTAAATTCAATGTGAAAGGATCTAGAAAACGTTTATCAGAAAGATTAGACAAATATCACACAACAAGGATTCTGAGACGACCCATTTTTACAAATTGGGTATATAACAACAATATATAACAACTCAACTATATATAACAACTCAAAAAATTTCGGGGGGGGGGGGGTGCTCGGGCCCGGTGGGCCCCTCCCTGGCTACGCCAGTGGCTATCAACTTCTTGATCGTTCAACTAGCCGCTCTGAAAATTGGTATACATACACGTTTGAGCACGTAAAATATTTTTGCGTTATCCATTTTTCTTAACTCGCCCTTTGATGGTGTTTTAGCATATTATTACTTTTAATTTGACACTAGATGGCGATGTAGCATATCTTGACCGTTAAACTGTATGAAAATTGGTACACATATATATTTGAACATGGAAATATTTTGATGCTACCCATTTTGCAAAAACTTCGACAGTTGATGGTGCTGCGCCGAATCATCTTCTTCACCGGGCGCGCGTTCAAACAATCGCCATGAAATTCTTTATGCATAATTATTGAACACAGATAATATTTATGCGATATCAATTTTGCTACATCTATTT
Organism: Cheiracanthium punctorium; assembly: GCA_038373885.1. Lineage (NCBI taxonomy): Eukaryota > Metazoa > Arthropoda > Arachnida > Araneae > Cheiracanthiidae > Cheiracanthium > Cheiracanthium punctorium. Next base: position 847,915 of record JAWZYV010013530.1, on the reverse strand, counting down.
ATTATGATAAATAGTAATTACAATATACCGTAATATAAAAAAAGAATCCATTTATTCCCGTGAGAAGAACGGGACATTCAGCTAGTACGATATATAACACACTCCAATGGCAATATTACTTGCAAAATCATGTATGTGACTTAAACAGGGCTGGGGAGTAGCGCGCTACAAGTAGCGAAACTACAGTAGTCGCTACATTTTTTTATAGTTTGTAGTGTAGCGCGCTACTTTTTTTAAAAAGTAGTGTAGTGTGTAGCGCGCTACAAAAAATCTGTAGTTTGTAGCGCGTTTTTCAAGCTACTTTTTTAGCTACTTTTGCCGCGCCATCACTTCCGGCGATTGATCACGTGGTGCAATTGCTCGTTTTTCTGACTATAAGCTTAGCACTGGAACTGGAACGGATGCTTCAAAGAACACACAATCCCTCCGCCACCCCTCCCCATGAGGGGATGGGGGGGGACTCGTTAATTGCGAGGACCGACTATATATCATGTCCGATTTGAAAAGATAGCGCCTAACAGGAAGTTCACTGAGGACACTAACTGATTGTCAATCCTGATACGGGCAAGTGGACATTACACTGTATTTATGGGTGCAATAAAAAAAAAGACCAAAGAAAATTAATTATGTTACAAAAGCATACGATTTACAGATATCTGAAATTCCTTTTCGAAAGCAAAAAATACTCACTTTTATGCACAAAAATAAATATTTTCAAAATTCAAATCTTATATGTATTCTAAATTTCAAAAATGTCAATTTTTATGGTCTGAAGTTGATTCATCTGGGATGTGCACATGCCCCCTCTGGATCCGCCAATGGGCCTTGTCTTAATATGAAGTTAAATGCTGCTACTTTTTCTTTTACACTCTCAGTCAGACTAGACATCAATGCAAATGGAAGCTCTGTTCGGATTTTTCTCTGACGTTCCCTACAGGGGCGTAGCCAGAAATTTTTCATGGAGGGGGGGGTTACGACTACTACAACTCATATATATCTATACGTGTGTGTGATAATGTAATGAAGAATATACAATTTGTATGGCATTTGTATGATAATGTAATGAAGAATATACAATTTGTTTCCTCATGGGGGGGGGATTATGACCCCCTAACCCACCTTGGCTACGCCCCTGCGTTCCCAGATTATCACACTGGTAAGGGGGGGGGGTAATACCCCGGGTTCCCAAATATGCCAATAATATAGATTAAAAATTCACATACACTGAAATAATAATAAAAATAAAACAATTTCCTCTGTAACAGTTATTGTCCGTCACTAGATCAACTAGGAGACATTGTTTGGATGGAGAACACGATTTGATCAAAGTACAGTAAATTGAAATGCCATTTTTTACCCCGAGTACCAGTGCCTTGTGTTTTATGTTTTAAAGAAGAAAGAAAATTACAAATTTTTTGTATGTCCAGGAAAATTTTCGCAGGAAAAGCACGCTAAACTTTAGCGCTTTCTAGAAATAACCATCCCAGACAGTGCCAGATTTAAAGGTGTGGAGGCCCTGGGGCAACAAAGGAGTGGTGGCCCCTGATTATTTTTCAAACAAGTCAAGAATTTTTTCGACGACAAGTGTGGCGAAGTGGGTTCGCCGTTAACCATAGCCTAGAGGTTCAGGGTTCGATTTCCGAGTTCGATATTCGTTAGGAAATTTTATGTAAAGATGTCTATTATGCAGGCCCGTGCTGCTCGGGTGGACAGGGAGTCCCCCTGCGCCCTCTACTTAAGGCGCCCTTTGCGCCTTAAGCCAACGAAAGAAATTGCGAAAGAATTCCATTTTCGTGTACAAGGAATTAACGTTGAAGAATTGTTTTTAAACTAAAATATTTTTTCCCCTCGAATGCAAGAGGAGGTTGGCGGAGGGGCCAACTCCCCCTCCCTCACCCGAGTGAAAAGAAATTAATGTAAAAGATCATATTTTACTACCATAAAATGGATGCATATGTCAATCTTCTAACTAACCGCCCCCCTCCCCCGACAAAATTGCATTAATCCACCACTGCTCGAGTGTTCTAGTTTTTAAAATACAAAAATGTAGATTTACTACATTATTACGAAGAAGAATGAAATGTACAAAAAGTTTAACATTATAAATATCTATTAACTGTAATATTCCCTTTACTCGATTTCTACCTGGATGAACAGAGGCGTAGCTAGGACTTTCTGCGCCCAGAGACAACATGAGATTTTGCGCTCCCTTCTAATTGTCAAAATGCTGTTAGGTTAGCTTTTATGTACAATTCGCAACCCTTGTGTGCTGCGCCCAGGGACAAATTCCCCACCTTGCTCCCGCTCTGGCTACGCTACTGTGGATGAAGGACTAACAGTCTGTGATTTCTGAATGGCATCGATCCTCAATCTGCTTATAAGTTAATGGATTTTTTGGGTTGTCGATGGTAAAATACGATGTCTAAAAATATTCGCGACATTTCAGATTGATAGAGTAATTTCTTTGTTTTTCACAAAGTCGTAGCTAGGTGTCATGAGGGTCCAGTGACGTATTATTGCAATTTTGTGTGTGTGTGGGGGGGGGGGGGGGGAGGTTAGTTGGAAGATTCACACACATCCATTTTATGAAAGTAAAATAGGATATTTTACATTGTTTTTTCTCGGGAGAGGGGCCCCCGAGGGGGACCTCTCCCGAGTACCCCCCTTTAATCCTTCCTTGTGAGGGTCATTTGTCAAGATTTTAATTTTGTACCTCTAAGACTTCTTCTTACTTACTTGCAGGAAAAAGACTACCAAGTGCCCCTGGCACCTGCCCAACCTGGCCAGCTCCTAGCTACGGCACTGATTTTGCAAATTAATATTATGAAAGGTCTCCCCTCGCACCCTCCAAATAAAATAAAATAAAATGGAAATGTCATTTTCCCAGAAACTTTGAAAGCAATGGCCTTGCTAAGGGGGGGGGGGCACCAGTTGCTCCCCTTAAATCTTTGATTCGCTGATTGGCGCAGCGCATACAACGCAAACTTTTTTTTTACCCCTGTACCTAATTAAGCCTTATAATTTTTTAAACCTTCAAAAAAGAAGTAGTGTGCCTTTCTAAAGACAACAGCTTGGCTAGTCGAGCTCTTAAAAAAAAAAAAAAAATCCTATTTAGTAATATTATCATTGAACAAACTTTACAAGTTAGTAATTTTTTCAAAGTAATTTTAACGACGTGTAACGAAACACAAACACACTTATTTTATCCCAGGACTTTCATAATTTTACACACCTTTCCCGTTTCAATATGACAAGACCGGTGAGCGGAAAAAAACGCCGCTGGAAATAACGCCGCCGGAAATAAAACAAAAAACCGCCACATGGAAAAAAAACGCCACCCCGGAAAAGAACGCCACACGGAAAAAAACGCCACTTTTAATAGCTTTATGATGTAACATAATCGTCATATGCTAATCGATGAGGAAAGGAGCGTAGCCAGAATTTTTTTTCGGGGAGGGGGGGGTAGGGGGTTCCTATGAGAAATAATTTTGTGTATTGATAAACTTAATTTCTTATTGACGACACAAAAATCTGAAAGCTCTTAATAAATAGGAAATACATCCCGATATCCCACTCACTTCTTTAAATTAAATGTTAGTCTAATTCTAATGCTTTTAAACAAATTTTTAAATACTGAAAAAAACAATAAACTTTTTAAAGGAAACTGGTTTAAAAATGATTTAAAAAACTCATTTCTTAAAATGTAAATATTGGCTATGTATAACTGTGATTAAAACTAATAGTTAATTAGTTTTGTTAGAATAATTAATTAGTTTTGTTTGAATAGTTTTAATAATTATATGTTTACTATTTTTGATACTGAAAAGCTTATTGCCCTTCACAGACTTTGAACTGTAAGCCTTCTTATGAGAAATCTTGAACTTTCTAAATCACCTCATTAATGCAAGGGAGTATATTTTACTTATTGTGAATTTCTGCAGGAGGGCTGTATAAAAAGTAAAAGTTTGTATTTATTTACATTTAATTTCCTGAAAATTTTATTCGACACCATAAAGTAACTTTGTAATTAATTATATATGTCTAAGATCAATATTTAAAGGAAGAAAACCGTAGATCAGTGCTTTTAAGATAACCTCTCTAATAGGAATTGGAAGGAATTATGACTTCTGTTTTAATATTAAAAAATATAAAACTTTTTACCTTCAGTGTAAGTTATGATGAAATAAGTTATTTTGATTTTGTGTTTAAGGTCCTTAAATTAAGGAAGATATACACGAGGGCTGTCTGCTTAATTAAGGCATGCCTTGGGCGAGAGAACTTTTTGAGGGGCTCTAACGCTTATTCAGGTTACAACTGGAGAAAACAGTCGTGCCGTAGGCCAGAACCCTAGACCATACACACCTCAGCCCTTTACCAAATTGTCACGAAATTAGTAGAAAGTATTTATATTATAATGCAAAAGGTTAAAAATAATTTTTTTAAAGCTTTATAAGATAAATTTATATCTTATAAAGCTCTTTCTCTTGCCTGTCTTTTATATGCCAAAAAAAAAAAAAAAAATTAAAACATGAAAAAAATAAATCCTTATCCCCCCCCACACACACACACCTATGTGTTAATTAAAATCTCAGTTATGGATTTTATTTCTTTGATATCTCAACACTTCCATGTCATCAGAGTACCTGCATGCAGTTTTGGGAGTCATAGCCCTGTAAAGTTTCATTTACTATTAAGTAATTGGCAATCTTTTTTTTTTTTTTATTAACGGAAACCAAAAGCTTTCTAGGAAAGTCTTCCCCCACCCCTCCTTAGCGCCTACCGAATTATGCCCAAATTGAATTATTGAATTAGACATGTGCTTTCCCCCACTTCTGTAAAACAAAGTACATTAAACCTCATAATTCAACTGAATACCTCATTCCACCCCACCCCACCCCCATTTTCTGCAAAAACAAAAGAAATTTATTTTATGTATTTAATTAAATTATTACACAAATATCTTTTCAGGTGGCGTTTTTTCCGGCGGCGTTTTTTCCAGGTGGCGTTTTATCCGGTGGCGTTTTTTCCAGGTGGCGTTTTTTCCGGCGGCGTTTTTACCGGTGGCGTTTTTTCCGGCGGCAAGACCATAGCGTCAAGCAGAGAAAACATATGTTCCCTGAAAAACCATGCTCAATAACAAGATTTCTAAGCACCCGTTTTTCGCTTCCCCATTTCGCGCGCTTTCAGGCAACAAAACGAGATTACCGCGGATCGCAGATAATTGGGCAAATTGGGTCGGGTCTGGCCTGAGTGTCCGGTATCTGTAAGCCAACGACCCCTCCCCCCTTCTGATTCGTCAAAAAAAGAAAAAATTCCCACTCCCACTAAATACTAGAACACGGTAGTAGGGGGGCTGTGGGTCTTCTCCACAAACAAAAAAACATCGCTTTAGCTCCAGGACTTGGCTTTACTGATAAGGAAGGACAGGACTTGCAGGGGTTACAGTCACAAGGCACATATTATTTCCTATTACAACTTCCTGGTTTACACCACACCAGTCTACAAAATTACTGAAAGCAATGAAAAGGAATTTAAAAAACGAACAAACTCGAAGGACACCCCTTGAACCTATAATGAATTCTTTTTTTGTTGGTTTATCCAGCTATTTTCTGAATCTGTGCTAAACCGTGAACTGCACACTCGTTTTCGTTTATTATTGTCTTTTCTTTAAGAGTTACGTTTAAGTTTCATTTTAACTCGATTAGTGGGACTTGTAAATATACAGTTTTGTGAACTGTGTATAAGTTTCTATGTATGTAAAATTTTATGTTTAAATTTTATTTAATGTATCTAATTACCAAAAAGGGTTAATAATACAAGACCTAATCAAAGAACCGAAGGTATGATTTACTTTTATTTTCTTTCTCTTACTTAGATGTAATATAAAGCAATAAATAGTTGAACATGTATGTGTATTACAAAAATTAATTTTATGCGTGATTTTTTTTTCCCACGAATCGTGATGAAACCAAAAGTTTATTTTTGTAAAAGTTACCATATTGTATAATCTCGAAGAAATTAGAAACAAATAAGAATGCCAATTTTCTTTTAAAATGATAACCCGGCGCTCTTGGGAAACAGGTCATATTCTGTTCTCATTCAGTATTTTAAACTTTATTGTTCTAAAGTTAAAAGAAATGTTTCAAAATCGCTCCTTTCTAATAATTGCTTTACATTTTCGGAGCGGGCCCTTCGCCCTCCTCAAATACTTCCCTGGTAGTTATTTATTAGAGCAATAGTTTTTCTAATAAGGAAATCAATAGTTTTCTCTAATTAGGACATAAATATTCTTAAATATAAATGTAATGCAAACTGAATCTGTTAGCAAAATTCGTCTCCTAAAAGTAGCGAAAAAGTAGCGAAGTAGCGACTACATTTCAAAAGTAGTGTAGCTAACTACATTTGTCAAAAAGTAGTTGTAGTTGTAGTTAACTACATTTTTCGAAAAGTAGCTGTAGTTGTAGCGCGCTACAAAAAAAAAAGTAGTTTTTCTCACCACTGACTTAAAATAGATGGCTGTTTACTTGTATCGCGTATATAGTCACCTCGCTTATAAGGTACTTTTCTGCGGTCCCCACGGGTGACCTTATTAACGAGGTTTGACAGTAAAAAAATAACGTATACCGTACCAAAATTCACATTTCTACACTGCGAATGGCAACAACTAGGTGTAAACATTAGCATAATAACAAAAACACATGCACAAAAATCCAAATTAACAGCTCAATGACATCAAATGGAGCAAGTATATTCACTTCTGGTTACACTTTTACTTACGTATATTACAGAGTAGCTAGATTGCAAAATAACAATAATGCACACACGAAAAGGCAAAATCTTTCAGATATTGGCACGTTCATCAAAATGGGCTAAAGCAAATATTAGCCATTTCCTGGTTTTATTGTTTTTGTTTTTAATATATTATTGTCACCAACGTTACGTAATAAATAATGCAACCAAACTACATAAACACCAGGTTGCTAACTTTGGTACATTATAACACTGGTGTTATTAAACTAAACAAGAAATTGCCTATTAGCAGAACCATGAAGTTCATGAATAGAACAGCACCACACTAATTTGAGAAAGCCCGCAGCTTCTTTAATAAGAAGTATTACTGCAGGAATTCTACATGTTATCACACAATACAGTACGTTTATAATCATTTTATGAATGGAAATGTTACTAATTATGTCTTTCCATACATTTTGAAATGCTAGTACTTGGCATAACCACCATGGGCTTTTATGATGACACCCAAAATTTGTAGCAGGCCTAACTTAAATAAGACCTAGTAACAAATACTGATAAAACAAAGAAACATGATTCTCCTTGAAACGAATCCAATAAGTTGGCCAACACTGCACCGAGTATAAAGAACAGTAAGGTACAGGCAGGCCCGGACTGGGAGGGAGGGGCCCGCCCGTCTCAAGAGAAGGGGGGGGGCGGGTTATTGTGTAACCGATAAATAATAGAATGTGTTAACTTTCGGGGTATGGGGGAGGTATGGTGTTATTATTAATTAATTATGATTGATAATTAATGCATTAATAAAATATTGATCTATTAATTAATATGCGTCGTTCATATTAATTAATCCCTTGTTCATTCGGAAACCCTCACTCAAACAATTTTGAGAACTACATTTAAAATGAAGTATTTTGAAGCCTTCTGGGGCGCAATTGCAGCTGCAAAAAATTTTTTATGTGTCAAACGTCATTCAAATGCTATCAGTATAGCGCTTTTTTTTATTTTCTTTCTTTCTTCTGTTTGAGGGCCCGCACTCAGCAGGGAGAGCTCGCCGAGGGCGGAGGCCCACCCGCCTGCAGACAGTCGGACACACTAGCCAGTCCGGGCCTGGGTACAGGGGCGGCGAAGCTGGCCACCTTGGCAGCCAGTTTTATTTAAATTAAATGTTATATAAATAGAATTTTTTGTTAGAATATTAGCTGCCGATTATCCTAAGTGAATTTGGCATACATGGACCGCAATCAAGTCCTGTGGACAAGTCATTGGGAACCGCTGCTCTTTTGTTAAATATCTGGAGAGAACAGATAATCCATGGCCAACCGCAAGGATTAGGCATCAAATAAATGCACTTTTACTCAAGCCGGAAAAGCTCACACTGTTACTATGGTGGTTTTATATATACAGGGTTTCCAGTGCTAACGGTGCCCAATGGCTATTTCCTAAATCGTTAGGGACACAGTTCAAATTGCAAAAATGCTTTAAATTGTATAATGTATTACGTCAGAAGCAATCAAAGTCAATAAATCAATTTCTATAAAAATTACGAAATTTAAATTTTTATACAGTCCCCGGGTCCTATCAGTTACATTCAGAAAAATTTTCTTTATACAATTTAATGCACAATTAAAAAAAATTCGTCCTTCTATGACCAAAATTCGTTGATTTATGAAGCAGCAAACATTGCGACTTAAGTCACTTTACCACGTTTAAAAATGTCCGGTTATTTTAAACCGTTAAGGGACCATATAAATACTGAAATTTTAAATTATAGGTTTTAATTTCAGGGATGAGATTGACAAAAAAAAAAAAAAAAAAAAAAAAAAATGTCTGAAAGAATGTGCGAACATTTTAGCACTAATACTTATGAATTTCAAATTCAATAAATATTGTAATTGCAAATGATATTAAATCTATCTTATTTATATACAATTTTGTCTTAGTAAAAAATAAAAAAAAATTCAGAAAATTTTTGAAAAACTGAAAACACTAAATTTTTTGAAAAATCAGAAAGTCTGAAAATCAGACCAGTTTGAAGAATCTCATCTCTGTAATTTCATTTTCTAGCATAATGCGGAAAACGAAGCAAAAGTAATTTTAGAGTACTGATCTTCAAGCAGACAAGGCCTTATTGCATGGGCAAAGTGGGACTTTGCCCAGCTCTCCCTAATTTCAAATGTTGTTCTGAAATATTCTTTTTCATGTCAAAATTTTATTCAAAATAAAACAAATTTCATAGATCAAGGGCCCCCTAAATCCATCAATACCCGGGCACCCTGTTTTTCATAATCGGGCCCTGCAAGCTGAGGGATATAGTTAAACTCTATTAAAATCTATCTGAGGTCAGACTTACTAAATCCTATATGTGTAGCATGCAGATGTGTAGCAAAAGAGTGTGCTAAGCAAAGTACAGAAAGAGTTTTCTATACGGATGCATATTTAGATTGCAGTCAAAGGAAGTTATTTAACGCCAGTTCATTTAAAAAAACTGCTTAAAAAAAAGTTTTTTCTATTTCAGCATGAGCTATATTTTTATGTTACTTTATTGGATACATGTATGCAGTTAAACGTTAATCTTCTTTATCGCAATCCATATTCATAAAATAGTTAATGAAATTGCTAATAAATATTACAAAGCTCAAACCATGTACATTAATTTTTCTCAAATTCATTTTGTATACAACCCCTATTTTGCTGCTCCAAAAGTGCTCTAACTTTAAGCAGCTGTAACTCTGTGAATTTTGGTCGTAGAAGGACAATTTTTTTTTTTTTTTTTTTTTTTTTTTTATTGTGCATGAAATTGCGTAAAGAAAAATTTTCTAAATATAACTGATAGGACCGGGGGACCATAAAAAATAGGAATTGATTTATTGACTTAATTTTTTTCTGATATAATAGATTTTTCTGATATAATAGATTATAGATTCTGATATAATAGATTAAAGCATTTTTGCATTTGGAACTATGTGTCTCTGACTAACGGTATAGGAAATAGCCATTGGGCACCGTTAGCACTGTACACCCTGTATATATACATATATTTGTGTGTATGTGTATGTTACAAGGACAACTAAACAGCAATGGGCAAACAGCGGACCAACAAACCAGTAAGGCTTTAAAACTGACAAGATTTTTTCGAAAGCAATATCAGCAGGATCCAAAGTGGTGGAAAAATAAGCTCTTAAGTTAAATAGCAGACAAACCTCCAAAATTTCTCTTCCAAGCAAACATTTAATTAGTCATTTCAAAAACTTTTCATGATTTTTCCAGCCATAATTAAACAGTTATACTGGGCAAAAATTCTTATGAAATAAAAGTAACACATACCGTATATATTCGAGTATAAGCCAAACCTATAATTTTTACTTAGAAAAATTAGTTAAAAATCGAAAACCCGAGTAAATATAAAAACGCAGGGCCGAAAAGATTGATCACTCGCCAAATATGGAAAATTTTAAGAATGTTTAAGGTCCTTGTTTTCTAGAGTTTAATTTACACTCATGTCCATAAATTAAGGATAATTCAGAATCACACAGAAATTGATCTCTAAAATAAAAATTTCACCTGTGGAATGATCACACACATCTTGAAGAAGAATATGCAAATTACAGGAAACCACCAGATGGCATGGATGGTACGTCACAATGACGAGAGTGTAAGAGAGGGGTATATAAGGAATGGTGGAAAAGAAGTAAAATTGTTCACAAGCGCTGTGAAAGCCTTTCAGTGCAAAAACCGCATAGTTATGGCACAAAGGAGGCATTTGGATAATGTTTTACGTGGCAGAATTATCGGACGACTGGAATGTGGACGTACCCAGCTGGAAGTATCCTAAGAACTTGGAATCGCCCAGAGTGTCATCTCCAGGCTTTGGCAACGATTCCAAGATGATGGTAATGTGAGTAGACGTTACAGCACAGGTCGCCCCCGAGTTACAACGCCGACTGAGGACCGCTATTTGGCAGTTACTGCCAAAAGAAACAGACGGACTACAGCATCAGACCTGTCTCGTCAGCTCTCTTCAGCTACCGGTACGACAGTTTCAAGGCAGACCGTGTACAGACGCTTAGGGCACATTGGTCTATATTCTCGTAGGCCTGTCAGATGTGTTCCACTTACCGCAACTCACTGTCGCCTGCGATTAACCTGGAGTAGAGAGCATGCATTGTGGACACCGCAACAGTGGTCTTGTGTGATGTTTTCCGACGAGTCCAGGTTTAGTTTGGAGTCTGATTCTCGCCGGACATTCATCTGGAGAGCGCCAGGTACCCATTACCACCAAGAGAACACCATTGAAAGACACCGTTACGGTGGTGCAGGATGGCTCGTTTGGGGAGGAATTATTCTTGGTTCCAGAACTGACCTGCATGTTCAGAGTGTAACGATTACAGGCCACATCTATCGGGATGTCATTCTGGAACAACATGTACGTTTGTTTCGGGGCGCCATGGGTGCTGAATTTGTGTTTATGGATGACAACGCCCGTCCTCACCGTGCAAACATTGTAGACGAATGCCTTAATCGGAGGATATCACCCGTATGCATTGGCCAGCATACTCACCGGACTTCTCCAATCCAATAGAGCATGTGTGGGATATGCTTGGCCGACGAATTGCAGCCCGTCAACCCCCTCCCACCCGTCTACTGGAACTTCGGAGTGCAATGCTTGATGAGTGGTGTAATATTCCCCAAGATCAGATTGATCATTTGATACTCAGCATGCCTAGGCGTTGTCAGGCCTGTATTGCATCGTCCGGGAGACATACTCCGTATTAACCATCCTACTAACCATGTTATACTGTTTTTTGTAAATAGGTTCTTTTTTGAAATTTGGTCAAGGGAGTAAAACTTGCAATTTTTATTAATTATGTCAAACATATAGCATCTTTTTTGCTCTTTACTTTTTGTTTAATAAATAGACTTTACAAATAAGTCAAATTTGTTTTGCTTCTTTCTCTTTCTTTGCCTGAACTTCATTATCCTTAATTTATGGACATGAGTGTACATTTTCGTGATAAATGTAGGAAATTTTTTGTAAGTTCTTTTTTTTTAACATGCAAATCTTCTTTTATTTCATGAAAAAGGACCGCAAAAAAAATGAAATCTAAGATGGCGGCCGGGTCGCGTTTTCCGAAACCCTCAAGAGTTCACGCACTTGGCGAAAACAGGAGCGCGCCAACGATTTGGCGGAAGAGAGACGGGCATTGCGAAAGTCACCGTCTCATACTAACCGCGCTCCAATACATTCATTTACGCGGTACGCTGTTTTGTTGTTTTCGAGTTTGCTCTTTAAAAAAATGTCTCTGTTGAAATTCAGACAGAGTGTTTTAGATGAGATCGTTCAAAAATATCCGAATTGCGTTGTTGATGATGGAAAATCTAACGACGAAATCGTTGTTTTACGGCTACCGCTGAAAGATAAAGATGAATCTGAAGCTTTCAAAGATTCTCTTTCCAACATTATAAAATTAGAATGGATTGCTTATTACAGTAAGCCACAATTTGAAAAGTAAGTGGAGCTTTAACATTTCATTTATGATATTTCATATTAATTTCGATAAAATAGAAGTAAATTTTAATTTTTATATATTTCTTTCAGAATAATATTCAGTAAAACATGGCTATGGAATGCTGAAATATGCTCACTCCCGGAAAAATGTAGTGGGCATAATCTATCATCATTTTCTTAAAAAAAAGACAGATTTTGTATCTGAACAACTCGATGAAATTTCAGAAAATATTTTTATATTCACAAGCAAAGTGGATAATATTAAATACACAATTAATGCTGAAATTAGTGCATGTACATGTCCATCTGGCATATCTGAGGCATTTTGCAAGCACCAATTCTTTCTGATGAAAGATTAAAAAAAATAATTTTTTTAATGTCCCACCAATATGAAAAGCATGAGTTAGCTATATTGGCTCTTGGAGAAAAGTATCCACAACCTGATTTATTCAAAAACTTCATTGATGAAGGTGTGGATCCTAGTTGTAACACTGAGCGCATAGTCCCATTAGATAATGCCATTTCTAATGCGTCACATCTACCATAAAAGAAATAGCTTCAACTGAGCAAAAGGAGGAAATTAAAAAAGAATTATCTAGCTTGGGCCATTTGCTTGGTGACAATATAAGTCACAATGCAGCAGACAAATTACTGAGAACTAAAACAAATCAAAGATGTCAGCAATTTCAATAAACTTTATTTTTTTTTAATCATCTAGAGAGAAAAAAAAATAAAAGTGCAGCCAACATCTATAGCAAGGCGTCGTCCTGATTTAACAAGAACCAGTACAAGAGTTCCATCAGGACGACCTCCAAAACAACTGCAAAATAAAGGCGTTAAACGCAAAAGAAGTATTACTCAAAGTGTCTCCAAGAACAGTCCCAATGCAAAATCCCATGGAACAAACTATTGAGGATTTTTTCCCTACACATTACTTTGTAGAACACATATTATTAATTAATTATATACTTAGATTTGCATTTTATGATTTCATAAATAAATTTATTCATGGTCTTAGTTTGATTATTTTGTTTTTTAATTGTATTTTCACTGGGAAGATTTAAAAGCATTGAGTTTATTCAGCTTTTAAAATAACCAATTTCATACAAGTAGAATAAATTAAGATTTAAGATTTTTTATATTAAAAAAATTGAAATTTTTGATAATTAAATTTTTGCATAAGCCACGTTTTCTCTGTTTTTATTGCTACTTCGTGTTTCTTAATTATTTTAAGCCTTCATTATCAAATTAATTAAATACTTAACAAGGTACAGAAATAAGTAAATAATTTAATATATTAATTTTTAATTTTTGAGTTCCAAACTTGTTTCTTATATATTTATATATATATATATTATAATTATTATATAAATTATATATTAATAATATATTAACCATCCTTATCTCCTAAAACACACGCACCTGAGAAATAAAGTTTCAATGAAATAGATAAAAAGTGGAATCATCATAGTAAAATTTCTCAATATATAAAAATGATAGTTTATTATTGAACATTAGTTAAAAAAATTTCTTGGTGAATTCATTAAGTTTGATAATGAAATATTGACTTATTTTGCATGTTCTCAGTATTGAATAATAAGGAAAAAATAACTATATGTTTCCATATTATGCTAGAAATTAAACTTACAACAGCAAATTAAGAAAGCTACTATTAGTAAGATAATTCCGTTAAAAAAAAAAAAAAAAAAAAAAAAAAAAAAAAAAAAAAAAAACGTCGGTAGCACTAAATTAAAAATGTTAGGCATTTTTTGAAGCGCTTATAAAAAAGTTTTAAGCATTTAAGTTGTGTTTTTATCTTTAAATAAATGTCTTAAGCATAAAATTGTGTACATTTCTTACTCTACTACTCTATCATTTACTATTTAACAAATTCCACTCTTTAAATATATCGGAAACATGTTTATGAACGTTTCTTTTAAAATTAAGCAATAGATCAACAAACCTATTGTGACTGAAAAAACACTCAAAATACTGGTGTTAAACGATAAAGTAATTAAAAAACTTTGTAAAAAACACACATAAGAAGTAAAAGGAAAGAGGATACGCGTTTCGTTCAAAAATTTTTGAACGAAACGCGTATCCTCTTTCCTTTTACTTCTTATGTGTGTTTTTTACAAAGTTTTTTAATTACTTAAACCTATTGTGATAATTACGTTAAAAAAAAGTAGATGGCGCCCAAAAAGAACATGCGATAAACAATTTTAAAGTGCTTAGGATAAAATTGCGGAGCAGATAAGTTAAATTTTAATAAATAAATGTTTTATACATACAATCATATTATATATATTTCATATTCTACTAATATATTAAACTAATTACATTCTTTAAACACATCAGAAAAGCGCGTCTGTGTTATAACATCATAAATTCTTGTGGCGGTCTTGCTAACATTGTACCTTATAGCGACTACAAGAGTGCGTAACTCCTCTCTTCTGCCAAATCGTAGGCGCGCTCCTGTTTTCGCCAAGTGCGTGAACTCTTGAGGGTTTCGGAAAACGCGGCCGGGTCACTGTATCTTACTCGTCCCATTCTTTTACTAACCCGAGTATAGGCCGACTCCCCAACTTTTTAATCAAAGTTTTGACCAAAATTTCTCGGCTTACACTCGAGTATATACGGTACTTTTGAAGTTTAATAACCATAACAAACCCACACAATCCTTGAAAATCAATGTATAATATGCACAGAACAGTTTTTATAAAATTCTGTAAAGTTGTAACTTAGGTGGTTTTGAAAAATGCCCAATGCAGATCTTCAAAAGTTTAATATTAGATCATTTAAAAAATAAAAAAAGAAATTGTTATATCTGCCAATTATTCATAAGCAGATTTTTATAACCGTAATGCATAGCAGCATACATGAAGGATAATGAAGTTCAAACTGCCTATTCCACTTGATCCCATTCAAAGCCTTCAAGACTTACAATATAATAAATATCTAACTATTTTCTTTTTGTGAACAGAACAGCAGTTCCACCCCATTTTTTCCTTTAAAAAAAATCCGTACTTATGTCCAAGAGAGAAGGAAATTGTGTCTATTGGAAAGTTTTCCCTAGTGCCCAGCTGTTAGTTTAACATTTCTACCGTCTGTTCCAGTAAATTAATGAAAATAGGTATTGCTCTGTGTTGACTTTGGTTCTTTAAAATGCTCTTTGCAAATATTTTCCACTGTTCATTTTTGACAATCATGTATTATTCCAACACTATTCATGTCTTTTCAATGTGCTGATCAACTTTTGTAGATGGGTGTTGTCACTAAAAAATTTCGAAACTTTCTTTAACCATAAGAGCTCCAATCTCGAGTAGATTGCTCTGAATAACTAGACCCAAAAACTCATCTTGATTGAAACCGGATGTTAACTCACGGTTCATATACCTGAAAAAAGTTTTTTCTATGGCCAGCCTGTAATTTATAATTAGCATTGACATGAATTGCAACAAAAATTTCAATTCAATGTAAAAACTGATTTTGTCCTAGCATCGTATCCTTTCCAACTAGAAAATTCATTTAAATTTTTTTTGGCCAGGAAAATTGCTTTGAAAGAAACATGGTGAAAACAGATTGCTATCTCTCAAGATGCTTCAACAAATTTGATTTTATACAGTTGTCAACATAGTTACTATTACACCTTTATTCCAAAGTTCTTTTCTTTAAATCTTTACAAAGCTATAATTAAACAAAATTTAATTTACACATGCTTTTTCAGATCTCATTTATATACAATTTTGTATATTTATTACATCATTTAGTTTCAATTTAGCAACTGATTAAGCGCAAACTATTGTACAAATTGGGCAAATAACCTAATTAAAGCATATCTTCAGTGCAATATATATATATAATCTCTCTCTTAATGAATTTAGGAATTATGACATCTTAATATTTACATCTTAACGTTACATCTTAATATAGTAATTTTGCAGCAGCATTTTTAAGTTATTGACCAGAACAAACTTAAGTTTAATAGAGTTACTTGTTCCGAGATTTCAGGGCAAAACACTTAAAGAATATAAAAGATTATTTTTATAATTTGAACAAATGATTTCATCAGTGCTTGCACTAGACCAGTGCTCACAACTGTTTTTAATGATATCTCTAGAGGAAAAGGGACCAAATTCTAGAAAAAAAAGAGACTAAAAAGAGACTTAGTAAAACACAACCCCACAACATTTGCACAATTTTTTTTTTTTTCACTCATGCTACGGGATTTCAGCTTAGCTGATATTTTTAATTTGTACCTAAAAAGATCAGAAAAAAGGAGGAATAAAACAAATTCATATAATTCCCTAATCCCAAATTTATGAAATTCCCTCATATTTCCAGCTGGCTCTGTTGCCACTCTGCATGAGGACCTAAAATAACGAAAATAGGTGAAAGCAGGAAGATAGAAAGAGAGGGGGAAAAAACAATAAGTTTTAAACAAATGTAGACCAATCAGAACATTGAAATCCACCTTTTTAATGTTAAAAATTGTTGCTCTTTATCAGCAATGCATAGTATCTGATGCTTCATATGAATAGAAATATATAGACAGAAAAGCCTGGGGAAACACCAAATGCCAGATATGTGAAAATTCCACACAGTTCAGTATGTAAATAAAATTAAATTTGCAGGGAAAATCCAAGGAAAAGGTAGAGAGTGGGGGGGGGGGGGGGGGTTGAATCTGCTGCACATGTTTTTTTTTTTTGTTGTTGTTGTAATAAATTTTAGGACTCCTTATATGATAGTCTGAAAACTAAAAATATAAAAAACGGTGTTTCTCTTTTTTAAAGTCAGCATATCTCGATTTTAAGTGGCTATAACAAATTCAAGTCAGGGTGGATCACCACTATCTGCATTTTTGTGCAAAATTAAACTATTCTGCAAAGGTTTATTACTCACACAAACTTAAATTTGAACAAAATATACTGATATTTAAAAAAAGTATGATTTGAAAAGGGGGGGGGGGAGAGAGAGAGAGAGAATAGAGTTTGCGTCAAAAGAATAATAAAGATAACAATTGTACGAACGAAGAAAAATAACACTGAAGAATAATTATGTTTAATGCATTCTTTTTTTTTAAATTAGTAACTCTTTCTTTTTCAGTATTTAGAATTTTTAACTTTTCGGTAGTGATCCTAAAATTGGGAATTATTTGTGCACTTGACTTGGATCCATCCTGATGTTGCCATATAATTGTAAGGATGATCCCATTAAGTATTTGATATTCACCAATGCACAGAATTAAACATGTTTACAAGTGTAAACAACTGCAGTAACTTAAAGTAGATGCTAAATAAATAAATAAAATCCTAAACACTTTCATATTTTAATACGTACTAAAGTGCTCTGTATTAAAAGTGTATCATAATTCATGCGTTATCCCTATTTTTCTTCCTTGTTTCATAGAAAATATCTTTGGAATCAAAGCATATTCGAACTGAAATTCACCATTTTAAATACTGCTTGGAATGGGCATCATAATCCATAGAGTGTGCTGTGTCATTCTTGTTCCACAAACACTTCGGAATTGAAATCTATTAAAATCGCCTCCTAAACTATTTTACAAATTTTGCCAGGAATATTCTAACTATACTTTTCCTTTGTTATAAACTGTCATGTTTGAAGATATTGCCAAGCTTGGTTCGGTTTTGAAGATACAAAATTTGGCGATCAATTATCAAAAATTGCAAATCTTGTGCAACTTTCAACATTTTATTCTCCCCCTCCCTCCTTTCTCGTAATCTGGCAAACACATTTGGAAAAAATGCTTCAGCACAAGAAATTGTGTAGGCAAATTATGCCAATGCTAAAAAACCTGCTAGTACTGTAGTGCTTTAAAAAAAAAAAAAAAAAAAACAGAAAAGAAACTCATATTTTTTCATTTGTGTTTCCCCATCTTCTCAGATTGAATCATTAAAAAGTGAGGGTGAAAAGGAAGATCCAGATTCTGTTTTCTATTATAAATAAGCAGGACCAGAAAAAAATCTAATATTTGACATTTATGTGGATGGGTTTCACAGTTCGTTTGCAATTAGATTTCTTACAGGTGCTTATCATTCGAGAGTTACCATGACATGACTTTGGAATTTCTAGAATCCACGGTGAAAAAGAGGAAATAGGGACCATTTACATGGAAAAGGGACTTTTAGAGAGCTCTAACTAAAAAAGAGACTTTTAGGGAAAAAAGAGACTATTTGTGAGCCCTGCTAGACTTAAAAATCTGAGTCAGGCTGACTCACTATCAATAAAAGTAAGAGTCAATTTTAGGAAAATGCGAGTCAATTTTAGAAAAATGCAAGTCAATTTTTAAAAAATGATTTTTTTTTTTAATAAAGCATGTAGTTAATGATTTTACTCCTAAATTTTAAGGTCAAAGCTAATAAGAGGAGATTCACATGGGCTTGTGTTTAGAAACATACAAATCTTAAACTTGAATTCTGAAGATCGGTATTTCAAGCAAGCATTGTCATTTTGTATCAAACATATAGAATAGTTTTGCTAACCCTGGAAAGTAAAAATCTATAAAATATTGCAAGCGCACAATTCTCATACCTTTCACTGTAAAACTAGTGAACGTTATCTTGTAAAATGATGCGTGTTATGTGCAATGCTCAGCGTCACCATGTGAAATGTCAATTTTCATGAATTTTGTATTAATACAAATAGACCGAAATTTGTTCTGCAGTGGTCTGGTCGCTAAACACCGTTCCCATAAGAACACAGCAAGTGAAGCAGCATCCGGCTTGGCCAGTGCTTGGGAGGGTCAACTCCGTCTCGGCTCGACTGCTGTGGGACCATGCAGGCTAATGGGAGCTGGTGCACGTAAAATCTGTCATGGTTCCAATGTCCTCCATGTTGTTAAACGATACCTCTGGCCTCTGGTGGTGCCAATTTAGGGGGGTTGATCCCTCCTCTGGGAGTGGTTCAAAATTAGGAGACCCCGAGTTAAGTCTGACTTCCTCCCACTGGGCGTCATTCAAATGGAAGCCGCCCCTTTCCGCCCATCACCTTCCTATATGGGGGATCTGGCATTGCTCCACAGTTGCCAGAGGGTATTAGCAACAACATCGACCGAAATTTTGCAAGTCAAACTTTGACTCGCATTTTAAAAATATATTGATTTACATGTAAAACACGAGTAACCGTGAACCCTTGGTTACATATTCAGGGTGTCTACCAATGTCAAGAGGCAAAAATTACTTACTAATCTAACTTACTACTACATATTTTACTTTTTTCTGCAATCACACGATAAATATATTTGAACTATATCTTATTTGACAGTACCTGGATTCTAAAAAAAGCATATTTGATAATTTAAATATTAACCATATTTCAAGTATTTACATTAATAGCCTCACGAACATAAAGTTGCCAGTTTAGTAGCCACTGTCTTAATTTTAGTTGCCAAAATAGCAGTATTTTTTCATGATTTTGTACTTAAGAAATAAACATACATCATTTAGCTTAAAGAAGGAATGAATAATGATAAATTTAAACTTAAAAACTTGCAGACAATCTGTTATACAACAGAGCATGTAGTACATTTATTTTTAAAGTATACTTTTAAAAAATAGACTAGTATGCTTGATGAACGACCAATAGCGAATTTGAAAAGTAAAGTAAAAACCGAAGACTAATTTTCAAGTAGCCAAAAACAAAAATCGTATAAAAATGCTGTTTCTTGATAAAAAGAAAAAGTCACCCCAGTCTCCTAATCTTTAAAGAGTAACAAGTCTAAGGTGGACACCCTGCAAATTACATTTAAATAGATGTTCGGTACAAATATCAAAAGTTTTTGTTTCCCTAACTTCTATCTCACTTTTCTCAGGCTTCGTTTGGCATACTTGCATCTTCAATGTTACCTCTTTTATCTATCTACTTATCTAACTTACTACTACATATTTTACTTTTTTCTGCAATCACACGATAAATATATTTGAACTATATCTTATTTGACAGTACCTGGATTCTAAAAAAAGCATATTTGATAATTTAAATATTAACCATATTTCAAGTAGGAACTTAAGATATGTTCATATAGGGCACATTTTAAAATTATTTACAAGGTTACATGAAAAAAATTCAAATAAAATGATTTCTACGACTACTTAGAATATAAGTACATTGAGATCATAAAGTATTCTTTCAAAGAAAGTATTTTGATGATTACATCACAGAATCAAATTTTTCTTCCATTCCTTTTTTTCTATATCCCTATGTTTGCCTGACTTGGCAAAAAGATGTATTTCTATATCTCTGAAACGAATATTCGTTCAATTTTTTCTATAAACTATGACATGTGATGATGATCTAACCCTTTCGCGGGCAGTCAAGACCAGGGATGGCTAATTGGCTCCCAGCGACATGATTTGATCCAGCCAGTGATCAGTAACAACCATCTACGTAAATACAGCCTTCGATAAACAAATTCGGTAAGTATTTGGAACACAGTGCTTCCTATATGTGGCAAGCATTGCCCTGCTTACATAAGTCGAGAAATATGTGGAAATTTCGATATTTTACTAGAACACTCAAAGAAAAGAAAACATAACTTCGAGTGTTTTGTTTATAAATGATAAAGTTTTTTAAAATGAGAATGACATCAATAGAGAGGAAAAGTGGACACTGAGTGCCAGTCATTTAAGGAAGAATGGACTCCGAAATATTTTTTCATTATGTTTAAAGATAAGCCCATGCGTCTTATCTGCAACGAAACACAAGCTTAATAAAGAGTTTAACATGCAGCACCATTTCAATACTAAACAGGGTTTTTCGATTTATGCTTTTCTTAGCAGATATCCAATCCAAAATTGAGTCATCGTCAAAACAGCTCCAAAGTCAGCAAAATTTATCTAAGAAACAGGATGCTACTGCGACAAATGTGAATAAGGGAAGTTACACGATCACTTAGAAAATTGCAAAATCTAATAAAATATTTGGCAACGTCAATTTCATGAAGGGTTGTTTGAAAGTTGAAGCTGATGTTGTGTGCCCAGATAAAATGAAACTTTTTGAATGAACAATTCTATCGCATCGAACCATGACATCAAGGATTGAAAAAATTTCCAATAGCATAGCATCGCAAAGGGAAAATTGAAAGCTTTGTGGCTTTTTCGGTAAAAATGACAAAAGTACAGATATATCAGATACTGCTCAATTGCTTATTTTTGTGCGAGGTGTTGACAACCAATTAAAATTACTCTAGAATTAGATAGCGCGAAATCTAAGGAAGGAACTAAAACCAGAAGGAACATCTTTGGGAGTTTGTAAAAATGTTTAAATTCACTACATCTACCACCTAAGAAAATGCTAAACATTACAGCCGATGGTGCCACAAACATGGTGAGAACAAATCGAATCGGGCATTTGTCTGTATATTCAAAGAAAAATATCTGGACAACAAAGTAATATTCTTGCATTGTACGATAAAGAAGTGTTCTGTAAAGTTGCACTTCAAATAAGGCGTGTCCTCCATATCGTTGTCAAAGTCATCAATACCATTAGAGCCCGCGTACGGACTAATACACAGACAATTTCAAGAATTCCTTGCTCCAATAAATTAGATTATTCTGACTTGCTGTACTACAATAAGGTCAGGAAGCTATGTGCTGGGCAAGTTTTCAAACGAGAGTGGCAATTAAAAAATAGAATTTTTGCAACAAAAATCAAAGTTGAATGACAATGATTTCCAAATGATTTAATATCCACAATCAATTTCGGATTTTGCACTTTTTACTGACTTGCTTGGATACTTAAAGCAATTAAATAAAAGTATCCAAGGCAAAAATATACTTTTGATTATGCATGGACCCAAATAAAGGCATTCAAGTTAGAGTTCCATATCTGTCTTCGTCACAAATATCAAGGAAATCTCACTCATTTTCCCAAGTTACAGTCAGTTACTCAGGCCTCTCAATTGGTCCTCGTTTTTTAAAATTCCTACCTCCATAAATAATAAGAGTAAAATGTTCTGCTTCTTCAACAGTTGTTAAATGTTCTTTTAGATGTTAAGGTTTCGTCTATCAAACCATTAAAATACTAGGCTATATAAATAAAACTTTGATGAAGGTAGGAATTTCAAAAAAAGAGGACCTATTGGGAGGCCTGGTTACTGAATTTACCACTGAAAAAGGTAATTATGTTAGTCATCTAAATCACTCAGAAAACGAGTTCAACAGGAGATTTGAAGACTTTAAAAAGATAGATGGTAACTTACAAATCACCATTGGCTATAAATTGTGAGGTTGATTGTCAACTGCCAACTTAAAATACCGTATTTCCCTATGTATAACTTGCACTAGAAAATTGAATACATATCTAACGATAATAATTATCTTTTTAATGTAATGCATATCTGTAATGCTCATTTATAATTTTTATATTAATACATTTAAATTTTTATACAGTAGAATCTCGCTACAATGATAATTCTCTCTATTACGATATTTTTTCATAGTCCTAGCTGAATTCCCTTTAGATTAATGTAAAACAGTTCTCTGTATTACAATATCTTTTAAAACGATAATTCTCTCTACAACGATGGTAATAATCATCCCTTACATCACAATAATTCTCTCTACTACGATATATATATATATTTTTTTTCTACGATGCATCAGAAGCCCAACTCATGCACACACATTGAAAGCTACACAAAGAAAGTCGAGGTAAAATGTGGTTGGACCACGCCCCTGCCAAAGAACATCTTCTAAGTTTCGTTTTGCTGATGTAACACTATGGTAATGAGAAAGTGCATTTCTCGTAAGGTGGAAGGACAGTTGGCATTTCCTGGATGACACATCTTTGATTCCTATCCCCCCTCTTTAAAAAATGGTCAAGGATTCCTTTCACCGGAACTGATATAGAAAACGATATGTTCTTTTGTCTGAACTTGAGTAAGAATTTTAACCCTCGATAAATCCTATCGAGGTCGATTATTACACGAGGACATTTTAAATTATTTATGAGTTTTGTTTACTTTGAAGTTTGTTTAGCGAAAATCGGAAGCAAATGGCTAAAAGGAAACAAATATCTATCGAAGTGAAATTCAACATCATAAAAGATTTTGATAAAGGCATGAAGCAAGCTAAGGTTTGCAGGCAATACGGACTTTCACAGTCGACTGTTGCCAATTTCCGATTTCTTTACACAGAATTCAAAATAAATAAGGATAAATTAATGGGTATGTATTTTCAATTAACACATAATGCATTTTTAAAAATGATTTTGCGGCATTCAGGTATTATTTATTTAGACATTATATAGTTGTTATTCAAATATGCTATAAATATTTATAAGCTATATCGCCGCTAGAATCCCTGGCGAGGCAGCAAGGGTGTTTAACTAAAATTTGCGAGTGTTGTGAAAATTACTGAAAACTATAAACATGTTTTTCTCCTTTCATTTATTATATATTACTTGCGAGGGTGTGCTGAATGAAAACAGAACACTTTCTGGTGACACCGTGCGGTATGGGATATATGAAGAACAAAAATCTTTTCGTTCCAATAACGATTCTCTCTATAACGATAATTCTCTTTACGACGATATATTATTTTGACCCCCCAAAATATCACTATAGAGGGATTTCACTGTATTAATACATTTTACATTCACTATATAGCCTGCACACAAAAAAAATTAAGTGTGTGTAGTAAAAGGTATACAGTAATTGAACTACAATGCAATGATGCACTACAGCTGTTTAGCAATTCTTCAAAGCTTGATTTCTAGAAAAATTTACCAAAATCTCAATTTCCCATTTGATACAACACGCTCAGAAAATTCTCTATATTTATCTGGATCTTCATACATCTGTGAACAAATGCTTTCAACAATGAATCTCAAAAGCGAATTGAGGAATAAGGTGACTGATGAACATCTTGAGTATTTTTATGAATTACTTCTAGTAACTTGGAGTCAAATTTCAATGAGATGATTACAGAAGTCAAAATTTCACTTTGCACATGGACACAGTACGTCCAAACAATAAATAAAAGAAAAAGGAAGAAAATCTGAAATACTTTCAGATTAAAAAAAAAAACTCGCTATAGTGCTATATCTTAAAAGCGTATCAATTTATGCATCGTCCCTATTCTTCCTTATTAAATTAAGTTGGAAAGTATCATTACTCATGAACGTGCCGCATTTTACTTCCTTGTTTCATAAAACCCATCTTTGGAATCTAAATCTATCTTAAAATCGCCTACTTAAACTATTTTACAAAGTATATTACAACTATACACCACCGTTTTAAATATTGGTTCGAATGTGCATCATAATCCATGAGCATGCCCCATTTGTCTTTCTTGGGTCGATTCCTACTTTACCGCCCGGACTCTCACCAAGATGGCGATAATTAAACATATGAAGTAACCATGACGATTTTGTGCATTTATGTGGCAATCAGAATATAAATAGATTTGGAACAGCCTGTAAGTACAGCATACCGTTACATTTTTATTCATTTTGGGTTGCCAATTAATGTAGTTTTAATAATTAAGCATCTTCAAATTCCTTAGCTGGTGCATTTATTGCTAATTTGTTCACTTCAGTTTTCATCTAGCAGCTTTTTTGGGAGCATTGAAACTTATACATAACTCCTAGAGACCCATGACTGCAAAGCTCGCCAAAGTGCAGGGAATTTTTAGGTTGGCGAGAGTAGGGGCGTTAAAACAGGAATCCACTCTTTCGTGAACCATAAAACACATCTTTGGAATTGCCTACTGAAACTGTTTTACAATCTTCATCAGGCATATTCCAACTATATCGCGTAGACATATTTTAAATACTGTTTGGAATGAGCATCATAATCCATGAGTGTACCGTGTTTTCCTTCTTTGTTCCATAAAACACTTCTTCGGAACAGAAATCTATTAAAATCTCCTACCAAAACTTTACAAATTTTCGCCAGGCATAGTCAAACTATACTTTACCTTTATAAATACCATTTGGAAAGTATCAATCTATGAGTGTACCGTATTTGTCTTTGTTCTATAAAGCACTTCTTCGGAACTAAAATCTATTTTTAAATTCGCCAGGCGTTTTCTCTTACTATACTCAAAATATATTTATAAAAACTCTAAGTATTTGCCACACGAAAGTGACCGAGCCGTGCTTGAAAGAAATAGCACCCGAGTGCTAAAAATAAATTTATTTAGCCTGCCTAAATATTTCAATTATTTAAATGGCCCTTCCCTAAATCTATTCCTCCAACCCTAGTCTAGACATTTTAGCCACCTATTTATGCTGAATATGACAAAATTCAGAAGAATTGGTTTGTTTTCCTATGTCTGTTTAGCAGATAAAATTTGCACAAAATCGTGATGGGAGACAAAGTGGCATACATATTTCTAAATATATGTATGTCACTTAGATAATTTACTTAGGTATAACAGACATTTTATAGAAAAGTTATCAATGTTTTGTTAAATTGATATCAGAAATTTAGCTATTACTCTAGGTATCTGCAAAAACTGGAAAACATAAAAGTGCTTATGCCGGAAAGGGTTAATTGTTCTTTTAACATCAATTCTGAGCAAACAAAAATGAAATTATAAATGATTAAAAATTAAATTTTTATTACAAAACTATAAGTCTCAAGCATGAAATCTTGTTTAACTGTCAATCTAATGATTTTAAATACTCTGTTAACTTTTTTTTTTAAATAATCAATTCACATTTTAAACTCTTTTGGAAATAATAAATCTTTATATATCTCAAAAACTAATGACAACACAAAATACAGTATTTCATAACCAAACTATATACTTTAACAGTGCAGCTGATTTTCATAAAGCAGGTATGGGCAACCTCGGAAAAGTTTCGGGCCAAACATTAGGATATTGGCAAAGTCAGGGCCAAATTTCAGGATGTTAGCGCAGTCGTGGGCCATATAACTGGGATTTGTATGGTTTATATGGGTTTTGATATGTTCCGCAGGCCAGATCAAAAGCGAGCCACATGCGCCCAGCTGGCTAGAGGTTGCCCACATGTGTCGTAAAGAATACTTGTTAAAAACTAAAATGTTTTACAAGTACCTGCACAATGTTATGCAAAATTATAGTATACTGAACTCATGTCATGCTTAGTTTTGCAAGTTAAAGAAAATCAGTGTCAACGAAAGAAGTTGTACACAATCAGAAAATTTTTATTTTATTTAAGTTTGAAACAGGGTTAAAAAACGAGTTTGCTATCAAAGCCACTTTCTAAATACTAATCTATTATACTGAACTCATTACAAACCTTTATAGTGAGAAAAAAATGGATTTGGAGTAGCTTTTGTGCAACTGGCATGAAGAAAGTCTAATCAGCAGTAAGATTTTGCAAAACTAGACTGCAGCAGTATATTAAAAATATTAAAATGAGTAAGTTTAAACTTACTCACTAAATATAACACATTTTTGCAGCTAAAGCAATAACTTCAAAAGTTCATATAGTTAAAAAGCAGAGCAAGAAATGTTTCATTTTCTATTTCTGATAAATTCAAATAACATTACAGCAAAAGTCTGGTTTGAATCGATCAATATCTCGAAAGCTTAAGTGAAAAGTTATGGGAGGCTTGAGAATTGTTTTACAATCAAGCAGAATGTTAAGCTTCTTCCTCTAAAATTATATTGAAGCAGCTTCTGCATATTAATAGAAGTTATGTTACCAGATTCACAAAAATTTGTTCCTTTGCCCCTTTTATTCAATTATTTGCTACAGTAACAATTTTATTCTGAATTTTGGCACATGGCACACAAGTTGCAGATCTAATCAATTTGAGAAAGAGAACACAGTAACAAATAGGGGAGAAACAAAGTTGTGACATTTATTAGTTTATTACATCATAAAACACACTTTGAGATATCTCCTACATTCCGCTGGAATGACTTTATATTTATATATATATAGCAAGAACTAACAAATATGTTGTACAAAAAGCACACAAAATGTTCTGTTCTACAGATGGAATGAGAAATGTGAAAGATGTCAGTCAAACCACATATTTCAGTGCCGCTTGCAATACACTTCCAGACACAATATGAACATAATTCCGCTTACAAAACAGCTGTACAGTATGTTAGGTCCTGTCTCAACCATACTCTTATTAGGAAGTGTTGGTTATAGACTAAGTACCAAGAGCATTCGATTTCAATGTTAAATAAACTTGTTCTGTACAGTTACTTTAAAAAAAAAAAAAGAAAGAAAAGAAAAAAATAGTTGTTCTATAAATAGCATGAATTTGGTACTTGCCAACACTACCAATGAGCATAATTAGTTTACATATTTCTAAAGATTTCATGTGTGTAAAAGAAAAAATTAGAGGAAATTTGTATTTGAAATACATGCAATATAAAAGAGCTCCAGCTGCTGGCAACTTGGATTTGTGTTATGTCAACTTCATGGGTGCACAAAATGTGCAATCAATTGTTTACAAGTTTCAAATTTAGCTGCACAAGGCAAAAGAAATGAGTAGGAAAATGTTTTACTTTACATCTTTTAAAATTTGTTAAAACAAAAAGAAAGTTACTTTTTTGCTAGCCACCTACAATTTCAAGGCACTAAAATCATATCAACTGTTGGTTCGATATAACTTATTCCTTGAATGATTAATATATACTTCTATCAATTCCATAAAAATAAAACTATGGTATACTTCCTATTTAAACTAAATTATATGCTGCTAAGGTTAAAAAATAATTTCAGCTCTTTCTTAATCTATACACCCCCACTGACAATCTAAATTTGATTAGGATGTGAATTTCAATACCGTGTTGATGACCTTTAAGAGGCAAATGAAAAAACTGTTAGTAAAATATATGTACCGAATTACACCAAAACACAGAACATCTGACACTACAACATCCTTTTAGGAAAGAGAGCTAGAAGATTTTAGCACCAGTTTCACAAAATTATTCGCAAACGTAAAATAAAAGTTAATCTAGAATGCACAATGAAGCAAGCAGGGAAGGGAATTAAGCTAAGGAAAGTGGATGAAACAGTCTAAATAAAAGTGTAGTTTGTGCTTTACAGTTGTCTTTTACTGTAAGGGTTCCCACCTTTTCAAGGGACAAGCCAAAATAATTGTAAATGCAACATGCAGACTTCAAAATGGGTGTTGTTTGAGTAATAAATATATCTAAACTGAAGTTGACAATAAATATTTAATAGCATAATGTTTAATTAGCATATAAACAAGAGATACGATAACATGCAAAAAACACTGGGAACCCCCATTCCTATGAAAATATCCTGATCATTTTTCTATCAAAGCATTTTTTTCAATCACAGTTTGATTCTCAATCAAAATTCTTCTATGATGTAAAAATACCTGGATATAGTACAAAATATTTCTGAAATTGCATCACTAATGAAGAAATACTGCAAGATGTCTAGAGATTCTTAAGCATGCTTTGGCATAACACAAGTCATTCTAAATAAAGATGTTTCTAACTTGGCAGCTATAAGAAAAGATTTTGAAATGTGCTATGAGTCCCAGTGCTTTTTCTACAAAAAATTTTGTGAAACCAATTCCTGACAGAAGATCTGTCTTCCCTATATCACGTTATATCATGGTTACTATTTTTCTTCAAAAATTCTATAGTACACTAATGAAACATTTAGAGCTATGCTACTTATGCCTGAGTATGAAAAACTTTCATGGAATAAAAGTTACATGTGATATATATAAATTAGATTGCAAAAATAAGACACTTTCACAAAAACAAGTTTAAAAAAAAAAAAAAAAAAAAAAAACATACTGCAAGTATTAAATTTCAATGTATGTATGTATATATATTTATATACAGATTTTATACATATATATTTATATACACATACAAGTACATATGGCTTTTTTAATTTATGCACAAATGCTTTAAAAGCAGTTAGAAATTTAAAGATACATGTGTGTGTATGTGAAATGCAAAAATTTGAATGTAGATGTTAGCATATAAATATTTAAAATACAAACAAAACCAACAAATGCTAAAATTACAAATAAAACAAATGAGTGTTACACTGAGTATTTAATTTCAAAAGCAGGTAAAAACAAAATAGCAGAAAAATATTGCTATTAAAATAATTGTGAATGATTGTTTTGAGCAACATTTCAAACTTGCTAAAAATTCATAATACATACATACATGCATAAGTATATGGATGTATCTAGGTATACATGGTTTTCAACCACATGGTGTTTTCACAATATTGGGTTTTTCCAGTAAAAAATTTTAAATGTTGGAACATAGTTTAAGTGTACATAAATAGGTACATTCATTAGATTAAATAGAAGAAAATGTTTAAGTATTGAATTCCAGGCAATTACAATTAGTATTTTAATAAGTTTTAAATATGCTTTTGAGAGACTAAGATTTCATAAACATGCAATACATAAATAAAATTTTAAAGCCATAAAGTTAACACAATTACATACCATAACATCTGAATAAAACAATATAAAAAACTCAACCTATAGTACCACACAATGGTCTAAAATACATATTTACGAAAGAATTTACGGCTGGCGCAAGTTCCTGATTAGAAGGAAACACTCTCGCATTCTTACAGACACAAAACATCTGCGGATCAAAAATGAGCAAAGGAAATACCCTACATGGCAATAAACACAAAAACCATCTCACATAGTAACAAATTAATGGAACACATTTTTATGAATATAAAATGATTTATGAAACATCTTGGTCTTCAACATCTTGAACTTGTTCTTTTTGTTCACCTTCTCCTGTAAAAGAATGATCATCACTTTCCAAGAAACAAAATAACATTAAATGTAGAAAGTGATATACAAATATTGAAAAGATTTCCTAGTCTTTCTGAAACGTGCAATCAAGCACATACTAACCCTGGTAGATTTTCCAGTTCCTGCATTTTCACTCAAATTTGTAAACCACATTTAAAAAAAAAAAAAAAAAGGTTTGGGGGAGGGGGGGGGGGGTATGCAGGGCGTCTACTAGAGTGCAGAAAATAAAATTCATGACCACAAGGGAATTTCCATGGCAATGATACACCGCCATTTTGTTGCTTTTGAAATGTAACTAATTTTAAACATATTATAGTAATATAATTATAATATTAATTACTCTTGTCAGATTATTGTCAGATTTAATTGTTTTACAAAAAGAAACTTTATGCATATATAAAACTCATATCTATAGTACCAGATTAAGATAATTTATTTTAATTCTAAATAACCCAGTGAAACACATTGCATCTTTTAAGTATTATAAATAATAGTTAAAAACCATTCACTTTCTTCCACCCTCAGATCTGAAACAAAGGCAATCTCAATCAGATCTTTTATATATAATTGTTCATCATAGTTTTAAATTTTAACTCATTGAGAAGCTAACATGTGAAGAGGAAGGCGTATGTACTGCGGCTCGCATAGACTTGAATTCTAGACTGTTCTCAAAATGCCAAACATCCCATTGCTGACATCCAGTCAAGTTTCCATCATTCCGCACTCAAAGGGGAAACAATTGAACATTAATTTTATTCTGAATGTGGCTTGAATCCTCATTTGAACAGAAAATTCCCTACTACAGATGAGTGAGGAAGTAAAAAGGTGTTTCTCTGGTAATACCAATGAGAGAGTGTCCATAGCCAGAAGCTCCAACTACATTGCCCAGAAGCGGGCCAGTAACAGCAACAACAAGCAATGAGAAAGGGTTAAGGGAGAAATTACGTTCCGAGAACATTCGTCGCTCGCCAAAAGCAGTCAAAAGAGAATGAAACGTGACTATCCTAATCAGTAAGAAAAACTACCACGGCAATGAGATTGCAACACAGTTTCTTTTTCCGTCTCCTACAACTGGAAACTAGGTTATAAGAAGAAAAAATCGTGACATAGTATCAAAATTTGGGACATTTTCTTGACTTTCATGACCCCTTGTCCAAAATCTTGACATTCATGATTTCCATGACTGGGAGACACCCTGGATATACTTAAATCTTTGAAGTGAAAAAGAAGACTCTGGTTTTAAGATTTTAAAAAAATTAATACAGTGCAAACTATAATGCAGTTAGTGTAGAAGCAGTAGTAAGTTTTTCAAGTGTGTAACATGAGTTTGCATTTAAAGCTGTTCAACAGTTGCGGCACCCAACACTTTTCAAAAGAAACAGCCTTAATGCATAATGCAAAATTTTTAAAAATGAAAAACAGCCATAAAAAAAAAACTACAATTTGTTAAAAAGTAGGAATTTCAAGACAACTCACTTCTAACAATGCTTTAACCCCTTGCCAGTTAAATTTTTTTCAAATTGGAGGGTTAAAAAATGTCAATTTTTTTAAATGCATATTTTGATATATATACATGTAAGATTTCCTAAATTGAGTATTGTTCTACCATCTAGTGGGCAGAAAAGTAAATAAAAGTGTTTGAAAGCGAAACGAAATAAATCAGAAAATATTAAAAATTTCCCACTACCCGAGCTACACTTGGGATAATCCAGAATGGAATGTTTTACCGGCCCGAGCTCAGCTCGAGCAAATCTGGTAAGTAAGATGCAGGAATTATTTCTGATTAACTACACAGATCAATGACAGCTCTGCTTTTGCCTCTAAATGAGAATGGTGTTTCTTATGCATTCTTAGATGTTGCTGGTGTGTGGTGGGGGGATATGTAAAAGTTTATCAGTTTTCACAAATATAATTTTTGTTCAACAGGTAAACCAGGGGTCAGTCCAGGTTTCTTTCCCAGGGTCCTATTTTTGTGAAATTTTACCTAATTTTGTGAATTTATACCTAATTTTGTGAATTTTTTCTATTTTTGTGAATCTTTCCTTATTTTGTGAACTTCTTCCAATTTTCCATTTCATTTTTGAACAAGAAAGCAACCACGAAATAGATTTTTGAGAATTTTTGTTTTTTAAAAATTAAAAACAAAATGGGTATAGTTAGTTCCCTTAAAGAAAGTTGGCCAAAACTGAATAATTCCAGTTCACCGAACATCCGGGATAGTCATACCCTGAAACAATATTTTTTAAAAAATTTGATTAAAATTAAAAATATAAAGCTTTAAATCTTTACTTTTAAATGATTAAAAAATAGATTTTATAATAAACTTAGGCCATGGTAGTTTTGATTTTAAATTGCAGGTACTAAACACTTTTATTTACACCCCAAATTCAAACTTTAGTAATTTTTAAATATTACAATGTCTGTCAGTTTCGACTGGAAATACTCTAATACTAACGATGTGAAAAATGCAATTTTTAAATCTAGTTAAATTTAAATAATTGAAGAAGGGAAAGCAAAAATAAGTTGCAGATAATTACAGATGGGAGAAATTAGCTAACATTTAAAAAAATTAATTTCAACTTGTAGCATTAAAGAAGAAGTACTTGTCAGTGTACAGAGAATATCCCAAAAACACTGACCTGGGGTTTTATTACTTAAATATTTTTCACAAATATTTTACAGTAAATCACAAATTTATGTTAAAAAAAGAAAAAAAAAGGCACATTAATGATTATAAATGTTGGAAGATTAAATCTAAATAAATACAAATGTACATTTTTATATGGTCTCCAAACAGAAAATTCCCAGTCTGTAAGATGTGCCCATGCATTAATTAAGTTTAAAAAATTTAATTAAGTTATACATTTTCTGTCTTCTATCATTTTTTGCTCGCTACGGCCCTGCCTATGCCGATAGCATTTCTCTGTAGTGTACCCCTATGACCGCTCTTTAAAATGACATTAAATCCCAATAAAATCACTCCTATGCTTTGTTGTTCACTCCCAAGAATGAAAAAATGCAGTATTACACTATTTCTAACCCACCCACCCCTTTTTCCAGCCTTGAGCAGTGATTGACCTAAATTTATCCCATTTCACATTCCATAGTGTGGATTCTCCACTGATTAAATAGGGCGCGGTGCCCGCGTCTGGCAGTCCTTTTTCTCCCCCCTATGCCTGGGTATGTCAGTCCGTTTTTCCATTCTTATTTGCCAAAACTTTTTCTCCTTCCTTACCATACAGTTTCTTTATACAGGAGACAATACCATGAAGTCAAAAAATTTTTGTCAAAATTTTTTTCGAATTCATAAATGAAGTCAAGATGCATGTTTAAACGACCCTTTACAAAACAGGAGGTATAACTGTTCCTTCACAAAATTCCGAACAGCTTTTTTTTTTTTTTTTTTAAATGCAACCAGATAAAATGTCCTTTTATAAATAATTATTTTTCTGTTTTCTTTTATTTGCGTGATCTGAAAGATGCCCTTGGAATGTTTGTTTTTTCAGCAATGTAAAAGGGCCACCTGGCACATTACGCTTTCAGTTGGGGGGGGGGAAAGAAGGGAGTCCAAAATGATTTCACCGGTAAGGATGTTATGTTTGATAAGTATGCAGTTGTGAATTAGTAAACAATAAGCTTAGCCACATAATGAAGGCAGCTCCTGTTGTTTTGAATTGGATGTTATGCACTCTAGCAAGTTGTTCTTAATGATTGCTTTTAGTGTAATCATTACATGGCCTTTCTACTTCATATTATTTATAGTTATTACAGATATCTACTAAACATTAGAGAATTACGGATTCATTTCAAAATGCAAAACGACTTATTGCGAGTTAGAAGGTTTGCGTGATTTCGAAACATGCATTGATCTGAATTTATGTCTGTCTTTAAGAATAAGATTTAGGACAAAGTTAATCATTTTGAGATTTCATCAAATGATTTCTGAACATTTACTACATGGTGCATAAATGTGCCAGTTTGGAAAACAAAGTGCTTTCTTTTAATCTCCTCCCCAACCTGGCTGCCCTTTTTACATACGCCACTGGATTTATTCATGAAGAACGTTGTAATTATCCGAGAATGACAGCTGTCATCACCTTTTCTTCTGGCAATGAGCCTTATTAATATTATAGTGGAATAAGTCTTGATGTTTAATTTTTTGGCATAAATACAACTCACATGAAAAGAATTAATAAATGAGCGCTCGCTACTAGTCTGATTTTTATTCCCAGAAAGAGAGCTCCTACATAGCAGGTAGGGGGAACTTAAGAGGAAGAACAAATAACCGCAGGCGTCTGCTTCAAACTGCAAGCGTAGGCGGTTTTACCCCCCTGGCTTAGGGCCTCCAATCAACCTACCTCCCGTCATCATCATCAACATTGTTTACATTTAGGCCAAGATATTATTGGGTGACGATCGCGCTAAATGATAATAATTCCTAAACTCAATTGAAAACTGCAATAGTTATTTTGTGAAAGGGCCGTTTTGGTCAAACTGAATTTTGTGAAGGGTCCGTTTTTCCGATATTGAATTTTGTGAAGGATCCATTTTTAACTTGTTGAATTTTGTGAAGGGTCCGTTTTCGGACCCGATTTCGACCTGGACAGACCCCTGTAAACTTTCTTCAGTTACTGCAAAGCAATCTTTGAAAAGCTATAATAAAAAAGGGGGTGCTTTTAAGAGTCTGGAAAGTACGTTTTCATGACAATCCAAAACAAAGCTGAAATTGTCTACCAACAAAACCACTCAAAAACCCATGAAAGACAAAATCTCTGCAACTAATGTAAGAAATTCACAGGGCTGCTTGGGCATCCTTTAAAGTTTTTTGGTAGTCGGAAAGACCCGGACTTCTAGAGCATCATAGGAAACCTGCTAGAAAACTTAAAAACTCCTAAGTTACATTTTAACTTCAATCTGAGCTACAGAAAATAATGTAATTGTGAATGAGAAGCAAGAGAAGATCCAATGGAATATAAAAAAAATTGAATGGAGGTATGAAGGCCATTGATATACAAACAATAGCAGTATTTTAGTGTGAAGCTTAATATTGAGACAAATTATTTCATCCAAACCTTCATTTAATAAGACAAGGGAACAAAAATCTAAGCTCATAAATGAAATAATTTGGCTTAACATTAAACAACTGACAGCCAGGGCTCAAAATAAGTCGTCAACCATGGCAAATGTCATGAGATTAACCCAAATAGGCACAAGGATCAGCAGTTCTCTTGACACATTTAGCTGCAAGTATATAAAACTTTATTGGAATGTTTCTTGCTATTTTAGATTTATTTTAATGTTACATATGTAACTACAGAATATTTACAAGAAAATATGAGGATTTTTGTTTGTTTATTCTAATAATTGCATTAACTCAATTTTTTTTAATCTTTCAGGATTGAAGAGTAGATTGATTCAGAATATTTAAGTTAAGCAAGAAACCTGCAATTGTAATTGTCCGTTATTACAAAATTACTCAAGATTTTGCTTTGAGCTAGATAGCTTTTACTGCCAGCTTATAAAATCTCGCTACAATTTAAACAGACTGAAATCTTCTAAACAAAGTCTTAAAAATGTTGAATACATTTGTTTTCTGAGAGAAGTTTCTATAATACTGTGAAGATTATATATTTACTTAGCATTACACAAATGGTGTAAAAAAAAATGAGAGAATTTACTATAGATTGAGAAAACTCCAAAAGTACAAATAATATGAGAGTACATTATCCCAGTCTTGAATGGGCTTTTCTACCAAATGCTAGCTATCAAAAACATATCACTTATCATAATTTTGATGCCAGAGGCACTGTATTTTGCATGTTTTACCAAGCTGTATTTTAAAATTTGTTTATGTTCTGCTCAAGTATTCTGATATTTTAGCAAATGCAACAATTTTATTTACTGTAAAGGAATCTCAGTATTTGAGGAAGTTCTTCCGATTGACAATAAGTTATCTACAGAATTACTGCTTGTAAATTCCATTAAATTATGCCTTGAGGATTGTTTAGCAAGTTTCTAGGGAAAATTAGGTTTGTATTTGGCCTGACATCTTGACTAACTACTGAAACTTTCTACAAACCCCAGACTTTAAAGCATACTTTCAAATATGAATTTGACAATTCAGCAGAGTTTCTGCAACAATGTGAATGATATACCACTGTGTCATTCTGAAAGCTGGCTGGATTATGTTTTTGGAATTCTGAAGTTCTGTCAATTCTTTGATTCTAAAAACATGTCTTTTAGTAAAGTGAACTACAATGGAACGACACAGGCGGTATGAATCCAGCTTATCTGTTCTTGCCTGATTATTTCTCAAAATCTATGAGCGGACACTGCTGCGCAATGCTCGGTGATTATCATGATGTTAGTAGCATGGTTACGTGCCTTAAACGTTCTAGGTGAAACAGAAATTGTACTGATACTCCTAGAAAAATAGTTGCTTTTTAGCTGTTTTTACATGTAAATAGTCACCATAGTTGCCTATTTTTGATTATAGTAGCAAACAGTCTCCTTTTAGTCGCAACTGATGAAGAATCCCTTAATGAAGAAGATGAAGAAATTGATCATGAAGAGCATTTCAGTGATCATTGTCAAATTCAGAAGAAGATATTGATTCAAGCAATGAATCTGATATTTTTAAATCTATGGACTCAAAATTTTTGCTCCAGTAGATGCAAGGACCTTTTATACTTGTACCTAGAAATTTATGCAGGAACTCAACCTACAGGTCAGAACAGCAGAGAAAACACTCCTGACAAAATTGTCATGTGATTGGTAAAACCAATATTGAATTCTGGATGAAACCTTATGGTTGACAACTGTTATACCAGTTACAGTTTGGCACAGGACTTATTAGAAAAAAAAAAAAAAAAATTCTTCATTATTCCCTTTCCCGCCCCCGAAGTAAAACTAACTTCTTGAACAACGGGAGAACAAGGCATAGCTGCCAACCTTGGAGAATGAAAATTAGGGAGATTTTCGAAAAAATTAGGGAGATTTTTAAAAAATTAGGGAGACTAAAAAACCCTTGTTATCGATGGAAAAACTATGTACACATGCGTAATATATCAGTAACCAAGAAAATTACATATACAAGAAAAATGTATAGCTTAAAACATTTATTAAAACAGCCAATTTTAAAATGCGATATTTTTTTAAAGAAATAAACAATTTTTTAAACAGTAAATACTTTTGAACTATTTGCATTCATGCCCCCCCCCCCCCCTGTATTTTTGCAGGCATGAAAACAGCTGAAGAGCAAAAAAGAGGAAATACACGGACATATTTTCCAGTAAAAAATTGAAAAATTTACGTGCACGTATTTTCAGGCATATATAACAAGGTTGATAATGCAAAAACATGGAACTGGGGAATAATGTGTGAGCTTAAATTCAACCACTGTTAAACTAAATGGTGTACTAAACAATTTCTACCAGTTAAATTTCAACCACAAACAAATTGACCGTGATCCTGAAGAAAATAACTATGCACTGTAAATGTTTAATAATCAGTTTTAGATATACAATATTTATTAAAAGAAAACAGGCTATTATTATTTAAAATAATTATCTTAAGTAGTATCGTAAAATCCTAGATCTAAACAAATCATAAGTCTCACATCCAAATTTCAGACTATTCTTTTGATATAAAAATAAAATAAAAATTTGATTCTCAAAAAAAAAAAAAAAAAAAAAAAAAAAAAAAAAAAAAATGTTTTTCCTTTTTAATACCTATCTTTTTTTTGACAAGAAATGGAATAAAAAATTATATATATGGCATTGGCATTTTTTTAAATAAGCATTCAAATGATAGAATAAAAGTGAAGTTTTCTTGTTTTATTGGAAAAAGAATAATTCTTTAATAAATTTCTAAATATTGTCTTAGGTAAAATTTTAGAATCTTAGCAGTCTTGCAGCACACAGAAGTGGAACTTATGACAGGGACATATGTTCTGCTCCTTCCTATATTAGCTGCAAAATACCAACTCGCAAGATTATGCTTTTTAAAATTAACTATAAAAATAATTACCAAAGAAAAACCTGCACATGAGAATAAACGATTTTATGGTTTCCTGATTTTAAAATTGGGAAAATGATTCAGAAATCAATAAACATATTATGGGGAAAATAATACTTTTCTGTTGAGTTACTAAAATGCCTTAAATTTTAATTTAACAATAGAGTATTAAAAACTCTGTTTTACATCTTGTTTTTAAAATGATTCATTTACCAAAAGGCTGCAAAAAGATTGAAGTTCAGTTGGCAAATATGGAACCCGAAGATCGGGGATAGTTAGTTACCATAATTTAGCTAGTATAGTCCGCGGACTATGCATGTGAAAAAGGAATTTTTTTCCAGGACGCGGCTTGCTTTTTGATCTGTAGTTAGCACGCAAGCTCCGGTGAAGCCGATGCTAACAATTTTTTTTCTGTAGAAAATAAAGCACATAGATGCACTTCAAGTGACGGCACGTCGGCATGCAGGGAGCATTTGAATTTTTTTTTTTTTTTTCCCCATTATGTCATTTAAAGCATCGACGTAGTTACAGGTGCGGACAAGCTTCGTGAATCCATTTTAGAAATATTTCAGTCCAATAGTGCTTTTAAAAAAATAATAATTTATGTAATACGGTGGAAAATGGGCCTTCACAAACCGAGATACCGACACCGCACCGTCATCGCGAAGGTTGTTATTCTTTTGTCTTCACTCGGCGAGCTGGCTAATAAAGCAAGAGAGGGAATTCTGCTGAGACGTTAAAATATGACTTGCGTCGCCTCAATTTCTTTCTTTTTTTTTCAATTGCGAGTGCAAATTTTTAATAAAGAGCATTTTTAAATTTTATATTTTGTTACTTTTAACCCAGAGAGAGTATCAATTGAATGTTGTTTAAAATTAAGTATTATGTGGCTTGACCCATGAGAATTAGTAATGATTTTTTTTTTTGCTTGGTTATGTACATTTTCATAAATGAATAATAAAAGTAATCTTTTTACTTATTTAAGGGGGCGATACATCTTGCTTGCCTAAGGACGGATTAATGCAATTTTATGGGCGGTTAGTTGAAATTGTCTATTTTATGGAAGCAAAATAGAATTTCTTTTTCTTGTAGCGGAGGAGTAATCGCTCCCCCCTCCCAACCCCTTTAATCCGTCCGTGGTCTTACCATTAGATAACTTTTCACAAAGTTACGGTATATATTTTTAGTAAAATCCGCGTAACTGTTTAAAAAAGAAAATGCAAAAAAAAAAAAAAAAAACCAAAACTCGGAAAATTTTGGTTTTCTTTTTCTTACGGATACATTAACTCACATTTAAAAAAAGCATTATTCTTTTATTCAGCATAAAATTAAGATGTGTACGTTTTAATAGCTATAAATATCGAAGTATTTATTTATTGGAATTATTATTAATAATTTATTTCTTTAAGAAATAAAGTATATTTAAACTACCATAAATTTTGCATGTTGAAGACCTAAAGGAATACGATAAGATTTATATTTTAAATACCATTACTAAAAGCTGCACTTTTATACAAGTTTTATTTGTCGCGCAGACCGTCAGTTTGCTTTATTTAAACAAAAATTCCAGTTTAGCATTCATAAAATGTCCGGAAGTTCTCGTTCGGCCGACGATTTTTCCAAAACCAAGCAAATTTTTGAATCCGAAAATGACCACAAACATTTCGTTTTCAATCCACGTTTTCCAATATATTCGCTAACATCTGCCATTTTCTCAATAATCCACAATAGAAGTGTCAGTTAAGCTGGTACGTGTCGGAAAAAATTTATAGATTCATCAAGTGCACAAAACAGCAATAAAAACACGTCGCAAGTAACAAAAGCTCACCGACAACGGTTTTCCAGTGGCGAAAGGTCTCAATAGATAATTATTGTTGTGTAGTAGTTCGCCAAGTACATAATTATGTATCAGATACCTTTCGAAACATCGAGGATCTAAAATAAGAATTTGCTCCTCTGAACTAAGTTTTGAATTTACGAACTCAGAAATCAGTAACATTGCACTCTAGCTGACTTTAGTCTAGGCGCAGTGCGAGATGCAGTGAAAACGTACATCCCAGGCACGCATTATCGTCCTCTTGTTACTCTGCTATGTCCGCTTAGAACGTTGTAGATTTGAACATGTTTTGCTTTAGGTTCGGTAATCACTGTTGTTTTCCCTTGCTTTTTTGTTCTTTTATGGTAACCGTACTTTTAAGTAATCTTTGCCCTCTGGAGTAGTCTTAGCGAAGTTTCTTCAGTTTCTCTCGTTAGCATTTAACAAGTTCTGTAATTTTTTTTCAAAAATTGATAAGTACATAAAACATGGGAATAATTTGGAAAAATTCGGGAGATTTATAAACTTTTCGGGAGTTCGGGAGATCGTTCTGAAATTCGGGAGTCTCCCGGAAAAATCTGGAGGTATG
This sequence comes from Cheiracanthium punctorium, assembly GCA_038373885.1. Classification (NCBI taxonomy): domain Eukaryota; kingdom Metazoa; phylum Arthropoda; class Arachnida; order Araneae; family Cheiracanthiidae; genus Cheiracanthium; species Cheiracanthium punctorium. Next base: position 807,486 of record JAWZYV010013530.1, on the reverse strand, counting down.
GCAGCTATGACAAGGGGACTATGTTTACATGTGTATTCTTTTTCAAACAATGGTGCAACTGGAATGATGAATTCATGTTGACATCTCTCCCCGCCTGCCCTGTACAGGTGGACAATAACAGAGGGGGAAAGCATTACTTGGTCAAAATGAACCATGCTTGTCCTTTAAGATGTTCTATGGGTTGGTTGAAAAATCAACTGCCCATCTTCAAGAGGTTAAGTTCATTGTAAAAAAAAATTTACTGCATTAAAAATACATAAAAAATATATTATGGTAAATAATAAATTACCATCATGCTGCATATCAGATGTCCAGAGTGTCAAGTTGTCACGTAAAAGCTGCATAATGAGGGTCGAGTCTTTGTAGCTTTCTTCACTCAAAGTATCAAGTTCAGCTATGGCATCATCAAATGCTGCTTTTGCCAAGCGACATGCCCGATCAGGTGAGTTTAAGATCTCATAGTAGAAGACCGAGAAATTCAAAGCCAAACCCAATCTTATTGGATGAGTTGGAGGCAGTTCAGTCATGGCAATATCACTAGCAGCCTTATAAGCAACAAGACTGTTTTCAGCAGCTTCTTTTCGATCATTCCCTGTTGCAAATTCAGCCAAGTAACGATGATAATCTCCTTTCCTACACAAAATATACATCTCAAACTTCAGCATTTTTATAGAAATTATATGAATTAAAATATTTTGAATGTAAACAAATTTTTTAAATATGACATGTATGAACAAAACCAAAATATACAAAATCATCATAGCCTATAAAAAAAAAAAAAAAATCATAAAATCAAATATGCATATAAATTGGTCCAAAATTATAAATTTGTACTAAACCAGCATTTGTACTTATTTTTCAAAATGAAATTCCCCCGAGTTTTCACAGGGGGGTTTTCAGGAATTTTCAGGTTACCACAAAAAATAAACATATGATAAGTACTGAGTAACTACTTTTATTCATATGCCCCACTATAAGGTAATGAAATTATGATAGCATTATCATAATCAAAATTATGCTTCCCCTCAATTATAGCATAAATAATTGATTACATTTATATCAAACATGGTTTCATATTGAATTTGATCTATAAAAAATCAGGAATTATGCAAGAAGTTTACTGGAGTAAAAGAATTTTCAGGACTACTTCACTAATCACTAGTTCCGAGATAAGTTTTTTTTTATACTATTGTCAGTACACAAGGCTATTGGTAAAAATCTCCATATTCTTTAGAACAAAGTAAAACCCAGCAATTCTATATATAAACAATGCAATATTTAACATTACAGGATATTTAACATTACACACATAGACAGCAATATTTAACATTACACACATAGACAGGAACACACATTCTACATATTATTCTAGAAAACATTAGTAGCATCTGTGTACACGATAAAAGTATTACAAAATCTAACTTTGTGCACAGTACACAACACAAAGAATAGCCCCTTCTTAATTCAACCAACCCTACTGAGAAATGGGAGCAACCACAAATGTTTAGAACAGCAGCGACAAAATGAAGCAAGTGTGTCATTCGTCCTTAGAGATCTAAGTGATAGATGATTCATCTTATAAACACCCATTGATGATTACACGTGTGCATCATTAGGGAAGTAGTTGGGCATTGAATAGGGTGAAGGCCGGAAGAGTGGGGGGGGGGGGGGGGAAGGTAAATTTTCTGAAAATTCCAGGGTTGAAGCTAGATTTTCCAGGTTTTTAAAGGAAAATTACACCCCCCCCCCCTCCCATGAGATTTCCTTGAATTTTACAAGTTAATTTTCAATTCCCTGAATATTCCCAGTTTTTCAGGTTTCCCTGAGGGTAGACAAACCAGAATTGTAAAAAAGGTTTTTGTAAAAAGCCCAGCCCAGTTACAGCTGTTGAGTAACATGCAAGCCATAGAATGATAAAGAATGGTTGCCTTCACGCTGAATGTGGTTTCACAGGAGCTCTTTCGAATCTGAATCCCATGGTGAGTAAGGGTCTGGAAAGCTGGTGCTAAAGGATGTACAGAACTGACCACTGCTCGGAAAACATTTAGCTACATTTCTGTCAAACCAAGGATTTTTAGGCTACAAATCATTTTTTGGTTTAGCCATTTTTCTTTGATAGCGTCTGTAGTAGCCATCGTCACCATCTTGAATTCAGAGGCAGCGTGGTACCATTTTTTTTTTTTTTCCTTTATGCAGCTCAGAACATGCAAGAACAATCTCAAAGTGTGTTAACTGATGTCCAACAAACTCCGAAAAATTTTGCAGATGATTTCTATGGTTTGACTTTGAAAACTTTTGTGCATGTGTGCCAGTCTTTAGATGTCGCTACTTAATTGATCGCATCATTGTCGTGAACTGTATCAATTCAGTTAATGAAATGTGCAATCTTTACATGAAGGAAGTCAAGTATGTTTTGAGAACTTTGCTGCCAACTAATTTTTTTTTTTTTTTCTTTATGAACTATGGAGTGAGACTGATTATCAATGATAATATAGTTTTAGAACTGTGGTAAGGCAGTGTGAGCAAAAAATGCACTGCATCGGGTTCTCAGCTACTTCAATGTGATATGGGTAGTATTTTAATTATTTTTCAATCAGTGCTCATCTTATTCTTTATCTTCAAGATACAAGATGTCTCAAATCTATTTCTCATAAGTAATATTAAAGTGATTTTAATAAAAAGTCAACAAGATTATTTTTATCTAATTGTGAATTTCTGTAGATGTATTTTTCATATCTCATTTTGCATTTGTCAGAAATGATTTTGAAATTTTCAATAATATGCCACTTGAAGTTTTTGCTTCTAGCCTTAAACCCTTAAAACTTATGTTTTTAGATATAGTATTTTACCTTTTAAATCATTTTAATAAAATCTAGCCTTTAGGCAATTTGAAGCAATACTACAAATGGCATGTTATTTTTTGTTATAGTAGTGCAAGTGTGATGCAGATCACATATTTTAATTATCAACTACTTAATTGTTAATTATTTTAAATTTAATCAGTCTTCAAAATTTATTCTTTGCACTTTTGATTCTTATTTTCTTCGCTTCGACTGCAAAGTTTTATTTCTGTGCCTGCCTTATTTAAAAGCAATCTTCCATATTCGTTAATTTTTCCTTTTTTTTGTTTAACTTTTGCATTTGTAAAGCCTAGCATTTCAGTTTCGATGTTTATGACCATATATGGCACCAAATCTATAAATAACATTGGCTTTCATTTTGGTTACAATTTAGCTGATGATTTTTTGTTTTATCCTGTTGGTGCTTTGGGGATTCAAAAATAATTATATAGAAATGTATTTAACGCCTACTGGTGCCTCATTGTTTTCGCACTTTGTTTGCCATGCCCTTTGGTGTGTTTTGCTTCTGTTACTACTCCCGTGGCTTGCGTTTTGTTGTCACATTTTTTGCTTTGCTATTGCCCTGAAAAGCTGTGTCTCTTTGGGGTCTGCCCGGCCACCGCAAGACTTCATATTTTGGAAGTTTATATATGTGTTAAAATGTAATTGCCACTTTATGATGTCTTGTTCTTTTATCACGGCTTTGTTTTGAGGCTAAGAACCTGGGTAATCTGCCTCACAGCAAGGAATTTTCCCCGAGTTTTGACATGGAAAATATGCAGTAGTTTATCTTAATCTAAGTTTAGTTGCTGATAAAGTTCTCATTCAGCAGAAGTATTCATTCGAAATTTTTGAAAGATGTGTTTATGCAATTTGAATATTTAATTCTTTTTGGTAAATATTTGCATTTTAATTTGAGTGTCTTTGAATTGCTGCAAAATCTGGGTACTCCGTTACACAGATAGTGTGTAAATTTTAGTACCTCATCATTAAGAGAAAAATGTGCAATATTGTTATCTAGTATCAGGATGGCTCTTTAATCATGTCTAATAATTAGTTTGAAAAAAGTAATTAGTGACCATATCAGATCTGCATTTTTGTCTCTGCAACCATTATTTTTCAGCTGATAGTTCCAGATGGCATATTGTTTTAATTTGCAGGCGAGTGATTTATTTACACAATGCAGTGTTTGGTTTTTAGGAAATCTTTGATCATTTGATTTTTGGATTATGGCTTTTTCCTAAATTGATTTATGACAGCTATATGACAGAAAACTGGTTAGGCTGGGGTTCTTATGATTTTTTATTTTCCCTTGATGAAGAGTTTCAATTAAAGTTTCTGTTTGCATAAACAAGAAGTGAAATTAAGAGTTTATTTTATTTGTGAAATAATAATTCTCTGATTTTTGGAAATCCTTTTATTTTTATAACTCAGAAAGATTAAGAAAATCAGTGAGTTTAATAATTTTCTTGCAACTTGCAAATTTTAATTCAACCCTCCAGCAACAACACAAAATTTAACAGTCTTAAAAACAATAGATTTATTGTTTGGCAAAATGACAGTTTCAAATAAACATTTTAAACGTTTATTTTTAAAAATAGTAAAAAGTCTATTTTTAAATTATAACAGGACATTTTTTAGTGCCAAGTTCAAGGATAGATGCAGATGAAATTTGGGCCCATCTTGCAGCCCTTTTACAAAATCTCAAAACAGCCCCTTCAAAATTTAAAAGAGGCTTTTGTTTGCATTTTACCCAACATTAAAATTAAAGTGTTACTTCATATGCAAAAATTCAAAAACATCGAAATTCACACACACACACAAAAAGAATTTTTCAAAAAACTTTGAATTGGGGGAGGAGGCAGCACTAGATAAAATTCTTGAATTGACCCTTTAAGTTTGTGTCAACTGAAAATGAATCTTAAATAATTTGATTTTCAATTACTTTATTTTTCTCAAAATTGATATATGCTTTTCATAGCACAAAAAGGCTGGCAGGTCGATGAGAAAAGCTATGGCTCAAGACCTAGATTGTGCATGCCATATCTATGTTTTTGTTCTCTGTACTTAAAGGTTAAACTTGTGTAACAGTAATTCAACTTGACACCAAGGCCAGACTTAGAGGGCAGACTGGGCTACAGCCCCAGGGCTTCACAAGACATTTTTATGCAGGTTTCACACTAGACTGCAGGATTGTACGATTCCCACAATACCACATACAGTAGAGCGCCGAAAATCCGGACACCTAAAAACCGGAAAGACCAAAAAACCGGACATTTTTTGGATTTCAGTTTTTTCCCTTCCCACAAAAAATAAAAATAGATAAATAAATAAACTACAGGATGCTCAAGCATTAAACTAGTTTGTTATCATAACAATAGCGTCAATATATATATATCTATATATATACACACGCACACACACACATATATATATATATAGTATAGCATATATATATATCCAAAACCTCAGGGTAAAATCTGACTCGTGACCTAACTTTCCTTCTTTGCATTCCAAAGATTTAACTGTTATTTCCAAACAGAAACGCAAAAAGGGGGGTGGAGACACTTTCCTGTTACTGTAAAGCATTTAAGCTTTAATAATCGGTAGAGATATTATTTTTAATTTAATGTTATTCTTTCTAAGGAGGCAAAGAAATTAATTAAACTCTTTATAACATCATTCAAGTCTGCAGTAAAAACATACATTAGCCTAAATACCATTGGAAGCCTTGTTTAAAAAAACGCATAAATAAAAATATCAGTAAGCACGTGCAATGAAGACAAGAATGTAACAACTTGTTTGGAAAGCGAAAGCTCCAGTCACAGACAAACCGGCTCCAGTCACTCCGGTGAAGGGGGGGAACGTCTGCGCACCCACAATCAGTGTTTTAGTGCATGGGATGATGATAAAAATTGCTGTTATATCTTTTTATCCTTTGATACTGGAAGATTTTTTTTAATTTTAAGTTGTGACTACGTTCACGTTATTGGGCAAGCAATATATACGCGGCAATTAGTAGGGCGCCTTTTTTTTCTTTTCTTTTTTTTTTTTAAAGTGAATTCAATTGAACAATTTCCACAGTACAACCTACGGATCGCGGCGATTTCGAAAAACGTTATAAAAATACATAGTTCACGGCGAGACCCCGTAATCCATGAAGTAGCCGCTACTTTTTTTTTTTTTTTTTGGACCAATATTCCGGAAAATCCGAGAATCCGGAATCGCCGTAGTCCCGTCCATTCCGGATTTTCGGCTTTGTACTGTAATTCCCACTCAAAAAATATTACTTTAATATGATATGCCACAAGATAGGGGTTACAATTTTAAAGAATTGTAAAATTTAAAATTTCAAAAAGTGATTATTTTAAAAATCTCAAAATATTATCAAATATAGTTTGTAATATCTTAATACATACAGCAAAATTCTATCGTGGGATCTCAATGAGATCAGGCGATACTGGGCTTCAAAAACACACGTGTTGTAAAAATACCAGAATTTGTATCGTTTCAGAAAATTTTGAATATTTCATTGAATGAAACAAGCGACACATTTCAATGAAACAAGCAAAACACAACATGTGTATTTCTGAAGCCCAGTATCTTCTAATCCCATTGAGATCCCATGATAGAATTTTGCGGTATGTATTAAGACATTACAAACTATATTTGATAATATTTTGGAATTTTTTAAATTGTCACTTTTAGAGAAATTTAAATTTAAAATTTTCAATTTTTTAAAATTGTAACCCCTATCTTGTGGCATATCATATTAAAGCCCCATTCAATAGCTTTAAAATGAGACCACTCTCAGCTTAATACCATCACTGGTTGCCAGCCTATAGGCATCTGAAGGTGCCAAAATGATTTTTTTTCATAAAAATTGAAATCTTTAAAAAATTAATAACTTCAAAAATAACTGTGCTACAGAACTCAAATTTGGTATTCTTTTATAACTCAATGATATATTACTGAATACCAAAAATCTGGAAAATCAGAGAAATCAAGTCTGAATCAGTGTGTTGATTTGACATGGAATGACCCTAAAGTTCTGACATTGAAGACCAGTTCTCTCACTTTTCCCACTCCATCAGCCATTTACACCATCACTTGTATTGAAAGCATTTGATTTGTTTAGCAATGAATTATTCAAGTACTTGTATAATATAATTGTTATATAATACAAATACAGTGGAACCTGCTTAATCAGGGTGTCTACCACAAAAAGTAAGCTTGATTTCTTGACCTTTTCTCTACTTTTTCTTGACCATAACAAATACGAAACTAATATCAAAAATACATCATGCTAGAGATTCAGAATGGTGTATATGCCATTTCGTCTAAAAAGTGTCTACCCATATTTTGAAAGACACTCCCCTTTCCCTCCTCGACGGGAGCTGGGGGATCAGTTCCTGTTACCCAGCTATTTTGTTAGGAAGGAAAGAGTGTCCATATCTGACCAAAAGCTTTTGGAACACCTTTAAATGCCGTTAGAAGTGCTACATTGTGTGGACAGCGGTGTGCTGTATCTTCATAAAAGGTAATTGGCATACGTTTTGAAAACATGAAAAAAATAAGAAATAAGCAAGTGGTGTTTATTAATTACTTACAGCCTTTATAAAACACGTAAAGCACTATTTACAGTAGGAAATAATTTATTATTATAACTATTCTTCTGAATGACAGATTGTTTCTCTAACGAGATATTTTACGACCTGAAGCTACAGCGAACAGTTTTAATCCTTGCCTCAGGTCGGGAGGGAGAAGAGCAGACACTCAGCAGATGCCCCCCTCCATACACATACCATTGATACGAGGATAAACAAATCAACTTCCTTTCTCACAGGAAATCACTCATGAAATCAAAATACGAATTAAGGAGGTTAAGAAGATACATAAAATAATTTTTCTCAATGAACTTAGCACAAAAAAGTAGAAACTAAGAATTTGTATGAAACAGAAAAAGGGTAGTTGAGTCGCAAATCGTGACCTAGTGCTTCATTTCTTGACCTTTTCTTGACTTTCGTGACTTTCCCCCCCCCCATTTCTTGACTTTTCCGTGACTTTCGTGACCTTAGCATGATGGTAGACACCCTGCTAATGTGACCACCCTCGGGAATGACAAAACTGGTCACCTTACAAAGGTAGCACTTTAATAAATTTGTTTATGCTTAAAATTTAAATAACACTTGCACAAACACTCTACAGTTTATTTATAACAAGATCTCAAAATCAATAAATATCCATGAACAAAAAAGAAGAATGTATGGAGTAAAATACTGAAACATTAAAATGAACATTGCATACAAATTGTGTGCAACTTCCTTATACTTACGTTTCAATATGTATTTTAATACTTCTTGGTCACAATGAATAATAAAAAGTAATAAATATGAATAAAAAATATAAATTTCCATTTTGCAGCTTGACATATTACTAAAGTACAGTTTGAATGTTTGAGTTTTCATGTTTGCACAAATATAGTTCATGATACAATTTTCCACTAGTGTACATCAAGAACGCATTGTTTAGATAACACACTATTCTGTAGCAGCAAAGTTATAAAAGGGCCGGTCGCCAAATAAATCGCCAGGTTGAAAAAATGAAAAGAAATGTTAGGCTTTATACATGTTTGGCAAAATTTCAATGTGATTCGCCACAGGGGTGATCAGAATATAGTTTTTGTAGCCTAGACAAAATTATTGTAATCCCGTGGGAAAGGAAGAAAAATATAGTCAGACTACAGATGTCAACAAAATGCATTACAAAGGCTAAAACCAAAGTAAATGAAACAGTTGAATAGCATTATTGACAAATGGGAGATTTAAAATGGCAAGATTATTACATTTAGATAGGTAAGGGAAATCAGAAGTATGCATAAATGTGTGATTAACTTCATCACAAGTAGGAGAGGGGGGTACATTTTAAACATGGGGCAACTTTCAACAACTCGAATATCGGACTTCTAATAATGCACAATGACAGGGTTCATACTCATTTCTCAAAATGAAATTCCCAGAGTTTCCCCCCCCCCCCAGGTGATTTTTCAAGAATATCCAGGTTATCGCAAAAAATAAACATACGATAAGTACTGAGTAACTACTATTTATTTATGTGCCCCACTCTCGGATAATGAAATTATGATAGCATTATGGTAATCAAAATTATGCTCCCTCTCAATTATAGCATAAACAATGAATTACATTTAGTATATGAAACATGGTTTAATATTCTATTTCACCTATAAAAAAATCTGGATTTATGAGAGATCTTTGCAGGAGTAAAAGAATTTTTGGGACCACTTCACTGATTGATAGTTCCAAGATAAGTTTTTTATACTATTGTCAGCACACAAGCTATTGGTAAAAATTTCCATATTCTTTAGAACTAAGTAAAACCCGGCAATCCTATGCATAAACAACGAAATATTTAGCATTACAAGGAATACACATTCTACATTGTATTCTAGCAAACATCAGCAGCATTTGTATGCACATGATAAAAATATTATACAATCTAACTTTGCACACAGTACACAACACAAAGAATAGCCCCTTCTTAATTCAGCCAAACCTACTGAGAAATGGGAGCAACCACAAATGCACAGAACAGCAGAGACAAAATGAGAAGTTACTGTGCCATTTGTCCTAAGCAGTCATAAGTAATAGATGATTCAGATGCCAGCCTATAAGCTTTTATTACGAGTAACTGCTGACATTCAGTTTTTAGCCACTTCTTTTTAGAACAGTTGTGTTCAATTGGAAGAAGTACTAACACCCCAAAAGTGAAAAGAGAATTTTGATTTTGAAATAGTTAATCAGTAATCTTTTACAGGGTTGCTACTCAAATCCTGAAATGAAATTCCCTGTCCTTTTCATGATCAAAAAAGGGGACAAACACGACATAGCACAATAACGGCATATAATGCAATATAGTATCATCTCCTAATATTTTAAATAGTTGTGCATCTTTAAATAATATCACATTGATTATTAGCTTAACTAAATTAAAATTATCAACTTAATTAAATTTAGGGATGAGAATGTATGAAGAGAAAAAAAAGAGGAAAAGTGTGTAAGCTTGAATTTAACTTAAAATATTTCGATGAGCATCACACACTTTTTTACATAAAATATCAATCACACACCAAATTAATTATTTTTATCTTGATTAAAATAATTCCCAGTACTCATGCATAAATAAGTATTTAATAATCAATTTTAGATAGAGAGTGTTCAATAGAAAAACAGGCTATCATTATTTTAAAAGAGGATTTTAAGCAAATTCCCCATAAATCTAAGGTCAAGATAAACAATTTCATGAATGGATTTCAGACAATCTCTTTTTATGTACAAATAAAATAACATAAAAAGGCTGATTTGGAAGGTTTAATATTATTATTATCAACTTTTTTTTTTTTTTTTTTTTTTTTTTTTTTTTTTTTGGGCAAAACTTCCATCAGAAATAGAGTAAAAATTATATTGCAGTGTAATTAGTTTCATTGACAAAGATTCTTAATTTAATTAAAAAATAAATATTAAAAACTGCATTTACCTTTACTTAAAAGAAAAGCAGTTCTTTTTCTCATAGTCAATCTATGCAAATCAATGTCTTATTTAAATCTCCGTCATGATTTTTTAACATACGAAGTTTCAGAAGCATTTAAATTCAAGAAATTTATAAACATAAATTTAAATAAGCATTTAAGTATTTTGTAGTTGCATTAGAAATGTTTATAAATAAATACTGAAAAGGAAATACTCATTTACCAAAAAGATTGAACTTGAGTTGGCAGATACGAGATTCGGAATTCTGCCGTGATTATATAATCTACATGTTGTTTTTAAGTAAAAATGGAAATAATTAAAATGCAGAATTCCGTGAATCCATGGAAGATTTTTATCCCTGTAAATTAAAATTATTACTTATATTGCCAGCAGTTTGGTCCTTAGTAATAGCAAAATGATTGATGAACAAGTGCCTGCTCATTGGGAAAAAAAGTAAATTTTTAATAAAATAAACACTCACTAGTAAATCTTAAGATTTATTTATTAATTTTTTTTTAATTCCAAAATCTGTTGGTTGATGTTGGACAATTCTGCAGATTGTTCCTCTATAATTTTCTGTTTTTTCTTTTGTAAAATTTTGATCTGCTCAGAAACTTTTCGTTTATTTGTTTCTTCATCTTGCAACTTTTGTTGAGCATCTTTCTTTCTCTGCAAGGCATCATGGTATCGACTCCTTGCAGATTTTGCATACTGAAGCAAGTCTCTAGATAAAGGAACATTTAAAACACCTTCATGTGATTTGACAGCATCATAAACAGTCCTCAATCCTATTAAGAAATCTTCTTTTAAGTTTTCTACTAGCATGTCTTTGTTGATGCTAAAGCCACTCTCAACAGAAGCATTACCATGCGAAAATGTCAAAACTAATTTTAAAACTGTCCAGAGATCTGGAAATTCTTCATTGTTTAGAAAAGAGAAAAAAAAAAATCATCCAACCTCATTTCTTCTGTGAAAGTGGCTATTGCAGATTTGTATTTGTCATCATTTTTACTTCCTTGTACGTAGTATAAGGAAGTAATGTGATCCCGAAAAATTTTGGGGGCCAAATTTCGACATAAAAACCGATTTTGACTACCCCTAAATTTAATTTAAAAATTTTTTTCGATGCATCTCATCGTAGGCTAGCATGCACGATCCTATTAACTCGTCTGCAACTCATTTTGACCAGTGGCGAGTCTACTGTGGCCAGTTTTTCCATGCCGTCTGTACGTACGTACGTACGTATGCATGTAACTCGCATATCTCAAAAACTATTGGTCGTAGAATGTTGAGATTTGATATTTAGGATTGTTCTATGATCTAGTTGTGCACCTCCCCTTTTGGAGGCAATCGAATGGATAGTTTATGTACAGGACCGCCCAAAAGATTCGAAATACATTACGCTCTATGGGCCGAAATTCATTAAACTCGCCTAACTCAAAAGCTATTAGGCGTAGAATGTCGAAACTTCATATTTTGGATAGTTGTAACATCTAGTTGTGCACCTCCCCTTTCGGTTCCATTCGACTGAATAGTTTATCTACAGGACCGCCCAAAAGATTCGAAATACATTACGCTCTATGGGCCGAAATTCATCAAAGCGTTTTTTAGAGGTATTGGGCTATTTCAAACAACTCAGAAGTGATATATGCTGTAAAGAGTTAGAAAATGAATTTCTCCATTAAAAAAAGTGTCTTTATCATTTATAGTTCTGCTACAGGAACACTCAAAAGATTTCCAATACATTACGGTCAATAGCAATTTTAGGGGCATTCATCCATTTCAAGCGCAATACCGTCCTACCACATAAGTTAGGTAATGGTCCGACCACGGTCACGTGCCTCCCTCAAGAACTATGCCAAAAGTCGCCAAGCTTGGCGACTTTTGGTGTACGTGTGTACATATTTAACTCTCAAATCTCAAAAACTATTATGAAATTTCATATATAAGAATGTTGTAACATCTAGTTGTGCATCTCGATTTTTGGTTCCAATCTACTGGAGAGTTTATTGACAGGACCACCGAAAAGAATTTCAGTACCTTAATGTCTATGGACATCTTCATTATAATACAACTGTAGACAGTCATTGTTTGGTACATGCCCAAAATCTCGCCGTCTGTCCTCGAACTTGGCGAGTTTTGGCGAAATATCGCCAAATTTGGCGATAGTCAGTCATTTGGTCCATGCCCAAAGTATCGCCATTTGTCATCGTTCTGAGCGAGTTTTGGCGAAATATCGCCAAATTTGGCGATAATCTGTCATTGTTTGGTTTATGCTTAAAATCTCGCCAAATGTCGTCGACATTGACGAGTTTCGCCGAAATATCGCCAAATTTGGCGCCAAAAATTATTTTCTATTTTGTATAACTCTAAAACTTTAACCCGTAGATTTTTTAACTTTGTATTTAGAACTATTGTAATATCTAACTGTTTTCAATATCTTTTTTGACAGCAATCGACTGAGAATTTATTTACGTGGTGAGCCAAATGACTTTGAATACATTGAGGTGTATAGATGCATTCAATTCATTGAAAGTCTGTGGTCAATGACTACTTTGGCTATCCCCAAAATCTCGCTGACTATCTCAAGTTTGTCGGCTTTTGGTGAAATATCGCCAAATAAAGTGTCAGAAGGAAATCTTTCAAATTGAACTCAGCTTGGCGATATCGAAATATTTGGCTAGAAATCGCTAAACCTTACTATTATTGATATTTTATCTCTTTCAAACAAATAAATTTAGAGGAAGTGCGTCGAAAATATTTTTGATCTAATGGACGTGCAAGGAAGTCATGTGTTGGACACATCAGATTTTTTAATTTGTGAAGAAAAGCTTCAAATTGCACATTAGTCCGTTCAGCACAAGCTGGGGAAATCTTCTCATTTGAAAATAAAATTTCAAGCAATTCTTTCATGTGCTTTCCACACAATACAGGGTTACTTTGCAGAAGAGTAGGGTTGAAGCATGAGGCTGCTCTCACAACAGCATACTTTTTTGAAGTCCTTTCAAAAAAAAATTTTATCACCTCTTTTACAAACTTTAAGCAGTCATTCAAAAAGTCTGCTTTCTGACCTTCTGAACCTCCACTCATATTAAGATACCTTAAGGTAACCACCCCCAACATCAATATTTCTTCCAAGTCGAAGATTATTAGGATCTTCCATATCAATGGAAAAAAGATTTTCCAATGAGCTAATATCTTCTAAGACGCGATCCTTAACAACTTTCTTCATCAACTGCCTAACAAGTTGGAACAAATTTTCATATAAAAAAGGTACCATAGGCTTGGATGTTTGAAATTTCTTCAAAAAAGGTTCCAAAATATATGCTACGGAAGAAAAAAAAGCTGATTTTTGCTAGTATCAGTTTATCCAAGCAAGCTTTAGTGACATTATCACATGTGATAGTGCCAGGCAAAGACTTTTTACTGTCTTCAACATATTGCTTTACATGTTCAAAGACTTCAAGAGCCCGTTCGCATACGCTGACATTTTCTACCCAGCGAATGGCACAAAACTTCAAAGGAAACTTTGAGCAACCAGTAATAGAAATATAATTTGCCCGCCTAGCGGGACTGTCTTTAAACAGACCATAGATTGCTCTTAAGATAGCATCTAGCTTCCAGTTTGTGAACTTATGTCCATATTGAAAAGCTCCATGTATAATATGCAATCCACAGGTGCCTAAATCAAGTAACTCGCAATTACTTTCTGATAAGAGTTCATCTTTAATATGTCTTAAAAATATCAAATTCACATGGGGTCCATCCATGCTAATTTGCAACAATAATTTAAAGTCTAAATTTGCAGTTCCTTCCTTGAATTTTTCAAAAAGTTCTGCTGTAGTTCGACCTAAAAACACTGAATTCCAGTATCTAGTTGATACTCTATTTGTGTTATCACACCAGTATCTAATGATTATGCCCATTTGACATTTCTGGGCAACCCGATTCAAGGCCTTATCAAAACATAAAACAAAAGGTGTTTCTTTGACCGCTTTCTGTAATGCAATGTTAAAATATGGGGCTAGCCCATAACAAATCAAATAGGACATTTTAGCACGTCCTAGTGTGCATTTCTTTGCTATTTCCCTATCACTGAACATTACACAAAACAGTCCAGCTGCATCAGAAAAAGCATTAAAAGAAGTGTGGGACATAACAAGTTTCATAGCCCAGATAATTTCTGCTTTTAAGCACTAATCTTGCATAATAAAATCTGGCAATCTTACTTCTTTCGAAAACGATGATGTTGGTTTTGATGAATCCACAGTGGCAGTCGAATTTTCATTTCCGGCAGTCGGCTTGGGAAAAAAGCTGAGGACAAACTGTCTGCGAACGCTGCGAGAGCACTTTCTTATGCTTCGCACTGTCAGCATGGCTCGTTACCACTTGCTTCCCCATATTGCTGAGGCTAATTTTTTTTTTTGCATAACTTGCAATAAGCTGAAAATGGATCCTTTGGTAATTCTTCAATCCACTTGGAAATTTCGGGTTGAATGGATGGATCAGTCCAATCTAGGTTAAATGTCGACTTCGTATATTTAGATGCACTCATATTAAATAATAAAAAACAAACAATTCTTTTAAATATGGATTTGTCTCCAAAGCAATCAACAACAACAAAAACAAAAAACAGTACACACGAGGTGACAGCAAGACTAAACAGCGAGAAACAGTAAAACAAACACGCGGCATGTGTCTAGCAGTGCCCACATACAAGCAGATGGGGAAGAACTAGAAGGGGAAATTCCACTAGGAGGCAGCGCAAAAGGGAATATCGCCCTTTCTAAAGGAATGTTCCATAGAGAGATTATATGACAGAGCGGAGCTGAGAGGGGAAAAGGGGAATACCCTTTCTCTAGTGAGCTCTCTTAGATGCATAGGCATACCACTGGTGCCAATCAATCGCTTCGACTGGCGTGAATACGGCTTTTCAATAAACTAGGCGCAGGTTATGGTTCGTGATCTCACTTTTTACTGAAATACGAAATACAGGCATAATCGTTCCCAAACAAAAATTTAAAATTTGTATTAATTAAAAAATATAAATGAATTTTTCGCTGCAAATATATTTTTCCCTGTACTTTCCCGGTTTTCATGAAAATTCCTTATTTTCCCTGAGTTTTCCCGTTTTTTTTCGTGATTTCTAAATTCCCTGAGTTTTCCCGGTTGCGTTGCAACCCTGTTTTATTCAGGTAAGTTATATTTATTCACCTAATAGTGTATTTAAAAGCATAAGAAAATAAACTATCAATAAGTCCCAAGTATTTTTTTTTTTTTAATTGTTGACAATACTTTAACCAAAATGTCTGCACCTGGGGCAGATTTCAACAGAGCTTAGGGGGTACATTTCAACAGGGTTGAAAGGTGCCCCTTAACATTTTTCAGTTAAGTAATTTTGAAAATTGACTTAATTTTTTAGATCAACACCTAGCTTAAATTAAAAAGTTTCAAGATAATTTTAGGCTACATGAAGCATGATAAGATTAAGCCTATAACAGTCTATAGTAGGGTTATTAATCAGGGTTGTTACATTTAGAACATTCAACTTTGTTCTTTAAGGTCTATTGTTGCTCTAAGCAGAAAAAGCCTTCCAAGCACAAGTAAAGAAAATCCTACTTTCTGTACACTGCCACAGGTAATTGAAAATAAGCCTACAGTAATAATATCTGTAAATGCGAGGCCTTACCTGAAAGCAGTTGCAAAAAAAGGGTGGAGGGAAAAAAAGGAAATCAAAAATATTCACCGAAACACCTGAAAAGAATCTAATTGAAAAAGAAACTATTAAAAGGTTTGAAAGAAAAAGGAAATTAGTCTCTAATAAAACCAAACTAAAGTCAAGAAAAATAATGTTTTTTGAATCTTGACAGCGAGTGTGCAGATGTTTCTTTACACGATGAATCAGAGTGTGAAGGCCTTTTGATATCTACTACTACAGAGCTTGAAGAACAAATGGAGTTTGTTTGAAATAACTGATAATAGAAATTAATGACTTTGTTCTCGCTGAACATTGTGAAAAGAAGAAAAAAGTACTGTTTGTAGGGAAAATTGAAGAAAGAGAAGAAGAGGGCTATAAGGTGAAGTTCATGAGAAAGAAAGAAGATTCTTGGAAATTTTATTTTCCCGAAAAGGAGGACATTAGTAGCATAGAACGAAATGATATTAAAATGAAACTGCCTCAACCAAATTTAAGAGGAGGGACAACTCGAGCTGTATTTGCAATGACATTTTTCATAAATTTTGATTTAATTTAAGATAAAATGTAGATAGGACATAAAAAAATCCCCTATATTAATTTGTCCACTATATTATTTAGTAAATAAAGTTTATTTTGGTAAAATGTAGGAAATTAGTAGTTTTTTCTATTGTTGAAATGTACCCCCCCCCTACCGTCGATAACTGCCCCCCGGGAGGGGCAGATTTCAACGAACTGCATGCCACATTAAAAATACAAAATTTGGTATTTTGCCTTTGTCTAGAAATTATGACAAAAATTGAGAAGATACCTCAAATATGAATTTAGTCAGTGGTACTTAGAACTTGAGTTTCTAAAGCAGTATTACTTTACAAATAATTCTCAAGTAAAAATTGTTGAAAGGTGCCCCCTTCTCCCCTAATTGTAAATATGTGATTAACTGCATCCCACACACTTACTGGAAACCATGCTGAATCAATTTTAGCATCAACGGAAAGATAAAAGAATCTAGACTAAAACAAGTTTTCCTTATTAATTTATTTATCTAATTTTTTTTAATTATTATTTATTCATCTATTGAGAACAAGTGTTACAGAAGAGAGAATCAGTGTTGAGATCAAATCTTGTGTTAAACAACTGAAAAGGGATCTATATTATCTGAATGTGTTTTATATTTAAGTGGCAGTTTATAGTGGAAAATGGTCACGTTTGACAGGTTAAAAAACTTAAATTTGGCAGATTATCTGGTCACTATACAGTTTTTGCAGGTGGTCACTCTACAGGATATTTTTTCCCATACATTTTTTTTTTTTTTTGAGTTACAATGAAATTTCATATAAGTTCACTTTAGACAGGTGGTCTCTTTACCAAGGTGATCACTTTAGCAGGTTCCACTGTAATATTATAGAACATTACTATACGTATAATAATATAGTATACTTTCTATAATACTATACATTGAAAGAAAAAGTCGTTTGAAAAATAAAGACATGACCTGTATCTCCAAAGTTTGATGCAAAGCTTCCTTGCACACATTTAGCATACTACTGGAAGTCAACATGATCGGTTGCCAACTATATCGACATTAAATTAAGAGTGCACCCTGGAATTGAACCCTGGACCTCTAGGCTACAAGTTAGCAGCAAACCCACTCGGAACACTGGCTGTTGAAAAAAATTAACTTGTTTGAGAAATAATTAAGGGCTACCACTGCTTTGTTGCCCCAGGGCTACCACACCTTTAAATCCAGCACTGCTTGAATCCACAATATTTAAGATTTACTTATATGTAGCAAATCAATCCCACCTATATCATGTTAGTTAAACTTACGGTCGTCACAATTATGAAAAAAATAGAACTACAATTAATGAAAAAATTCACAAAGAAAAATAGATGATTATATATATATACACACATACATCTTATAGTAAAATACTTTAGATTCACCAGTTGATGCAGTAGGAATTAGATGTTTGTCCAATACATCAAGAATGTCTTGGCAGATATCCTTCAGTTCAGTTTCAACCTACAAACCATAAAGGATTCAAATATAATACCATCATCTTTCATTGCATTATTTTGTCATGTAAGCATAAGAATATACAGGTCATTTTAAAAATTTTTGGCAAATCACGTCAAAATAGTTTAGGTCTTTATTACTTTTTAATATTTACACAAAAAATACATTCAGATATTTTTTCAGTTGTTTTACAAAATTTCTTAATTTATTTCAAGCATTTTAGCAGTTATAACAATAAATTTTGACATTAACTGCAGATTTTTCTGTTGGATGGCCATTTCTCAATCACAAGTTGAATTTTCAAATACACTTTAGAAGCTTTGTTTCCAATCCTTACAATAGGAAATATAATTTTCTTGAGTGGGCTATCTTTCTATAGGAGGGCAGGGTTCCCACACTTTTTTGCAGTATGAATTCCAGGAGTTTTTAAGGAGTTTTCCAGGAGAAAATATAATTTTTCCAGGAGTATACATAAATACCTTTTCTAACCAAGCATCATCGAAAATGCTTTTTCCACCTGGCATCTTTAGGCAAATTGAAAAGGATGAAAATCTCAGGATGGTTTAAAATTTTACTACTGTCACAGGCGTACAGATTATTTCCAACACACTGCCGCAAATGGCAAGCTTTGTAAACATGTACCCCGTGTACCAAAGAAGAGATAAGAGCATACAGCTCATATACCCATCACGAGATACTTTCGCAGTGACGTAAGAGCTGGCAGTTAGCAATAAGAGTTTGAGAATGCCAACGGGTTCATTTCAGGAACAAAATTATTGGATATGAGGAGAGCAAGGACGAATGTCTACCACGAATCGCGCCATCATTTGAACTTTTTGGGGTAAGCTTCCAGCCCACTGAAGTCATTAGTACAATCCTTGTCTCCCAGTCTGTGGCAGGAACGTCAATAAGCATGGCGGTGAATTGTTACACTTGAAACACGAGTCAAAAAAAAATTTCGGCAGATCGCACTTGCAAAAATTTTTTTTTGCACTTTAAATTCTAGAAAGAAAACTAAAATAAACAATATTTCCAGGAGTCGATACTAAAATTTCAGGAGTCTACAGAAAAATTAGTAAAATCCAGGAGTTTTCCAGGGCCCTTAATGTTTTAAACCAAAATCCAGGAGTTTTTAAGGATTTCCAGGAGGTGTATGAACCCTGGGAGGGTGGGCTTAGCCCACCGTAGCCCCCACCCAGTTATGCCAATGTTCTTGATGAACTTCAGAAATTGAAGAAAAAAAAAAAACTGCTGTTCAAGCCTTGTCAGGGGAAGAGCCCCCTGAACCTCCCTAATTTTTTAGTTTCATATTGCCATATTAAAATGATATGAATTGACTGTCATTTTATCGCTCATCTTTAGCATATTTTGCCTGGTAACCCTATGTTGAAATTTTTATGATTTTAACCTATTTATAGAAAAATACATGTGATGCACATTCTACAGCTTATGAAATATTCTAACAATAGATTAAAGCCATGTAAAATTATGTCGCATACTTTTATGTTGCTTTGTATGTTGCATTTTTGGGACACATTTTTAAATAAAGGGTGTTGAGAGATAAAATGGCAGTCATTAAAATACATGCGAAGCATATTCTACAGCTTACAAAATAGTGTAACAATAGATTACAGCTGTTGTGAACTAATAGTATTTAAATACATGTAAAATTATGTCGCTTACTTTTATGTCTCTTTTTTGGGACACATTAACTTTATTAAACATTTGTTGCCTTACTTCCCATAACTAATTAAGATTAGTTTACTTTTAATATGAAAAAAAAAATATGAATTGGTTAGTTATTAAGCCTAATAAATTACTTCTGTATTACTATGGAATAAAGTAGGTAAAATGTAATTTTGTCAGGAGTGTTACCTTTCTATTGGTAGCACTTAAGACTAGGGATCGACCGATAGTATCGGCATACCCTCCAACTGCTATGGATTATCCGTAGTTTATATGGATAAGTAGCATAAACTACGGAGCTACGGAATTGAGCAAATGTTTACTTTTTTAGCGCATTATGCCTGCATGGAGGTGCGGTTTGCAACCCTAGTTGCTTTGTGAGTCAACACTCCTGTGTGTTGGCACCGATTGTGAAAGGAAGGGAATTGAACATTCTCCCTCGGCGCCGGCGGCCGTGAGCGTACTTGCGTCGGCGAAAGTGTGGTGTGTGTGGTAGGGGGGGGGGTTGCCGTTAGCTGCTCCTCCTCTTATTACGTCACGTCTCCTCTCGCATTTCCCGCCACCCTATCTTGCTCCGTCGTGTGTTTGGATTTGGATGTAAGCTTAGCTATTTTGTGAAAGGAAACTGCAGTGCACGGGCACATTGTTTTCTTTGTTTACATGGATCGTTTTTTAAAACGTGATAGTACTACTGATATTGAAAAAGCCTCTAATAATGATGTTGAGAAAACCTCTAAAAAGTGGAAAAATACTCAAAAATTTAAAGAAGAATACACCAAACAATGGCCTTGCCTTTTACCTGGAAAAGAAGGATTTGCTTGGTGCACGGTATGTGCAAATGAGTTTTCAATTGAGCATGGTGGCAGGGATGACTGCCGGAGGCATATATCTTGTAAGAAACATGTGAATAATTTGAAAGCTCTATCAAAGCAACAGTGTGTTGAATCTTTTTTCGGAAAACCGGAAGAAGAACAGAGCATTATTAAATCGGAAACTTTATTTGTGCGATTTTTAATAGAGCACAATATATCCATTTCAACTGCTGATCATGCTGGCCCACTATTCGCCAAAATATTCCTGGATTCAAACATCGCCAAAAATTTTTCATGCGGTCACACAAAAGCAAATGCTATTGCTATTTCTATAGCTGATATGAATAAAGAAAGGATAGTTAACAAACTCTGTAGCAGTTCATTCTTATTCTCTACTGATGGCAGCAATGATATTAGAGCTAAGAAGCTGTATCCCTTAGTTGTCAATTTTTATGATGAGGAAAAGGGTCATATTTCAACAAATTTACTATCCTTGTTGGAGTCTGTTGATAACACTGGAGAAGGAATTTATAAATTAATTAACTCAGAATTTTCAAAATTGGGAATAAAATGGAAAAACTGTGTCTTTCTGTTCAGATAATGCCAATACTATGCTTGGTCGATTCAAAGGAGTTGCAGCTTTTGTTACAAAAAATCAGCCTAACATTAAAATTATTGGGTGTCCATTGCCACCTAGTCCCTTTTTGAGCAGCAAGGTGGATTAACACTCTTCCTGTAGATGTTGAATCTTTGGTGATTCAGATATTTTATTACTTGGAAAAAAGTAACGAGAGAAAAACAATACTTGAGGAGTGTCAAGATATTTGTGGTGAAAACCACCACAAAATTCTTAAGCATGTCAATACCCGTTGGTTATCTCTAGAAACCTCATTAAAAAGAATTGTTGAACAATGGGAGCCTTTGAAAATGTTCTTCACCAATGAAAGGGAAAATAAAACTGTCAATTCATGAGGATTCAGGGTTTGCTTCTGTCAGATAAAACTAAGTTATATTGTTTATTTGTTTTAGCTGTGCTGCCAGCATTTACCAAACCAAATGTTGCACTACAAAAGGAACAGCCATGCATTCATTTTTTGCAAGAACAAATATATAATTTGTATTTTGAGCTTCTAGTTGGCTTTATTACACCAGCAGCAATTTCAAAATGTAAATCTGTTTTCACTATTGACATAAGAAAAAGAAAAAATCAAAAAGAAGATGAAGATCTTATAATTGGGTCCTCTACTCGGATGTATTTGAAGGACAGTAATCTATCTCCAGCTGAAAGTGAAGAGTTTTATTCATGTGTACGAAACTTTCTGTGTGTTGCATGCGAGTACATATTAAAAAGATTTCCATTAAATGATGAATTTTTAAAACATGCAACTGTCTCAAATATTCAAACTCGACATACATCTAGTTTTCAGTCAGTGAAATATTTTGCTGATTTATTTCAAGTTTGCACAGATAGTGATCAGCTGGAACTTGAGTTTGCCTTCTATCAAAATGATGCTTTTTCTGAAGAAATTCCGACATGTGAAAGAACAGACACTGCTTGGCACTAAATCAGTCTGTTAAAAAATAACAATGGAACCTTAAAGTATGTTGCTTTGCCTAAATCAATGTTATCAATATTAGTGGCACCACACAGTTATGCGGCAACAGAGAGGATATTCAGCATGGTACGAAAAAATCAATCTGGCATGAGATCAACTATGAGCATTAAAACATTAGAGTCACTGTTAATTTCAAAGCTAAATATGGATTGTTGCTACAGTAAAAACTTGTGTTGGTGAATTAAAAAAAGCAAAAAGTGCATGTTACAAGTTATTACTAAAGTCTAATTAATTTAATCGTAATTATGTAAATAAAATTAAACATGAAAATGTTTATGTTCGTCAAGTTTCTTTTTAATATATGCATAATATGTATATAAATCGCATAAAACAAGGTAAGTTTGAAATAAATGTATTTAATTTTTATGTTACTTAGAAATCGCATAAATGTGTATCAGTGATACCCAGTGGCATAGCCAGAAATTTTTCATGGGGGGGGGGGGGGGGTTGGTTATGACTACTTCAACTCATATATATGTATAGGTGTTTGTGATAAAGGAGTGAAGAATATACACTTTGTATGGCAAAAAATTCCTCATTGGGGGGGGGGGGGTTATGACCACCATACCCTCCCACCCCTTGGCTATGCCTCTGGCGATACCGCGCAAGTGCTACTGATGAGGTGAAGGCCAATGTTGGAGGGTATGGTATCGGTAACCAATCAGTGCCGTAACATCCAATTTTTTTATGTATCAGTTCTTTCACATTTCAAAAATATCAGGGAAAGTATTGATTCCCGATACATTCATTTATTTTTACAGATACTTTTCAACCAATATTTAGCTTTTCAGAAGAAAATCCATGCAGACTTTATACCACTCAAGAATCTGTTCTGGTGATGAAATTAGAGGTGTAGTTTCATTCATTCAGAGGTGCAGGTTCATTACAGATATTTGTGTATATGACTGTTTTCGAACTGTGTTTTTTTCCCCCTAACCATCACTCAATATGATGTACCATCATCAAGTGTGGAAGAAAGTATGGATGAGGAAAAGTTAAATGACAGTGGAACAGGACAGTCGTCTGTTCTGATAAAATATATCGATCCTAACGGTAAATATGCAATCTGTAAAGAATTCAAAAAGCAGATGTCGAGAGGTAGGCTATAACTTTACTTCAGTTTTAAACATTTATTATACACCTCTGCCTACATTTTATAGTGCTGATGGAACGATGAACCAACCTAATACCAAAGTCGAGGGCCAATCTGTAAGTCAACGCTTCCTTCAGTTAAAAATGCCTGATCATCGCATAATCAAATAAGAAGGTGAACTGACATTTTATTGATTAATAGATAATTTGAGCTGCACTATATCTCCCTTCTATCCCTCAAGATGATATTGTTTAATGGAAATGATATCACAGTTTGAAGTCCAAGTATTTAGTATGTTAAAAAGTGATAAATAGAAAGAATAAATTGTTATAATATATATTGTATATTTGGAAATCAAGAATTAAAAGAAAATGTTTTAAAATTTGTTTCCTTTATTTTGACGGTATCTCTAATTTGTTTCAGGAATCATTAGGGAAAAAAAAAATTATTTTAGGAATGTGTGTTGGATTGATTTTATAAAAGGTAGGATTTTGGATTATTGCGAGTCGTTAAATCAGGGCATTTTAGCATCCTATTTGTCGGGACGAAAAAAATATTCGTTAAATCGGAGAATTCGCTAAATCAAAGTACATTAAATCGAGGTTCAACTGTATTTCCAGTAGAAAATTAGGACACTTTGCAAAAGTTTTAAGATAAGAAGCTTTTTTAGCCACAACAGTGCAGCTGAAGTTCTGTTGCGCTTTTTAAGTGAAACAAAAATTGCAACAAAAAAAGTAAGGATTTGTTCTAATGAGGCCATTAAAAAAAAATCTGAAGATATAATGCCCAGTTTGAATATGTTTTCAGGTGGCAAAGACACCGCCCTCCCATATACATGTCCGAAAATTTTGATGCCTATTTGCTTTCATCCCAGGAATGATAAAATTTAATGCTGAAAAGGCAGAATTCCACTATTAGGCAGAAAAGTAGCCTGTCTGCATCACGAATGGGTGAAAATTAAAAATGTCTGTCCTACAATTGTGACCAAAAGAAATGTACCTTAAATATAGATTTTTGCGAGTGTTTAACACTCACATTATTTTGAATGTATAAAATTATGATTCCAAAGTAAAGATTTTACACGTAGAAGTGAATTTTTAAAAAATCAATATGTAGGCAGTAAAAAAAATAAGATAAATAAATGAATAAGTAAATAAATATTTACTTGACTAAAAAATGAATGAATTACCAGTATTGCATTAAACAGCCGAAAAAATTTCTGCAATGCCAGAGTGGAAGTCCAAAGCCTTGCCAATTACCCCACGATGCTCAACCAATCTTGCATGTAACTTACATTTCAAGTTTCGGTAAAGCAGTTCGAAAATAAACATTAATTTTTCTCGCCTGTATTTAAGTATTGCATCTTGGTATTTTACACATAAATTCCCATGGTATACTACCACTATGCCAGAGATCATTGAAATCTATTTCCCTGAAGCTGTGCCTCCTCCTTATTAATGGAATAAAAATTGTAGCTTATGATTATAAACTGATCCAAAACTTTTTGTATGGACTGTTTCAAATCCCCATTACTGTAACTATCAGACAAACAATAAGTTCAAATTTAATTAAGCTTGGGACAGCAGGTTTTTCTCCAATTGAAAAGACACTAAAAATCTATTCCATGAACTTTTTAAAAAACACTCCAAATAAGATAATGAACAAGAAACATGCAGTTACTTTCAAAAAGTATGCACAATTTATGTGAAGTTTTTTCTTGGACAAGGGTTTTACTTTTCCCATCCCTATTTCTTCTCCCAGGATGACCACCCTTGAGGAAAAATTAACTATTAGTACATGAATGCACAAAATGAATATTTACCTGCACTCTATAATTCTTTATCATCTCCAGCCTAGTTTCAGCTCCCTTATTTTCTTCCTTCTGCTCTATACTGCTTATTATGCGCCAAGAGGCTCGTCGAGCTCCAATAACATTCTTGTATGCAACTGATAGCAGATTACGCTCTTCCACTGTCAATTCTAAGTCCAAAGATGCTACTTTTTTCATAGCTTCAACCATTTCTATTTGAAGTATAACAAAAACAAAATGTTAAATTCAATGAATATAAAACACTTTACAATGCAATTTTATGTATAGAAAAAGCTGCATAACAAAAGTTTTAAAATCTAAAGTTCAAACACTGAATTTAGGGCTTAATTTTATGTACTTGCTGTTGATTTGTTATAAGCTTTTGTTGGACATAAAAGTTTTGAAGACAACATCAAATTTGGAGATGCCCCATTACTGCTCGCACCAACGAAAGAGGTTGGGTTTGGCACACTGCCAAAAAAATGGAACAGGCCAAAGGGGAGAAAGGAATTGCTGGGAGGGACAAAAAAGTATGCATTGTATATCAGGGTTTCTACAGATTTCACAGCTTTTGCTTCCCTGACATCTACCATGCTCTTCAGCGACTTTACCTAGCGTGCTTTCCCGAATTTTGCGATTCTATTTTTAACATTACATCCTTTAATTAATAACTTATATTTTTTGCCCCCTTTTTTTAACAAATAATCTATAATAATAAAAATGAATGCTTGTAAATCTGTCTGTATGTGTGCGGTCTCCAGACAAACCTACTGCATGCAGAACTCTGAAAATTTGAATATATAAGCCAATGAGTCTGATAATGTGTACCTGAGAATCAGAATTTTAAAATTTTAATTACTTTTTTAATTATTAATTAAAAACAGTTTTCAGGATGCCATGCTCAGCGAGTTTCGCCAGCATGATACTGTGAAACAAAATCGCATGCATTGGAAAACATGAAATGGCACGGAAATTTAGTCAGTTTTGCGCCATTCTATATCAATAAAAATGAATGTCTGAAAATCTGCATGCGTGTGATGTCCAGAAAAAACTACTGGATGCAGAACTCTGAAAATTCGAACATATGAGCCCATTGCTTTGGTAATGTACACCTGAGGCTCAGAATTTGGAAATTGTAATTACTTTTTAAATTATTAATTAAAAACCGATTTCAGATCGTCATGTTTGGCGAACTTTGGCCTCATGAAAAGATTTATGCTTTAAGTGAGTGGTAACCGCAAAAGTAAAAAAACGTTTTTTACATTGCCATGCTTGGCGAGTTTCGCCCGAATGCTACTATAAAACAAATAGTTTGCATTTCAGAAGCATGAAATGGCACGAAAATTTCATCAGGTTTACGCCAAATCTATCTCTATAATAAAAATGAATGTAAATCTGTGTGCGGTCTCCAGACAAATCTACTGCACACAGAACTCTGAAAATTTGAATATATAAGCCCATGAATGCCGATAATGTGCACCTGAGAATCAGAATTTTAAAATTTTAATTATTAATTAAAAACCGTTCTAAAACGGAAATTTTCTTACCCTGTGTTACGAATTTTGGGAGCAACCCGCTGTTCTGGGGTTTAAAATTTGTATTCTATGCGTTAAATAGTTAAATTTTGCTTTTTGTTGCATTGATATGTAATGTTCTGGAAATCTCGGGTTCTATGGGTCGTAGGTCTTCGAAAACCTAATTTTGGGGACTTATTTTTAGTGCCAAATTTGGCGATATTTATTTGGCGCGTTTTTCCTAATGGGGCCTTTTCATGAAATTTTTTTATGGTATTTAATACGTTTAATGACCTAACATTTCCTAATTTTCAGAAATTTAAATCTAAAATTGCGGATTTTACATGATTCTTTTGTGAAAAATTGTTCTGCTTTTCGAATACTATGCGAAACTCCCCTTCCGTTTTTTCAAATGGGAGAAATGTGTGACATCACAACAGTGAGTTGTTTTTATTGTGCGTTTGTAAGTACGTACCTGAAACTCTGGAACCATTATCTGCACATTCTTTTATATAATTGTGGCCTAAAGTACTAATCTGGAGTTGCAGTTTACATGTCAGATTTTGTAAATCGCATAATTTAAGGGGTTCACAGGCAACGCCGTGCGGGTCTGCTAGTAAAATTAATATATACAAGAATCTTATTTGACATCACTGGATTCTAACAGAAAACATGTTTGATAATAATTTAAGATAACACTAAGCATATTTCAACTGCACAAAATATGCTCATAAAGAACACTTTTTAAATCATTTATAAGGTTGAATGAGAAAATTAAACAATTTCTAAACTTAGGTTCAAACAGCAAATATTTTATTGATTTTACTGCAAATTTTAATTTTTCCTTGCATTTCCCTGGCATTTTTTCAATTTCTGCTAATTTCCCCCGACTTTCCCTGAGCAAAACTCATTTCCCTGACTTTCCAGGTCTGTAGAAACCCTGTATATAAACTACCTTAGTAATTCTAGTATGCTCTGCAGATTCTGAAAGAGGGTTCTCTTTTCAGACAGGGTCCTATTTTGTGAAAAATAGGGTCTTGTTTGGTGGAATATACAATTTTACTATTTTAAATTTAGTACTAAATTCAAGTTTCATTAAGACATTTAAATAAAAAATTCTATTTAAAAAACCTATACTATATATAAACAGACGAAGCATTGTTTATGCATCAGGTTATATTGAGAAGATTTGTTCGATTTGCAAATATTTAATTCAGATATCTGTGAAAGAGAGCAGCAGTTTACCACAGAAAGAATTTTGTGAAAGGTCAGTTTTTTAAATGAAAAATATTGTGAAGGGTCCATTTTTAAGATAAAATATTTTGTGTAAGGTCAGTTTTTAGAATAAAATATTTTGTGAAGGGTCCGTTAACGGACCAAAATTTCTCCTTAACAGACCCTTGATGCTAGTAAGCTTATCAGGGAATTTTATCACTAGAACACATATTTGGAGTTGAAATTGTTTTTCAGGTTGCGTGAGCGTTTCTCAACCTGTGGGGGTGCAACCCCCAAGGGGAGGCGCAGAGCATTTGCAGAGGGGCCCACAAAAAGCCAAAGAGCAAGCAGTGATGCATGTTCTTAAATTATTTATTTTCATTTTTACTCAAAAATATATCCATTTTTGCTTAAAATGTTCATTCAAACTTTACTGATAACATTTTGTAGAAAATTCGACTGACTGTTCATGACTAAAAAATAAAAAACTGAATGTATGCTGAAAAATATGAGGGGGGATGCACCACCGTAAGTTGGCCTTTGTTGGGAGGCGCAATGTTAAAAGGTTGAGAACTGCTGGGTTACGTAATTAAATGAAGTTAAATATGTTATGGATTGGTGTATGAAAGTTAGGTTGTAGAAATTTGTTAGTGCTAAATGCAGATTAAGGGGAGAGGAAGGGATGAGGTAAGGATATGAAGTAAGCTGATGGAGCAGAAAAAATAAGGCAAGTGCTTTTAATTAATGAATTTTTTTGAAGCTATTTAAGATTTTTTTATTTTAAAAAAGTGATATCCAATCTTTTGTTTTTATTGTTATGGGTCATTCCATGTCAAATCAACAAGGTCCACAACCTTCCCCCCTCAGAATTCAATGAAATTTGTTGCATCTATAGAGAAATGAATAAATGTAAAATTTCTAGTCCTTATCTTTTTCAGTTTTGAGATATTTAACTTTAAAATGTGTGAAATTTTAAGAATTCTTCAGTTACAAAATCAGCTCTAGTTTCTATTCTAATTATATACATACTCGATTCCAGTGTCTATTGAAAGTACAGAGTTGCTCTTTCATATGATAAGCTACATGAATACATTTTTCAAAAATTAAATTTTAAGTTCATCATATTTAATTTTAAAATTTCAAAAACTACATCTTCAATTAAAAAAAAAAATTATGTTATTCTTACACTTATTTTTGATGATATTTGAAAATTTCATGCTGGGATCGCCATGGGTTTTGGAGTAATAAATTTAAGAAAATTCCGAACTTTTCAATTTAATTAAGAAAATACATTTTAACTAAAATTTTGCTTTTATTTTAAAACAATGCTTTAAGAGTGGATGAAGAATTTTAATAATGTTTTAGACCACTTTTATTAGGGATTGTTTAAAAGATAGAAGGTTGTTATTTACTTGTCCTCTCTCTATTATATAAAAAATTAATTTGATACTCCTGTTTAGAACTGGAACCCCCCGAAAATTCATAAACTTTGTTTTTTTCAAAAAAATTTCATAAAAACAATAATTTTGCAAAAGCTGTTTCAGAAAATGGTGTAGCTCTTAACAAAGCAAACTATTTTTTTACTTACATGTAAATGCATAAAGTAAGATAATTTAAAATAAAAAAACGGTGGGTATTTGAGTCCTAATAGGTTAATTTAATTAAAAACCAAATATTTTGAAGATTTTTCTTAAAATGTTATGCTGCATACAAATGTTATTATAAAATAATTTTTTATTTAATTTAAAAAGGTGCTTATTTTATTTAAAAGTTAATAATGAATTAGTTATTTTACTTAAAATTTAAATTATTTTGAAATTTAAGATTTTTTAAACAAAATCGGAAATACTTATGGTTAACATGCGTCAAAATTTTTCTAGCTTTTTTTATTGTCAACTACAAATTAATACTTTAGTTAAAAAACAAACATTTTTCTTTAAAAAAATAGCTGTATGCAATTAAATGTGTAAAAAAGGATTTATTTAATCAATATGTTCTTAATTAAAAAAATTAGACAAAATTTGAACATTAAT
Organism: Cheiracanthium punctorium; assembly: GCA_038373885.1. Classification (NCBI taxonomy): domain Eukaryota; kingdom Metazoa; phylum Arthropoda; class Arachnida; order Araneae; family Cheiracanthiidae; genus Cheiracanthium; species Cheiracanthium punctorium. The sequence goes on along the minus strand of JAWZYV010013530.1, from coordinate 777,605 downwards.
TAGAAAATGTGTGCTGAAGATTTTTTGAACATTTCTTTTTATCACTGACTAACAAATTAAATAAAAAACATACTAACTTGCTTTAGCATAAAATGAAAATATAATTATGACTGATTGTGACACTTATGTTCATTATTTTCCAGGAAAAAAGAAATAAGTAGTTCCGTTCCTTCAATCAATCAATTTCAATGGAGATTCACCTATGTTTTGTAATAATACATTAACATCTTCTAAAGCTTCTTGTTTTGAAATTGACAATTTCAAATTTGTGACGTTTTATCAGTTCCAGTTGATACTTTGTCGTCAAGCTCAGAAATAAGTTTACCTTCTTCCTACAAAAACTACATTTTTTTTTTTTTTGTCCAGAAATGGATTTTTCACAGTTTGGCAATTTTTTAATTACCTCAGATAAATTTGAATTAATGATTCTCAAACAATTTTATCTTTTTCTTTTATGGCACTTCAATGGGTCACAACATGATGTTTGAAGTATTTCAAATTTATTCAAATAAAATGATTTTTGATGTTCACAAATATTAAGTAAAAGCTCTGATTGTACATTACTTCTCAAACTTATTAAGTTCAAGTCTGAAGGCTTAATAATGCAGTACTTGATGCAGTTTCTACTTGAGCATAAGTCTTTTTATGGCATTCAGTTCCATTTTTCTTAGCCAATACTACAGCACGTCTGGGAATGTTCTGCTGCCATATTAAATGTAACTGATATTCAGTAGTAGCACAAAATAAAAAAACATTCTAATTTACTTTCAATTAGATTTAAAAAAAAAATGAGCTTACATATCAAGCTGAATAATTTAGCTTTATAGTGCATTCGCAGAGTCAAGAGAACAAAACTAAACAATTGCACATGTAAACTGGCATTGAGTAAACACCTGGCATTTTGCCAAAGTGCCCAACACAGTGTGAATTTCTGCTTTCTTAGATTTACGCTGCTTGGAATTAAGAAAGGTTAAATTAGCCTAACTAGGGATTGGTGCCAAAAAATGTAATTCTTTGGTAACCCGTTTGTTTACTTTCGTTCTCGTTTCTGCGAACAGACTATAGATTATTGGTTTAACTCAAAATAACTTCAACAATCCCAGAGAACATCAAAAACAATTCCAAATTACTCAAACAACATTTTCACTTAACCAAAGAAAGGCAAAACTGATTCCAATTCCCTTGGAAGCATCTGACCAAGAAAGGTATATTCACACCTGCAAACAAGAAGGTGACTCATTGGAAGAGGGAATGGACCCCACCCCTTTACTATCCTACACTATTCAGTATCTCCCCCTGCATCTTCTCATATTACACCAGCTCCTTACCACACAACAAACAGAAAGCATGGGATCTGATATAGTTACAGTCCAAAAGCCTGTTGACTGAAAAGAGACTACTGTCATAGTTCTTTTAAACTGATGTAAAAAGAAACAAAATTATGATGAAAAACAAAACAGTTTTTAAAATTGTTTTAATTAAAAATTAATATAAATTGAATTTATAAATAAATAATTGTTTTATATATAAACAATGCTATACAGATATGCCTTCTTCATGCCTCAGGCAATTTACCCCCCCCCCCCCAAAAAAAAAAACAGTACAAAATTGGCTGAGACAGCATTTAAATTTGAAATTTTCCGACCGTACAGCACATAAATTTAACTATTCTTTTTTCTACATGTTTTATTACTGTTAGAATAACTGTTCCTAAAAGTGCATAGTAGAACTTCTGAAGAGACATTCTAAAAAACTTTGAATCTCTAAACTAGGATAACTTAATTGCATAAAAATAACTTAAAAAGTTACATCATTTCTGAAAAAAAAAACAGCCTGTTCTGACTTTTTCCCCTATCCCCATTTTTTTATTATTTGTTATTGATACACTCTCTTTTTCCTTTTTGCTTAAACTGATTTAAAAAATACCGATTTAAACATTAATAAACTATTTTAACTTGATTTCCAATGACCCATTAAAAAATTTTCAATTAAAAATAAATAAATGCCATGTTTTTACCTGACAGGTGAGGCGATTCATATTATAAGCAAAGCATTGTCTACATTAAAAAAATAAAATTAAGTTATATTACTGCTCTAAAATAAGTCAGAATGAGTGTAATTTAACTTGTAGTTGACAATTAAAAAAAGAAAAGCTTCCAAGTTTTGACGCATGTTTACTATATGTATATTTTGTTTAAAATGTTTTATATTTTAAAAATAAAAAAATTAAATTTTAAGTAAAATAACTTTAACTCATTATTAACTTTTAAATAAAATAAGCACCCTTTTAAATTAAATAAAAAATTTTATAATAACATTTGCATGCAGCATAACATTAAGAAAAATCTTCAAAATATTTGGTTTTTAATTAAATTAACCTATTAGGACTCAAATACCCACCATTTTTATTTTAAATTATCTTACTTTATGCATTTACATGTAAGTAAAAAAATAGTTTGCTTTGTTAAGAGCTACACCATTTTCTGAAACAGCTTTTGCAAAATTATTGTTTTTATGAATTTTTTTTAAAAAAAACAAAGTTTATGAATTTTTGGGGGTTCCAGTTCTAAACAGGACAATCAAATTAATTTTTTATATAATCTCCAAACCTTTGTGAACATTTTGGTATATATTTCAATTTAATATTTTGAAAATATTATAAGAAAGTTATGATTTTTTTATCTGAAAAAGCACCATTAAAATAATTGTTTGCAAAAACGCCATTTATGGTCACTTTCCCATTATTTTAATAATTTTTATCTTAAAAGTTTTAGAGATATTGAAGTAAAATTTTATATTGTTAGTTAGAACACTAATGGCTACATTTATAAAAATTTTCAAAAAAATCCAAGACGGTGGGTGACATGGCCTGGTTGATTTGAAATGGAATGACCCTGGTGCAAGTAGGACACATACAGTTTGCATTTGTCACACTCACCACAATGTTAAATGGGTGTAATTTAAAGGAATTAACTAAAAAAGAAAATATTCAAATTGATTCCTACCAGACTTGCATACCTTTGTTGTGCAATCCAGCACACACCCAATTTGTTACTTAGGAGAATGTGAAAATTGTTATAAACTAGAAGAATTTAAAATATATCTAAAAAAAACTGATGAAAACAGTGTAGAAACTATTACCTACAAGCAATGGTTGAATGTAGATCGTTCAGTTCTTCAAACAATAACAAGTTCACAGAAGAATTTATAGAACCCTTAATTGATAAACTTTCTGGGCTTATCCCACATTCATTTATAGCCAAACAGCAGTCCTCATTTTACAATGACACAAAAAAAAAAAATCTCCAAGGTAACAAATACGTTGTAGTGTAGTGTCTGATTTTTCAGAAAACTATTCATTTGTGCTTCAAGACGAAGCTCGAGGATGAAATTGGAATAACTCCCAAGCAATAGTCCATCCATTTGTTACCTATATATTATCACAAAGGAAACACCACCGAAAACATAAGTTTCATAATTATTTCTGATTGCCTTTCCCATGATACCACTGGTGTTTATTCCAGAAACAGCTTGTCAAATTCTTAAGACAAATTTGATGACCATCTGCAAAAATTGTTCTACTTTTCCGATGGTGCAGCAGCACATAAAAACCGTAAAAATTTCTTAAATTTATGCTGGCATGAAAAGGACTTCGGTATCCTTGCTGAATGGCACTGTTTTGCTACTGTCCACGGGAAAGGAGAGAGTGAAAAAAAAATTGTAAATAGTTGCACTGCAAAATTAAGCTTAAGAAAATGTGTAAGATTAAAAATTTTAAAAACAGCCAAAACTTTTATTTGAAAAAAAATTTAATTCATTTAATTTTTTTCAAATAAAAGTTTTGGCTGTTTTTAAAATTTTTAAGGTATATATTTTAGTTCAAAATTCTGAAAATATTTCTATTAAGGGGGCAAAGCCCCTCCCCCTCCCCCCCATTTTTGAAGCATGCAATATAACAGTGTTGTGGCAAGGGCGGATTAAAGGGGGTGGGGCGGAGGGGGCGATCGCCCCCCCCCCCGAAAAAAAAGAAATTAATGTAAAAGATCCTATTTTTTCTTCCAAAAAATGGATGTATATGTCAATCCTCTAACTTACCGCCCCCCCGACAAAAATGCATTAATCCGCCACTGGGGGGTCCTATGAGTTCGGACGCCGCTCCCCCGAATTTATTACATTATATGTACATGGTGTATTTATACAGGGACGTAGCCAGAAATTTTTTTCTGTGTGGGGATGGTGAGGGGCATGGGCACCGGCAGCATAGGGCAAGGGGGGGCAATGCCCCCTCCCCCTGGATTTTTGTATGCAGTGTTATCCTTTGCTTTTTTGCTCTTTCCAACATGATAACTATACGTTGAAGTAGTCTTTGCCCCCCCTTATGAAATATTCTGCCGGCGCCCATGGTGAGGGATATGAAATGCAGTGATGTATAAATGAACGAAATGTTTGTGCAGTAATAAAAAAATGTAATCTTGCTAAATTAGATAGAAATTGGCTGTGGGGGAAATATCCTGAAAATTTTATCCCGATATACGATGCTCCCCGACTCCGAAATTATTTTCTAGGTATGGCCCTGGTCGGAAGCCATGTAATTTTATATGCCAAAGTCGTATTCATTTTCTTAAATCGTAGTCGAAGCAATTGACATATTTATACATGCGTATTATTTTTAATCTGGAGCCTGATACTTACAGCTTTTTAAACGGAGTCTAATTTTTAAGCTGGAGCATGTACTTTTTTACCCTTTAAGGCACAACCATTTCCCAATGCTGAAAAAAGGGCGGCCGTTGCCATCGTTCGACTTAACTACTAGCAAGAGGGCGGACGATCGAAACGTTTATTGCGTGCCACAGATCTAGAGACCCTTTTTTTGACGGCAGCTGGCTGTGGCCACGCACAGCCAGCTGCCATTAAAATATTTTTACAAAAAATTACTGTTAACCTCTTTGATTGAAGAAAGCCAGAATGTTTGTTGCAAAGTTTTTTTTAAACATTTTACAATTGTTGTTGTTGATGATAATGCCCTCTGGCAACCCGCGGGGCGGTGCCAGATCCCTCAAATAGGCAGGCGATGGGCGGAAGGGGCTGCTTCCATTTTAATGAGCCCCAGTGGGAGGAACTCCGACTCAGCTTGGGGTCCCCTAATTTTGAACCAATTCCAGAGGAGGGACCCACCCCCTGAAATCAGCACCCCCAGAGGTATCGTTTAACAATTTGGAGGACATTGAAGCCACGACGGATTTTACGTGCACCAACTCCCATTAGGGCACACGGTCCCACAGCAGTCGAGCTGAGAGGAAGTTGACCCTCCCAAGTACTGGCCAATCCGGATGCTGCTTCACTTTTCGTGTTCTTATGGCAACGGAGTTTAGTGCCCAGACCACTGCGGGTTTTACAATTGTACTAAAGTATAGTACATGTTAAAAAGACGTATATTTTCATTTTTAAATTTAATAAAATAGTCATAATAAAGCTACCATAAATCAAAGAACCTGTTCTCAAAAGAACAGGAAAAAGAACTGTTCTTTAAAAAAGAACGGGAACGGTGAACAACTGTTCTTTGAAAATAACGGTTTTCCCCACCTCTAGAGAGAGCTGGATCATCGATAAAGGGTATTTGTATCACTTGACCAATTAGCAAAAGTAATCATCTGCTCTGGAAATTTGCAAACGGGGATTACGACAATGCATAAGATTGCGGTTTGAAGCCGACACCTGCACTTTTTTGTTTTTGCAAGGGCTCTCTTTCTGAGAACAAAAATCCGAAGAGTGGAGAGCATTCATTTATAAACTCTTTTCTTGTGATCTATTAATACCAAAAACATAAAATAAATAAATATTTCAAGATTTATTCCAGCATAATAAGGCTTAAGGCCAGCATGAAGTTGATGACAGCTGTCCGTCGCGGAAAATTAATGTTCGTCATGAATAAAGACCAATGGAGTATGCAAATGCAGACACGGGGGATTTAAAAGTAGGAATACTTTGTTCTCGCAAAAAGGCTATTTTGTGTACCATATAGAAAATATTCAGAACTGGTTTGGTGCAATCTCAAAATTATCTAAGTTTATTCCTAAGCGTTCATTTCTTATAGTCCGACACATAAATTAAGATTAATGGACGTCATGAAGTCGCGCAATTTAACTCGTAAAAAGGCGCTTTTCATTTCTAAATGAATCCGTAACTCTCTTATGCTTAGTAAATATCTTTAATAACTATAGATAATTTGAAGTAGGAAGGCCAGATAATGATTATACAAAGCAATCATTAAAAACAAAAACTTGCATCAGGGATCACTCTAGAGCATTTCAGGGGGGCGGCCCGCCCTGGTGCCCTTTTTCCCGGTGGTAAAATGCCGCCCTCCTTGCCCTTTTTCTTGATAAAATTCCATTCCACCCTCCTTGCCCTTTTTCTTGTTAAAATTCCACCCTCTTTGTTTTAGTTTTTTTTTTTTTCAATCAAAATGCCGCTCTCCTTTTCTCCACCCCTCCTTGTTTCCCCTTCTCTTTGATTGTTACCATTGCTGGCGCTCGGCTAAACCCCAAAAAAGCCTCTCTCCAACAACAACAACAAGGAAGTTGATTTGTTTATTCTCTTATCAATGATGTGTGGAGGAGGAGGGAGGGGGGGGGGGGGCATCTGCTCAGTCGCGCTCTTCTCCCTGAGGAGAGGGTTAAAACCATTCGCTGTAGCTTGAGGTCATAAAATATCTCATTAGAGAAACAATCTGTCATCCAGAAGAGTAGTCGTAACAATAAATTATCGTCCAAACTTACGGCTGGGCTGGCTGTAAGCTGGGCAGTTCAAGACAAGGACAATTACGGAAGTCTGGGTAACACCCCCCCCCCCCTCACACACACACACACTCCTCCCCGTCAATGTACTAAAAAGGATAGGGAAAAATTGATTCATTGACAGGGTGTGCAGCAGTCAGGAAATACTACTTTAAAATATCGAATTTCCGGTCAGCATAGGGGCCAAATTGATGACCAATTGATAATTATTCTATAGGGCCATGGGCTCCGGCAGCATAGGGCAAGGGGGGGGGGGCAATGCCCCCCTGGATTTTTGTATGCAGTGTTTTCCCTTGCTTTTTTGTTCTTTCCAACATAACCATATGTCAAAGTAGTCTTTACCCCCCCCTGGAAAATATTCTGCCGGCGCCCATGTATAGGGCTATTTTAGGTGGAGATAGGGGTGGGAACTGTCAATACAAAATTTGTGTCTATTTTGCAGCTCCTCAAAAAATGAAATCGTCGACGATTGCGAGAATGCAAGTCTCGTCGACTGCACGGGCACGCACCCCTGGGATGTTCATTTTTACTGTACAACACGCTCAGCAAAAGTCCAATGGACAGTGCGAAAATGCGCAGTGGGGAGAGCCATTGAGACTATTTTGAATTCATCGATTGGGAAATTGAAAATGTGTGCAAGAGGGTCAAATTCTTTCCGATCCCTGAAAGGTCGGGAGTTATTTTATAATTATGTAATTACGAATATTACACAACAATAATTGTAAGACTTCTTGCCTGTTTAGAAAATCCTTTGCCACCGCCCACGATAGGAAATACTATCGTCCCCCCCCCCTCTTTTGTCATTATGTCGTGCACTTGCAATTTATTTTTCCCTTGGACACGTCTTATTTAAACTGGCGTGCTTATTACAGAATATTTCCAAAAGTTATGCATATAGTGCTGCAACTAGAGGTCAAGTCGCCCGGAACAAACCTTTGTTTTGGTGCTCCCTTCTTTCCATTTCAATTTTGACATAACAGCACTATGACTGGGGCAAGTGTCCCGTTTTCCCTCCACTAGTTGCAGACTAGCATATATACAGAGAGAAAAGTTGCAGTGACGCTGAATACGATAAAATTTGGTTTTTGGTCATTTTCAGGTTCGAAAATTGGCGTGATTATGAAAAATTTGTCGGTAAAACCGGATTCCCGTTATTTTGCAATTACAAAATTTAATTTTTTTATGCTTTTTTTGTTTTGTTGTTGTTGTTGAAATAAAGCATAATGGATGCCTTACACAATTTTTGTAAAATTGTAATTTCATTAAGTGAAAAAATTTGGTTTCAGAATTTGTTTAATCATTTGCTTAAAAAATTGCTATTAAGAAAACACATTTTCGGACATAAAAGTATGTTTATAAAAGCTACCCTTATGCGTTTGTAGACAATAATTACAAAAGTTGCCCTTTTCCCAAACACTGCCCTTTTTCTGTAATGTGCACCCTGCCCTTTTTCATTTCTAGAGTGATCCCTGCTTGCATGTGCGCAAAACAGCCGGTTATAAACTACAGAAGCTGCCATTATTTATAGTCACAGTTTTCACTAAAAAGCTGAAGTCTAGAATTATGATTGTGAAATAATTATCAAATATAACACCCACATTATAGGATCGACGGTTAAGTTATTCTGAATCCCTTTCTTACCCTCAACTGAAAGTGTTATGTTCCAGAGATTGCAGTTGTATATTGCTACATTAGGTGAAAATAAGCATCCCAGAGGTGCCTCTTTTTGAGTTACGCGAACGAAAGAAAAGAGATGAAATGAAAAAGCGATGACTGTCACTGACCGATTCTGATAAGCATCTCAATTAGGAAAAAAGTTACTTATTTTTAAAAGGAAATTTTATCGGGTTTCATATACAACATATATCTGATTGCGTCGCTTGGAATTTTGTGAAGGAACAGTTATACATTGTGTTCAGTTAAGGGTCGTTTCAATCGATCACATTTTTGTTATAGTATCATTTTAATAGAAAGTTTCGTAAAGGGGCCCGTATAACGATCAATAATCTTGACTGCGATGATCCCTGTAACAGAAGGGGCAGGGGGAATAACAAGTTTTCGGGTGAAAACATGGACATACCAGGGCAAAGGGGGTATAAAAAGGGCTGCCAATTGCTGAAAGGTTGTCAGGCACCGTGCTTTTTAAAGAGTGGTACAAAGAAATGCTTTGACAAACGCAAGGTTGTAGCCATAAAAAAGGAAAAGGCTGAAATTCTGAAAAAAAAGGTTGAAATTTTGTACATCACCTATTTAATGTAAGGGGTAATTTTACTAACTGGGAATATTTTTGTGTGGGGTTCGCATAAAAATCAAAAATTTTTATTTAATTGGATTTAATGTTCTGAAAATGTTAATCAACACTTAAAATTCTGTCGCTTATATAACTTTGTGATTTATTGTTCATGTCTATGATCAATATTTAGGAATAAAAGACTAGGCCAGTGTGTTTGGGACACTATATACTGGCAGGTATTATATTTTTTTTTAATTAGAAGATTTAGATGTATATTTTAAGAAATCTTTACTTATTACTTCTATTAACTGTGCATGTTTACTAAACTATATTGTATGTACGTTGTGCAATATTCAAAAATATGCGTGTCAGGGGCATAGCCAGAAATTTTTCATGGGGGGCAACCCACATCCCATGGGGGGCAACCCATCTACTGCAACTCACATATGCATACATGTGTGTGATAAGGGAGTGAAGAACATACATTTTGTATGGCGAAATATTCCTCATGGGGGGGGGGGTATGACCCCCCTACCCCACCCCCTTGGCTACGCCCCTGATGCGAGTGGCCACTTAAAATTTTAAGCTCAGTGGCCACTGGCCACCTGCTAATTTTCTGAATTTTGACCTCTATTGTAATGATGCAGATTTTGGATTAGCTGTGTAGCTAGATTGTTAAATTCAAAAGTTTTAAGTACAGGCAAGTATTTAACTAGTTTACATTAGCTGTACAGCTAGGTTGTTTAATCCACCATGATTTTTTTAAGTTATATACAGGCTATTTGACATAAAAAAGGTTTAATATGGACTAGTGGTTGAAGGTTTTCGAATTCTTTTCTAGTGAGTTTGATGTTTATACCTGTTTTTATTAGCGTAATTTACATGCAATTTTAATTTGTTAAAATTTTTGAGTTTGCTTTCTTAATCGTGCAAAATGTTGGAGACCGTCGCTGGGGCTTGGGGACCAACACAAACTCTAGCAGCCATCACCGTGGTTACATGGGGCTCCTACCATCTGTCGATTTATCCACAAATTTTCATGTTTTATTCAAATTTACTAAACTATACACGGAACTATGTTTTCCAATCATTTTATAATGGAAGTTTTTTTTTTTATTAAATGATGACTAATGGGACACTGTCAAAGTAACAGAACCTGCAAAAAGTCGGCTATTTCAGTTTCTTACAATTCCTTTCTCCCATTGATTAATGATGGAAATCAGATTTTTGGTTTAAGAAATTCCAAGAAAGTATTTGACTATGCAAAAGCTGCAACTCCATTTGACATTCAATATTTGAAAATGGCAATTTAAAAATTAGAACGAACAATTTCTTTGTTCATTTTCTAAAAGGATTTAAACAATCTGTTAAAAAACAATTCCTTTAATATTTTAAGTAAATTTTAGATATGTAAAAATATTCTTGAAGACAATGTGGAATCAAAATGCTTCAATCGGTAAAAAATGTAAGTACTTAGTATAATGTGTGTATTACATTGATAGATAAGATCTATATTTTAATCAATACTAGTAGAAAAATCGGAAAAAATTTACAAGATGTTATACTACACCAGGTTTAATTTTACTTTCTACCAAACGTTGGAATTTCAAACGAATTTAACTTGCTATCAAGCCATGAAGTTTGAAGGACAATTCATTTAAGGAAAAGTTAAAGCGTTCATTTAATTCCAATACACGTAACAATTACGGGGAAAAAAATCCATTTTAATAAAACGAACATATGCATTTATTAATTGGGTAATATACAATTTTAATATTCTGCGCAATGTAATAATGGAACTTCTAAAATGAATGGAATTTTAAATAGGAATTTTGCTATAATTAATTAGGAATGCACATTAACTCTGACGTCAATCATTATATAAATCAAATTGGTCAATTAAACTTCAATACTGTACCGATTAGAAAAGTAAGAGCTCATGAAATGAACATGTGGTCAAGAAGCATAGAGTTATATAGCAATGAATTAAAAACCTCTAGCCCCTTACCATCATATCGTTCCGCTTGCTCGGCGAGCTTAGCTTTGTAGACATTATCATCCCGGTCAGCCATACTTTACAATTACCAAAAGCACCAAGACAAATTATAGATATAGAAGTTTATTATTGGCGGTAACCAAGAACTACGCTAAATGATTAAAACTCAAACGCCCAACTATATTATACGTTTCCGGCAAGCTTCTTAATATGTCAATCGCGAACCACCCACAACGTTAGAAAATGGCCGCATTTCATTTAAAGGATCGGTGGAAACGGAATGAACAATCTTCCATAAATGACTGATTCAGGATTAAATGGAAATTTTAATAAAATATTGAATCATTCATGCATAAACTGAAATTTGATATTGTGTACCCAAGAATAAATGTAAAAATCGATAATTATTAAAAATAAAAGTAATGTTCTATCTGTCAAAAGTGCTCTTCTGAATAGTTTCCATATTAAAAATTTTCTGCATATTTTGCACGTGACGTCATTGGCGGTATCATAGCTGGTTTAGTACAGGTGGAATTATTACCCCTTTGTTTATTTACCAATCACGTGGTTTGGGAAACAGACAAAGCTGTGTCTGGACGGAAACCGGGCTTTTCAGCAGGTTAGCGATTTCTGCTTAGCGCAGCCAGTGAATTTCACCAATTAGACTCTGACGCTCCACGCGTAAAAAAAGTCACGGGGTTTTTCAGCGGATTGGCGACTTCTGCTTACTGCAGGCAGTGAACTTCACCAATGAGTTTTGCGGGCATGCGCAGTAATAAGCTTCGAAGCTTGGAAATGGCAGTTCTTTTGGCGCCAGCTACCGGGAGAAAAAGTAAGTATTATCTGATCAACTTTTATCTTTTAAGAGCTAAAACCTCATTTGTTGAGAAGAAAATTTAAGAGGTTACGTTTTATGAATTAAAATTTTTAAGCAATTTAACAGACTGAAAATTAGAGTAATTTTCTCCCGTACAGGGAGATCTCAGAAAAAAATCAAAATCTGACTGTAAGAAATGTAGAATTTTATCATTTCTTGGTGAAAAAATTTAAAATAATTAAAATTAATTATTTGATGTGAAAAAATGTGTAAACTTAAACTGTATGGATTTACAACAGTATTAAATTTATTGTAATTTCTTTGTTTAATAACTTATGTCAAAATATCAAATTTTTTAAATTTAATTTCATTAATGTTCGAGTTTAACTTATTTTTGTGAACTTCTGCTTTCTTCCATTGTTAAAAGCCAGCAATTTTTTTAATCAAATTTAATTAAATTTAATGAAATATAAAATTTTATCAGTTTTTATACAAAATTTTGCAATCCTTCAACTTCATCTTAACGAGTTTCAACTGCATATATTTAAACTAAGTAAAATCGGCTTTCTGATAACAAGCTTGCATTGCTATTCAAGATTTGTGCCCGACTCCGTACCGTGATTCATCTTTATTCATATTTTATATCTATAAAAATGTTCAATACAATCAACTACCCACTTATGCGAGAGATGCATTCAAAGAACTCTAGCATAAGTGAAAATTTTGCATATAGGACATTTCGAAACATACACAAATATCGTAGACACTCACAAACACCCCCTCCATTTCTCACATCTCTACTTATTATAGAAGAAGATGTCTGTGTATCTGTCTGTCGGCGGCGTTACGGACAAACGGTTACATGTAGAAACATTAAATTTGGTACACAGGAGGTTCTAAACATGAAGTTGTGCACCTCGATGCGATTTCTTCAAAATTGGGCCTAGAATTTTTTTTTAATTTTATGTTTTAGCGATTTGTCGCATTTTTTCCTCTAGTAATGCTTAATAACGGCGTTAATTACACTCGCAGAAAAAACGACATTTACATCATCGGATAGATGAGAAATTTTTCTTTAATAACAGTTTTTTCTGAATATGTAGTAGAATTTGCAGATTTTTAGGAATTATTTCATTCAAAGATGAAATTTGACAAAAATTTTCGTAAAATAATTTTAAAACTGTCACATCTTGAATTCTATCCGTCATAACTTTTTGATATTTTGGCAAATGATAAAACAGACATTTCGCCCTCTTTTGAAATTAAAACGAAAAAATTATATAAATTAGGTGATTTTTATGAATTATAATGTACCATAATGTTTATAATTTAATAGCATCAACGCGGACTGTTTGCGCAATTATATAAATCAATCATAGCACGAGAATTTACGTAGGGTTGCCACAGAAAGGATTAGAAAAAATGTGCTTTTTCAAGCTCCTTCGGACTGGCGCCACCACTGTCTGGCCAACCACGTGGCTATCGATCATTTGATCGATAGCCACGTTACATCTGGAGAAAACCGCCTAGAACGCCATTTGGCGTTCTAGGCGGTTTTCTCCAAATGTAACATGAATACGCGTTAGAAATCCTTAAAAAAGTTCACTGCCCAAGTCATCCCCCACGACCGATAGTCTTCATGCAACTTTGCCTCAGCCACTAAACTAAAATTTCGTCAGATTTGAATACAAAAATATTGTGTTGGAAAGTGTTTCATGATCGATACGTTTGGAATAATGCATTTTTCTTGTTATGATATTCTTGCTATTTTGCATTTTGTTTCCTTTGTGTGCATTTGTATATTGTTACGAAAACCGCCAAGTGGATGTATTTTAAAGCAGTCCAATGAGCACCGTAAACAAAAAAAAATAACACTTTATTCCACGGCTCGCAGCTCAAAATAATACAAGAAACATTAACATAACAATAACAGAATCAACCGTGCGCTTCAAAGTCTATCACTCAACTGGACTCCCCGGAGAGAGATCCTAGCGCTTTTATAGAGATGATGACGTCACCAGAATTGCCGAGAAATTTCTGGAACAATCTTATCAAATTGAAATATGGTCTCGAGACATGAATTTTCTAGAAGCCACCATTTGTCGCCAAGACGATCGCCAAGCTTGTCGCCAAGGCTACAGGGTTACTTCCACAGGTTTACCATTACCTGAGGGCTTCGTTATTAACTAGTTTAACGGCGGCGCATTCAATACGAGAGCAAATTAAGTTATTATTTCGCAACAATATGCCTGTGCATAAAAAAAATGAAAACGGTTTAGCTATGGGCCTGGCACAAGCGTCATTTTCTCCTCCTTACACTTACAAGTGTCTACATTTCCGCGTCCACCTATTACTTGCAAATATTTTTTTTACACGACGTTCATTAAATTTTTCTAGTATTTAATGCGTGATTCAGAACATTCTGATTATACTTATTTTCGCTGATCAATCCCCATCCCGAAGAACCATCCTAATGCCATGGCTATGGCTTTTAATCTGTTGAAGAATGTGAAGGGAGAGAGTGCGGCGAGAGCTGGGTTTGACCTCAAGGACTTTTGGGTGGTAGAATGAGGCGCAATCCGGCTCGGCCAAAAGATACCCATTCGACCGACCTTCAATTGCCGGGTGTTGTGCGCGCGGAGGTGATCGTGCCCCCACACTATCCCCCCTAGAGAGTCAGTCAGAGGCTGACCAACGATGTTCCAAGCGTTATGGAATGCTGCCACTCGTTGTGGACTTTGTGAGGTCGCTGCCACTCGTTGTGGACTTTTGTGAGATCGCTGCCTCTCGTTGCGGACTTTGTGGGGTTGCTGCCGCTCGTTGCGGAATTCGGTGAGGTCTCTGCCGCTCGTCGCGGACTTTGAAAGAGCCGAGCGATAGATGGAAGAGGGCGGTGTTGGCGCCATCTGTTGCTGTAGGCGAGAAGGAGAATGCGTGTTCGTTGTCCAGGTCGCCAATGAAGGGAGAGCGTGGGACGAGAGCTGGGTTTGAATCTAGAACTTATGGGTGGTAGAATGAGGCGCAATCCGGCTCGGCCAAAAGGTACCCATTCGGCAGGCCTTCAGTTGCCTGGTGTTGTGCGCGCGGAGGTGATCGTGCCCCCACAAATGTAACACCAACAATATTCAGCAATTCCTTAATTCCCCAACAAAGAAACTCTTCGAAAAGATTTATGCCTCCCTCTGCCATCCGCCTCTCTTCCAGGAAACGATTTGGACATGACAAACCATCATTCCTTCATGCCTCACACATTCGAAGTTTTTGTACGGTCGCCTCATTTGAACCACTTCAAAACTGATTGAGGTGCCTCACACAATCCTCATTTTTCTGGCTTGTCTTACCCAACATTAGTGTTATGTATAAGGTGAGTGATGCAACACACGTGTCGGCTTACACTAGCGTCTGTCTAGGCCCTTCTAGCGTAACCCTTCTATCTCTAGATTGAGCATACTCTAGTTAGCATAACAGGTTTGGCATGCGCATGCGCAGAATGACAGTAACCTAAATGATAATAGTACTTTCAATTATTTTAGGACAATCTGTCTTTCAAAAAAAAAAAAAAACTTCTATCTAAATATTTTCCCTCGAATTTATTTATTTTCCTAAGATAATGCTATGAATGTTCCATTTTACACTGACGGCAGCCATGATAGTGGCATAAATAAGGTGCGTTTTGGGGCATCAAAACGTACACGATTACGAGCATTTGATGCTTCATCTAGGTCTCATTACCCGGCCGATAACGGAAAGCTGGATTCATACTGGCCATTCCGTTCACTAATATTCCGCGATTGCGTCACTCAGCGAAGCACAACGGTTTCGAGATCGCAGAGGGTTTTTATAATTGTGTTTATAATAACATCTGAATCTGGCATCGAGCAAATCTCTCAGATTATAATGCTCTTGTGAGTTTTATAAAATTGGAAATTTAAATAGAAATGCAATAAATTTTTAATTACACAAAGAGATAGGATTTTAAGAGTATAGTTTTGGAAGGATTCTATTTTGCAAATTTATTCATTAGAATGAATAGTAAGATATTATAGTATTTTTATCTGCTAAAAAAATGAAGTAGTTATAAACACAGTGAAATAATTGCTACGACAGCAGTGGAATATTTTTTGTAAATATTCTTGTATGATTTATTTTCAGAAGCGACAAGTCATTCGCTTCGACAAGTTATCGCTTTTTATGAATAAGGCTATGTTTTGAAAACAATATTATCATTATTAAAATTATTATTAATATAATTAAAATTATTATTATTATTGCAGGGAGGGGAAATTTTTTTTATAACTAACTCTAAGTTACAGAAGGAAGTAGCTCAGTTAATACATTTAACTGTTTTAAGTACAGCTATGTGCATAATTTTTATGTGCCACTTCCTATCAACACTTCTTGATAATCTATTTTTGTGGGTAGATAACTGAAGCTTTCTGTCTTATGCAGTGCATTTCGATATGGGTCATTTATAAACTAGATAGTAGATGCTCACGGAAATGTTTGAAAGTAAAGCGAAAATGATACTGTTCCATTAAAAGGAACCAATGCTAATGTGTCAAGGTTAGCCATATTTTGTCTACATTTTACTGTTTTCTCTTGTTTATTATTATCATTATTTTAAAATGCCAAAAAGAATTCATATACTTTACGAGCTACAGACGCAAATTCTTGAAAGTGGGATAGAGTCTATATGGTGCATTCGATTCAGCTTAAATTAGGTACGATATTATACACTGACTTCCAAAAGTTAAGGAACAACATGTTTTTCGAAGCTCACCATAAACAACTCTGCAGTGACTCCACTCGACTTACCAAACACTTCATTTTTACCAAGCGTTTAAATAAATTTCATTCAACTCAATCGGATCTAGTGTTCAGGCACTAGTGCACTTAAAATGATTTGAGTGCATAGGCCGCAACTATAAGAATAATTTTTTAGTAACCCTGTACAAAACTCTAAGGCGTACACCCACTAAAATTTATTCATTATGCAGGACAGTGACCTATAATATGCGTACCTATAATTTGATGTCAATCGAATGAACCATTTAGACACTAGCTCACATTAAATCAGGTGTGGGAATCTTTGAAAAGTTGCGGGCCAAACATTAGGATGTTAGCGGAATCTCGGGCCGAACTTCAAGATATTAGAAAAGTGATGGGCCGTACAATTGGGATTTATATAGGATTTTGAATGGTTTTTATGGGTTTATACGGGGTTTTGATATGCTCCGCGAGCCGGATCAAAAGTCGTGGCGGGCCACATTCGGCCCTCAGTCCGGACGTCGCCCATATGTGCTTTAAATAATTCACGTCCTTAAGCCGTAATGTATAAGAATTAATTTTTGCTAGTCTGAGAACAAACTATCAGCTGTACACACAACAAAATCTGTGCATGTCATTAGACCGTGACCTATAATATACACCCTCCAAAAATATTATTTGAGCAAGAGAGAAATTTCCTACGTTGGTTTCGTATATTAAAATTATTTATCATAGAATATGAATTAGGCTATGTATAAATATAACTTTCCATATTAAGTTTTTCGTTTTTCAAAAACTCAATTATTATTCGCAAATCTAAAATAGGAAATTTCTCTCTTGCTCAAGTACTTTTTTGGAGGGTGTACATTACGGCGGAGAGTAAAAAAAAAATTTTTGATTTTGTTTTTGCCCTAGTGCTAAAAAGTTGTGTACTGGTAGGTAGGTCACATGGGCAGAATTTTAAGGAAAACAAAAAATATCTTCCGTTTCCAAAATGACTATGTTTTTTAACAGATTTTTATTATAAATGCTTTTTTTCTATTGTTTTGTACGCAGCTCGTCATTTTGTTTATAAATAAAACTCAGAATTATAAATAAAATGTCAGAATTAGTACTCAGAATGAAAAACAAAAGGAAGTTACCACAAATAGACTGTAGTTAGTGTAATGATTGCGCAAACGTAGATGTTCTGCTGTTTTCACGGTCCAGTCACAATCAAGGTCTCCTTCATTTAGAGGGGGAATTCCATTTCGTATTTTTATTCAAGAGTGTTTCTCTTTGCTTTTGTTCTCCAACTAGTGATTATTTTTTATAATCGTGCATTCTAAATTAGTTAAAACTAGTTAAATATTAATAATACTGTATAATTTAGCAATTATTTGAATGGATGCAGAACAGAAGCAGTGTATTTTTCCAGTGTTTGGCGCTCCAACAGAGTTAAGTTGTCATATTTTGCCAACATATAGGGATGTAATGAAATATTATTTGTTGGTGCGAATTGATTTTAAAGAAAAGTTGAACAAAGCCAATCCAAGTACTTCAGAAATCGCAGATAAAGTTGCAGAGAGAATGGAAGAAATTTGGCGCACAGCATCTCTGCCATTTATTTAACGCCAACGTATAGTACAGATGATTCGATCATACAATAAAAAATACAAGAACATAAAGAAATATTTTGGTGTGAAAAAACTGACAACCTCAACTTTAGAAACGAAGATTATAACCTCCCAGAAAGACCCTGAGAAGTTGTTCGACATTTCTTCCTGTAAATGTGTTTCATTTGATAAATGTTCTTGGCCAAATTCTAAAAGAGTTCATGAAATTGAAAAACCTCGTCTTATAGACCAAAGAATACTTAGGCAAATGTTCATAGGTGCAGTTGATTTAAAAGAAACTTTAAAAATGAGAAAGCGAGATGATAGAAAGCAGAAAGAGACAGAACGAATGAGTCTTAAAAGAAACGTTTCTTCATCTTCTACTCAGTCTAGGATCGCTACTCCTGATCAAGATTCTGATGAAGATTATCGTAATTCTGATAATGACATGGATTGTTTCAAGCCTTCCTCTCATACAGCCAGTTTGATACAATCTGAAAGGAAAAAGACACCACGATCAAACCGATACGCAGCAGTAGCTATATAGTCTAAGAGCTAGTGAAAAGCTACCTGTATGTATTTGACCAGACCTGGGTTTTTGTACATTGAGGCCCCTACACCTACCATACATGAGATGGGGAGTCACTAAGCCCAGAGTGGTGGACGCGGCGAGTGCGCATGTAAGACAGGTAACGATTTTTGGCGAATTTTAAATTCATTTGACCATGTCTGCCGTTTGGAGATTTGAAAATATATTATTATTATTATCGGAAAATAACAATGGCAGACCATTAGCACGCGGTTTACATCGTGGCAGACAGTTATGAAAGTGCTGAAAAAAATAAAATTTTGAAAGTAATTGACCAGATCTGCCATTGATATATTTTATTTATTAGGGTCTCAAAAACTTATATTCGTCACGGCAGACGTTTTCGTTGCGTACACACTTCAGTAGATAACAAGACTTAGCTACTACCTGGTCAGATCTATGCAGTGGCGGCTTGTGACCTGCTTCAGTGGTGGCGCGAAAAAAATAGTGCCAATTAAAATCGCGAATATATATATACATATAGAACAACCTATACCCGCGTGTACACAGCGTAAGTATTTAAAATTTCTCAAATGACAAATGATTATCAAAATTACTGTATAACTGTTGCTATTTTTTACCTAATTATGTTAAATTTAAAAGTTTACTTTATTACTAAATAAAAAGCCACATTTAATTATTTAATATTTATATTCGTTATAGGTGCCTGTTCATAATTTTTAAATGATTTATTTATTTTAAAATCAATACCAACATATATAAAAGATACACTAAAACATCGCTTTTCGTAAATCAAGAAAACAAACCAGAAAAATATCTGACTGCACTGCAAAAATACGATCACGCAAATAAAAAATGATTTCCTCCTAAGCGGAAAATTTCGCCAATATGTACCGATTGCCGAAATTTCCCCCATACAGTCGTCTAGATCACCATGCGAGGGCCCGAAGACAGCGCCAAATAAGCTGTTTGAAAGTCAAGTTAATTCCGCGTCAATATGGCTTTTGTGCTCAATGCCAAATATGTCAACTCGGTGAACGGAGAAAAGACACCAAATGCAGGGCAAGCCCGCTCATGGCCCATGCATGGTTTAGATAAGGGGGAAATTGTATAACTATCGCTTTTTTAATGGATAGTATTAAAATAGAGTAAAATGCGTGCATTTTTTCTATGGTTAGGGTGGTAACTTAACAGCGCTCTCTCAGGTATAAGGCCTGAATTATTTGAATGCTAGTAACAATAAAAGAAAATACTATAGGCTAGAATGAGTACAATAGTGATACATAGGGAAAAAAAGAAAGATAGCTATGAATAGATCAAGATAGCTATGCATAGCAACGACAGTCTATACATAGATCTGACCAGGTAGTAGCTAAGTCTTGTTATCTGCTGAAGTGTGTACGCAACGAAAACGTCTGCCGTGACGAATATAAGTTTTTGAGACCCTAATAAATAAAATATATCAATGGCAGATCTGGTCAATTACTTTCAAAATTTTATTTTTTTCAGCACTTTCATAACTGTCTGCCACAATGTAAACCGCGTGCTAATGGTCTGCCATTGTTATTTTCCGATAATAATAATAATATATTTTCAAATCTCCAAACGGCAGACATGGTCAAATGAATTTAAAATTCGCCAAAAATCGTTACCTGTCTTACATGCGCACTCGCCGCGTCCACCACTCTGGGCTTAGTGACTCCCCATCTCATGTATGGTAGGTATAGGGGCCTCAATGTACAAAAACCCAGGTCTGGTCAAATACATACAGGTAGCTTTTCACTAGCTCTTAGACTATATAGCTACTGCTGCGTATCGGTTTGATCGTGGTGTCTTTTTCCTTTCAGATTGTATCAAACTGGCTGTATGAGAGGAAGGCTTGAAACAATCCATGTCATTATCAGAATTACGATAATCTTCATCAGAATCTTGATCAGGAGTAGCGATCCTAGACTGAGTAGAAGATGAAGAAACGCTTCTTTTAAGAATCATTCGTTCTGTCTCTTTCTGCTTTCTATCGGCTCGCTTTCTCATTTTTAAAGTTTCTTTTAAATCAACTGGACCTATGAACATTTGCCTAAGTATTCTTTGGTCTATAAGACGAGGTTTTTCAATTTCATGAGCTCTTTTAGAATTTGGCCAAGAACATTTATGAAATGAAACACATTTACAGGAAGAAATGTCGAACAGCTTCGCAGGGTCTTTCTGGGAGGTTATAAGCTTCGTTTCTAAAGTTGAGGTTCTCAGTTTTTTCACACCAAAATATTTCTTTATGTTCTTGTATTTTTCATTGTATGATCGAATCATCTGTACTATACGTTGGCGTTAAATAAATGGCAGAGATGCTGTGCGCCAAATTTTTTCCATTCTCTCTGCAACTTTATCTGCGATTTCTGAAGTACCTGGATTGGCTTTCTTCAACTTTTCTTTAAAATCAATTCGCACCAACAAAAAATATTTCATTACATCTCTATATGTTGGCAAAATATGACAACTTAACTCTGTTGGAGCGCCAAACACTGGAAAAATACACTGCTTCTATTCTGCATTATTGTTTTCTTTCAAATAATTGCTAAATCATACAGTATTATTAATATTTAACTAGTTTTAACTAATTTAGAATGCACGATTATAAAAAATAATCACTAGCTCGAGAACAAAAGCAAAGAGAAACACTCTTGAATAAAAATACGAAATGGAATTCCCCTCTAAATGAAGGAGACCTTGATTGTGACTGGACAGTGAAAACAGCAGAACATCTACGTTTGCGCACGCATTACACTAACTACAATCTATTTGTGGTAACTTTCTTTTGTTTTTCATTCTGAGTACTAGTTCTGACATTTTATTTATAATTCTGAGTTTTATTTATAAACAAAATGACGAGCTGCGTACAAAACAATATAAAAAGCATTTATAATAAAAATCTGTTAAAACACATGGTCATTTTGGAACCGGAAGATATTTTTTGTTTTCCTTAAAAATAATTAATTCCTTAAAATTTCCTAAAACTTTTTTTTACGCTCCGCCCCAGTGTACATACCTAATTTTAGCTCAATTGAATGCACCCTGTAGACACTACAGCACTTTGTAGAATTTACGTCCATAGGCTATAGTGTGAAAGAAAACTCATTTATTGCCCTGTCAAAAAACTATAAGTCCTATACACACCATGTTGTGTGACGGCGACCTATAATGTGCATATCCAATTTGAACTTCTTCGAATGCATTATTCAGACACTAGCTTATTTTAAATGATTTGGGTCCATAGGCCGTAATAAATAAGAATTATTTTTTGCAACCCAGTGAACAAACTATTAACATCAAAATCTATGCAGATCATGTGACCTTGTCCTTTTATAGACTTGTCCAATTTGTGCTCAATCGAATGCACCATTTAGACGCTAGCGCACTTTCAAGAATTGTCGTCCATATTGGCCATAATGTAAAATAAATTTTTGTCGTGGCCTTTAAAAAACTATGAGTTATATGCACACTAAAATCAATATCGATCTTGCGATGGGGGACTTATAACACATATACCACATTTGTTTTCAATCGAATGCACCGTTTAGGAGCTATCGAGTTCATACATACAAACATCTCGTAAAAATAGCAAAATGAATTCAGAAGACTCAAAACGTGTAAATACACAAAAATCTCGAAGTCGAATTTTTTCATGATTATAATACTTTCCTTACATGGTACATGTTCGGAAAGTAAAAATGACACTAAAAATAAAATTTATAGTTTATATAAGTGATAAAAATGAACTTTATACAAATTTATGTAAAAACGATAATTACCACTTTTTTATATAGAAAAGAACAGTCAAATATCAGGCTTCCGTAATTACGCTTTTAACTTTTGTTAATTTACAACTTTTGCTTGGAGATTCGTTGACAATAGGCAGTAAGGGCCTGGTCGGATGGATGGAAATGGGAAAGTCACCAGCTGGTGCTGTTGGGCATCTTAATATGTCTCGCAGTATGGTCCACTGTCTCTGGAGGCCGAAGCTTCTTTGTCCAGAAGACATTTTCCAGGCGACCACGAGATACAACACCCGTAGAAGATCGTTCTATAGCTCTTTTGTCCCGAAGGATAAGAAGAATTTTGTGCCGCAAGTATTGCAGGCCACTCTGTAGCATTAGGGAGAAGAATATCCGCTAGTACGGTGCGAAGGCTCAAAGCGACCAGTTGTGCTTGTCCCCTTCAACGGACGACAGAGAAGTGCCCGCTTATTTCGGGCAAGAGAGCACGTTTCCTGAACAAGACAGCGATGGTGTTCACATTGGATAGGAATTCAGGAGGTCTGCTGATCTGGAGGGAACAAAGCGCCAGATACCTTCAAACCAACTCTGTTGAAAGACACAGTTACCGAGCTGCTGGAATAATGGTTTGAGCAGGGATCTCACTCGGTCGTCACATTGACCTGCATGTGTTCCAGGGAGGAACTCTGACTGGTGCGAGATATCGGGATGAGAACCTTTATCCATATGCCCGCTCATATGCCGGTGCAATTGGCAATGATTTCATTCTGATGCATGATAATGCACGACCTCACCGAGCTGTAGTTGTTCAGGAATATCTTGAGGACCTTGGTTTAGAGCAAATGGAATGGCCTGCGCAATCTCCAGATTTGAATCAGATAGAGCATCTTTGGGGACTACCTTGGTACACAGGTTGGTGCTTTAAGTCCACTTCCTAAGTTTTTAGGAGAGATGGAACAAAGTTTACTCCGTGACCAGTCTTTGCTTCCCATTTCAGTAACCGACAGTGGCGGATCCAGAAATTTTTTTTGGGAGGGGCTAAATTTTTTAAAAAGCTTATTTCACCCAATTAAAATGTAATTTAAGTCAAAATTTTAGTCTAAACCAATGTATTAAGCTTTTGGGAGGGGCTAAGTAATAAAATATGATCATTTTAGCTATTCAAAGTGTATAATAAAGCAGAATGTTACCCTTGAGCAATCTCTTTTGGGGGGGACTGAAGCCCCCTAGCCCCTCCCCTGGATCCGCTACTGGTAACCGACAACATAATTGACAGCATGGAAAGTCGATGCCTCCAATGCATTCGAGCTAGAGGTGGGCATATCCCTTATTAAAACTCTTTTTTGTTATGTTTCTATTACATTTTACCGCATAAAACTGTCATATTTTTTCGTCGAATGGGCTTTTCACAGCGAAGTTGCTTTTTTGTTGCAAATCATTTTTGCGTTCTTCTTTATACATGTTATGTCAACTTCTATGTTGCAGTCAATACATTGTAGCAAAGCCAGCTCTCCTGCTCACTGGGGGAGAAAAAAACACTTAGCGGCATGCTTTGTGCGAGGCCTGGAATGTTCGGAGACGGATCGGCTGTCACGCCCCTCAAGCAGGTGCGACCAGGCTGACGTCAGAGAGCGGCGCACCTGGTAAGGAGGAACCCCACGAGAGAACGAGATGATTTTTGGACAGCGAAGAGGTTGGTCATCGTCTGAGGAGGAAGTTCGCTCCCGAGTCGAGCGGGGACTGAAATGCTAAAGGCCAGGGAAAGGCTGTTTCCCACCAAATTCCTTTCTGTAATTAGAAAACGTTTGTACATAGTTTCAACACTGTAAATAGTTTAAATATATTATTTAAGAAAGAGATCATGGACTTGTTTCATTTGTGATAATCACGACTGAGAAGTGTAAGATTTCCGGAACCACGTGGTTGGGTGAAATGATGGATGTGGCTGAGTGACGACGCCACAGCCAAACTGGTGGCAGCTACTGGAGATGTTGCTTTAGAAAAATTAAAGCACGGACCCGAGCCAGCGACGGCTTCAACGAAAAAGACTGTGAATTTGACTTTCTGTGGAGTGTGATCAAGTGTTGCCTCGACTTGCCTGGAATTCGTCGACTTGCGTGGAATGCATCGATGCCTGGATTCGTCGGCTTGCTTGAAATCTGAGGGATGTAAATCTGAGTTCTGCTGAGAAACAGAAAGGCGCCTTGGTCCCAGAAAATCTGACGGACGGTCGGGAGAGATAGTCCTAAAGGTCCTGATAACAACAGAAGTCTACGGAGGAGGACATTGCGTCATCTTCAGTACGGGTAAGCCCCAGTGGCGGCCCGTGGTCAAAAATGTTAGTGCAGTCGGAAGCATATGAGCCCCCCCCCCCCTTTCCTCCGGAGAGGATTGGAAAATCTTTGTTACTGAATTCGAAAGCTGTCGGATTAAGCCCTCACCGAGGAAAAAAAAATTACATAAAAAATGTCAGAGATCCTATTTTACTTCCATAAAATGAACATAAATTTCAACCGGCCGCTCTTATCCTCAAAATTGTCTGATTCGAAGTTTCCTTAGAATTTTCTTTTGTAACGATAACTTGGGAAGAAAAAAAAAAAAAGAAAACTTACTTATTTTTTATAAGTCAAATCAATCCTCCTTTCTTTTAAACATGCGAATCGGTCAGTGATGTCCCCATAATAAGGCGTTGTTTTAATTCAGATATCAATAATTTTAAAAGCTCTTTAAAATTTCCCATGTTTAAAGAATTTTCTCGCTCGCCATGTCCTCTAAATGCCAGTTCTTGCTTACTGAAAAACAATACTGCTTTGATGGGTAATTGTCCATTCATAAGCGTCTATTCAATCTTACCTTCTTGACAAATTCAGCAATATAAAGTCCAGAGTTTTCCAGACATATATTCTCCTTACCCCCTCCCTCACTTCTCGTCCGAGCGAATCAGTTAGTCGAGTTCTCAAGTTCAGCCGCCGTTAGAAAATCTTCCATCGGCTGTATCAGCTGCATACTCCCTATGCCGGAGAGGCTGCTGACGTAGTCGTTGTCATGGCAACGGTGCTGCCAATTTTCTTTCCAGCGTTCTGGGCTGAACCAAAGATTTTCCCAATTGAATTGCGGGAAGATTAAAGTGCTTTTTTTCTGAATGAGCGATCCGGCCACAATACGTTTTTTTTTTGTTTGGTTTTTTTCGGAGATTTTTTTAATTTACCGTAGGAATTCCACAATTCTAATCTGAATTTAGGAAAATTAGTAGAATAAATTATTTTAAAGTATGTGCTGATAATTTCGAGTGCAGCCCGGCTGTACTTGCTGTATCCCACGAGCTGCCACTGGTAAGCCCCATACAATATTTTATTGCAAAGTCGAGAGACAAATGTCTGAGGGGTTTTTTTTTGTGATTTGTAAAAATATTTTAAGTAGAGAAAGTCTGAAAATTCATTTTTAAAAATTAAGTAAATAAGTACTGAATGTTATAAAGAAGTGGATAGTGGAGTTGATAATACAAACAAATGTTCAATTGCTTAAATTAAAAGATTTAAATTAAGTGGAGAATTGAAAAAAAATTTGTTTTATATGATCATTTTATAATAGTTCAAAAATTTAAATGACTTTTTACAGTGCTAAGTAGAATATTGTTAAGTTGTAAAATTTTGGAAATTCAGTATTTTTTTTTAAATGTATATACTTTTAAAATAGGTCGAAGGGCCTGGTATGCTCAAAAATGTCTTTAACAGTGGATGTTAAAAATCTGGAATAAGGTTATACACTCATTTCATAATTCCAAGAATTAGCTGAAATTGTGTTTTAAGCTGTGTGTAAATGTATATGGTGTCTTTTGGAGGGTCAAAAGAAAAGTATATTATCATCACTGTTATTATTGTATTTTGCGGTTAGGAAAAGTGCTTTATTTTAAATTGAGTATTTAAGTATGGCTTTCCTAAGGAGACAAAAAAGGTGCGTGTTGGTGCAACTCGCGGAAGAATTTGAGATTCAAGTGGGAGGAAAAGAAGTGATTAGGTCTATTATTGATAGAATAGAAAAATCGGATGGGTATGATGAGGAAACAGCTAAATTATTTTTGGAAAGGATTTTGGAGGAAAATGAACAAGAGCGTCTAGATAAAATTGCAGAACAAGAGCGTCTAGATAGGATTGCAGTACAAGGGCGTCTAGATAAAATTACAGAACAAGAGCGTTTAGATAAAAAGGCAGAGTGAGAATTTGAATTTGAAAAATTAAGAATCACTAACAGTGCGGAAACAGTAGAAATGGAGAGAATAGCAATCTAGCGATAGGGAAAATTTATAGGCGGGTTAGGTTAAAGGATCTTGTCCCGAAATTCGATCCAAAAATTCTCGATATAGCTTTGTTTTTTATGATTTTCGAACGGCAAGCTGAAAAAGAGCAAGTAGACAAAAATTGTTGGGTGTCCCAATTAATCCCATTACTCCCACCGGAAGTAGCAGAAATTATAGTGAAAGAGCCAGTAGAGCTTAGTGATGATTACTCGCATATAAAAAAGACTCTGCTAAAGCGGTTCAGACTAAGTGTCGCGGCTTGAGATTAAAATTTGAGGAGCACAATAGGAAATCAGGAACTTTATGGTCTGACTTAGGGGGTACAAACTTAGGGGGTACTTAGAAAGTTAGCTGCAGTCAGTCGAAATCAAGGATTTTAATTCTCTTAAAGAGTTAATGCTCACTGAGCAACTCAAAAAACGCGCCCCCTGTGAGGCTAAAGAGCATTATCTCGATAGCTGGGAAAATTTTAAAGAAGCTTCGCAGTTGGCGGAAAATTTAGACGATTTCGAAAGCGTCAGGAGAACGTTTCGTCGAAGTGAATTTATAAGAAGTAGCGGGAAACGCGAGTTTCGCAAAGTAGATTCAGGAAATTCCAAATTCCAAACGAAAAAAGAGGAAAAGGTGGGAAGGAAGGAAGAAACGGAAAACACTGTTAAGAAGGAATCTAGCAGAGAATTTGAAAAAAGAAAACAAATAGTGTGTTATTTTTGCAATCAGGCAGGTCATATGAAAAATGCTTGTGTGGAATATAAGAAATTAAAAGCCGAAGGCGTGCATAATTTGTTTTCAGAAACGGGATTAAATGACAGTTTCGAACTCTTTTTGAGCAAAATTCGTGTAAACGGGGAGTTGAGAAATTGCTTAAGTTATAGCGGGAGCAGCATTGATATATGCGCCAAAAGTTGGATTCCTCTCGAAAGTTTCACGAGAGAAGTCACGCGGGTTAGACAACCTTTGGACAATGAATGCAAATGTCTACCTCTAGCGAAAGTAGTCTTGGAAGGTGATTTTGGTCAGGTAATTACTAAGGTGGCGGTGAAACCTGATGAGCTAGATCAAGGGTTTTATTTACTGGGAAATAGAACGGCAAAATTAATTGAAGAAGCCAGGAAAAATCCATCACTTGTTAACTCAGTGATTACTAGACAACAATTAAAATCCGCTCACGCACAAGAGGCAGGAAGGGAGAAGGCAGAAACGGCGTTAGGAGATAATGTATCCCGTGGGGAAACGGATGATTCGCTCCCCACTTCGGATAAGGGAGACATTTCTTTTCACGAAGAAAACGAAAATCTTGGTTTCCCTTCCTCCGTGGAGAAAAAGGAGGTAAAAGAACTATTGTTTGAAATTGACGCAGAAAAATTTGGGGTTGAACAAGAAAGTTGTGAGACGCTTAGAGAGTGTTGGAATAAAGCGAAATCCGGAACGGATAAAGAATTTGGGATTCAGAATGGGAAACTGGTTAGAAATTCGGTGTCAAAAAAGGGGATTAATAAACTTCAGATCTGTGTTCCGAAAAGGTATAGAGAACAAATTCTAAAATCGTGTCACGAGGACTTTAGCGCTCACCTTGGAGTTACGAAGACTAAGCACAGATTGTTAAGTCATTTTTTTTGGCCGAACTGTTATGTGGAAATAGAGGATTCGTGAGATCCTGCGATCCATGTCAAAAGGTGGGGAAGAAGGGAGATAAGAAAAAGGCTCCGATGCGGTTGGTTCCGATCATTAGCGAGGTGTTTTCAAAAATAAATATTGATGCTGTGGGCCCTTTGCTTATTAGTGCAAATCAAAACAAATTTCTGGTCACTGCGATTTGTATGGCTAGTAAGTATCCAGATGTAGTTGCGTTCAAAGATATCACCTCGGGTAGTGTCATAAATGCTTTGTTGATTATATTTCGCGAATGGGTTTTCCGAAGGAAATTCAGAGTGACTTGGAAAAATCTTTCAGAAGCATTTTGACTTCGGAGTTTTTTGAAAGTTTTGGGATAAAAGTTTATTATAGTTCGGTCTGCCACCCACAATCGAATCCTGTGAAAAGGTTTCATTCTTCCATTAAAAGAGTGCTCAAAGTCTTGTGTTTAGAGAAAGGGGGAGACTGGGAGGATCATGTCCCTGCCGCGCTTTTTGCACTCAGAACGGTTACGCACGAAAGCATTGGTTTTAGTCCGGCTGAGCTGGTGCATGGAAAAAATTTAAGAACCCCACAAACGTTGGTGTATGAAAATTGGTTGCAACCGGAAAATTCGGACCCAAATGTCTTAGAATATGTCCTTGACCTGGTAAATAGGTTAAAAAAATGGAGAGAATTGGCAGGAGAGATTAGTAAGGAAAATCAAGAAAAAAGGAAAACTTGGTATGACGAGAACGCAGTGATGAGAACTTTCAAAGTAGGAGTCAAAGTTTTAGTGCTAGCCACTTCCAAACCACACAAAATGGCTGTCAGTTGGTTGGGACCGGGAGTAGTCACAAGTAAAATCTCGGAAACCAATTATTCCGTCGATCTGCCTGAACGAAGAGATAAATCCATGATATACCATGTAAATCTCATGAAGTTGTATCATAAACGACCGGAGTGTGCAAATTTAGTGATAGAGGAGGGGGAGGAAGAAATCGAGCAAGAAGCGCAAATCCCCTACCCTATGGCGGATGCTACGCAGTTTGACATGCAGGAGACCATTAAGACGAATAATTTGGAGAATAGACTGACCGAGACTCAGATCGAGCAACTGGGGAGGTTACTGCAGGAACATCATAAAGTATTTTCGACAGACCCTGCGACTACTTCTTTGGTCACTATGGACATAGAGTTGACCAGCACTGAGCCTATAAGGTCAAAACCCTATAGGATGTCTCCCCGGCAAATTGAGATTTTACGGGAGGAAATTAACCGACTCCTAAACCTTGGAATCATAGAAATTGGGCAATCTAATTATTGTTCGCCAATGATCTTGGTGGAGGTCCCGGGAAAAGACCCTCGTCCTTGTGTCGATTACCTGCGCTTAAACGCCATTACGCGAACCAAGTATTTCCCTCTACCGAAGTAGTACCGAAGAAGTAGTAGAGAAAGTAAGCGCCGCTCCTTTCATTACGGTGATGGACTTAACAAAAGGATATTTTCAGATACCCTTAACTGAACGAGCCCAAAGGTATGCAACCTTCGTTACTCCTTTCGGTATGTATAGGCCAAAAAAATTAATGTTTGGTTTAGTAAATGCCCCACACACTTTTTGCAAATTAATGTCAATTGTGTTAAATGGGATGGAGAAATTTGCAGAACCCTACATTGATGACATAGCTACGCACTCAAAAACGTGGGAAGATCATTTGCGGGATGTAGGAAATGTGTTGCAGAAATTGGGAGACGCGGGGCTTACGGTAAAACCTGGCAAATGTAGATTTGCCCAGGATCATGTAAAAGTCTTAGGACACAATGTGGGGTCGGAAAAGCGGTCGCCCAGTGAAATAAAAATAAAAGCAATACAGGAATTTACCACTTCGACGAACAAAACACAAATCAGGGCTTTCCCAGGACTGTGCGGATACTATTCTCGGTACGTTCCAAACTATAGTGTAATAGCAGTCCCGTTAACGAATGCTTTAGCAGAAAAGCAGAGAAAAGAGAGCATCGTGTGGTCAGACCAGCGCGAAACGGTGTTTCAGGAACTAAAAGCCAGACGGATGCTAGCACAACGGGGGCGGGAATCATCCTTTCGCAGAAAAAAGAGGGGGAGGAACACCCTGTTTGGTTCTTAAGCAAAAAATTTTCAAGTGTCGAAAGAAATTATAGTACAATAGAACGGGAGTTAGCTGCGATTGTGTACGGGCTAAAAAAATTGCACTACTATTTGGACGGGCAAAAATTTACCATTGAGACCGACCATAACCCTCTTACCTATTTGAAGCGCATGATGGGGACAAACAGTCGCCTTATGAGATGGGCGTTATACTTACCGCAATATCAATTTAACGTCGTGCATAAGGCGGGGAAAAATAATGGGAATGCCGACGGATTAAGCAGGCAGGCGGAGTAATCCGGAAAGCAGGTTCTCGTGTTGCCCAATGGCATCGTCTAATTTTGTTTAAAGTATTTCTGAGAGCCATATTTAAAATGTCAAAATGTTATACAAAAAAATGTATGTTACATGTTACATATGTTTTGGAGTTAGGGATGGACGCGAGACGTGCGAGACCAGAATAGGGGCTGTCTCGTCTCGTCTCGCAAAGAAATTGCTGTCTCGTCTCGCGCGAGACGCGAGACGTCTCGCGAGTCTCGCAAAATTAAGGACTGCGATTTCGTTACCATTTTATACTAACTTATTATTGGGATTTTATTGAAAATTAATATTAATAATAACAATCACTTACATATAGCCACATTAGTAGATATATTAATAACTATATCAGCATATATCGGCATTTGAAGTAAAAGAAATTGAGATTTAATCCGTATATATAATGTCACACCGAAAATATAGTATTTATTTTTATTTACTAGCTGCGTGCCCGTTCTTCGCACTGTAGTAAACGAAAATTTTCCTAACATGAGTAATTTCAATTAATTCCAGTGATGTGGAATCTAAAATAAAAGCAAAATTATTTGACTCTTGATGTAAAGTTTGCGTCATGAGTATTAACCTGGCATCATTGCAATATAATGACTCAAAAAACTACGTCAGTGTCATTCGCGATCAGAAAAGTGAAGAGCTTAGCGGTTTGCAGAGAACTCCCGACTTTCAAAATGTGTTATTTCTACATCATACTGTAGTTCTACATCATACTGTTCAAGTTGTAGCATTAAATACCTCAGACACTACATGAAATGGACAACCGTTTGTTTTAAAATAGCTGCGCACCCGCTCTTCATACGAGAAGTAGCGAATATTTTAGTAAAATCATATCTGCATGAGACAAAACAGATTTTTTTTTTTTTTTTTTTTTTTTTTTTTTTTTTTTTTTTTTTTTTAAGTTCAAGTAATCTCCTCTGTTGAAATTACTGCGGGATATATTAACACAAATTAGAATTACTTATCGGTTCAGTTGGTTGTAAGATAACCCTTGAAAAATTATAAACAGAACACTTTTAGTCTTTATTAAATCTCTACTATTTACTTTAACGTCATTTTCAAGTCTCTAAAATATGTGTAATTTTTATATTAATGAAAACAAGATTATATTAACGATAATTATAATTATTTGCCTAATATTTCCAATAACATTACCGTGTGTGCATTTTTAGATTTCATTATAGTATCTCAGTTGGTTAATAGACGTCTTAATTTTTGTTTATATTTTAAATTACTGAACAGTTAATTTGTTGACGACTATCCGTTTGTACTTTTCCACAATAATTTTTAGCGATAGTACTACAGTCGTTATGGTCGCCCTGTTTACAGAAAAATTAAACCATAGTCCCCCTAATGTATATCCAGTGTGGATTTTTTTAAAAATGAAAAGACATTTAACAGGCGAAGATAATTTTAGAATAGGAACCCAACTGCAAGATAAAATGATGGGGAGGAAAAAAATTATAAAAGTTTTGCAAGCCGAAGGAAGGGAAAACATGATAATATAAACGAAAAGAGAAATTTTTAAAAAAATTGCTTGCATTTCTTTCCGTCCGATATCTTATAAATAAAAATGAAATTCTGTTTGTTTGTGGATTTGAGTTGTATACAAATCCACAAAAATGGACCTATCAGCCTGAAATTTTGCACAGATATGTAAAATAATATAGAATAAATCATATTCCACTTTAAAACTTTGAAAGTCCACCCGTTCCCGGAATTTAAGAGATTTTTTATGTTCTCCACGCAAAAAGCTTTCCGTAATTGTAACCCCTGTAGTGAAAAAAGTGTGAAATAAGGATCGTGGTTGCCATGTGTGGCGATTTTGCCGAATAAGATGTTTTAAATTCTCAAAGTAAAAATAAAAGAAAAATAATGATTTTTTTGTTAGTTTATATTCGTAAGGTTATATTTTTTTTTTAATTATAATATCGTGTGCATGGGAAATCGGAGCAGGAATGAAATGTTTTATACGCAAAACAATAAGATTTGAAGATTTCAGAGACTAATATGTTAAAATTTTTTAGTTTGGCGAAAAAATAAAATGGCTCAAATGCCGAGAAAGTGAGTTCTAGCGGTTTGCACAGTTTCCAGCTTGGCGCAATTTACTGAGAGCTTAAGGAAACGGATTTTTGAAAACAAGTGCAAAGGTTTTATTAGAATACAGCGTTAAATTTTAATGATCCGTGCGAAAATAATGCAGTTATTAAGGGATTTCAAGCCATCTATCTTCAGCATTCTCGCGATTTTGAGGAGGATTCTAACGCTTGGCGCCATTTATCGCAATTTAATCGTCTGCTATTTGGGTTATGAATACACCTGCGTATAAGTTTTTGAAATTTTCATTCAGTTGGAATTGTGCATTTTTCTGAGCAGCTTTTCTGCATCTAATGTATTACATCCAGAAAAAGGATGTTAGAAATATCAATTTTAATTTTGTTTAATCACACTCATGAATAATGATACACTTTCCAACTTAATGAAAGAAGGAACGAAAATAGGGAAGACCCATGGATTATAACTCTTTTTATATATAGCACTTTAGTGCGTATTTAAAAATCTGAAAGTGTGTCAGATTTTCTATGATTCTAGAGCTTGGCGCAATTTAATGAGAGGGTATTTTTAAAAACAAGCGTAGGTTATCTTATAAATAAAAATGAAATTCTGTTTGTCAATTTGTTGATTTGGGTAGTATACAATTCCACAAAAATGGACCTGTCAGCCTGAAATTTTACTCAGATATGTAAAATAATATAGAATAAATGATAGTCCACTTTAAAACTTTGAAATTCCACTTAAAAACGTTTTCCTCCTGAATGGTTCTCTTAATTTCCGTTCCCGGAATTTAAGAAATTTTTTATGTTCACGCAGAAAGCTTTACGTAATATTAACCCCTGTAGTGAAAAAAGTGTGTGAAATAAGCATCTTGGTTGCCATGTGTGGCGATTTTACCGAATAAAATGTTTTAAATTCTTAAAGTAAAAATAAAAGAATAATAATGATTTTTTTAGTTTATTTTTTTAGGTTATTTTTTTAATTATAATATCGTGTGCGCATAAGAAATGAGAGCAGGAATGAAATGTTTTATACGCAAAACAATGAGGATCGAAGATATTCGAGACTAATATGTAATTTTTTTTAGTTTGGCGAAAAAAAAAATGGCTGATAGGCCGATTTTTAGAGAGTGAGTTCTAGCGGTTTGCACAGTTTTAGGCTTTTTGGCGCAATTTACTGAGAGCTTAAGGGAATAGCATTTTTGAAAACAAGTGTATAGGTTTTCTTAGAATACAGCATTAAATTTTAACTATCCGTGCAGAAATAATGCAGTTATTAGGGCATTTCAAGCGATGTAGCTTCAGAATTCTCGCCAATTGAGTACATTGATTTAACTTGGGGGAAATCCGCCAAATTTCAGAAAATTGAAATCTTCGCATTTAGTACATCGAGGTAACGATGAATAAAACATGTTATAGTTGATAATTTAAAAAATGCGGCTGTATTAAGGGATTCCACTTTTCAAATAAATGCCTGGCGGTCGAACCATTTCCCATTTTGATTGCTGCTAAGTCAATGCTTCGAATGATTCCCTGAAAAAACTCTTGCAAAATGGCGTATGCTGGCACTTTGGCGAGGCTTAGATTTGAAACTGGATTTTACTTGAGACTGGTATATACGTATGGGGTACGTATGTTGGTATGTGTGTAGGAGGTTGAAAAACTCCAGCACCGTTTCACTCATCACCATGAAATTTGGTTCACCTAAGTCTTTTATCATGGAGAAGGTTTTTATGCTATCCGTTTTCCTCTAACTTTTCACTAGGTGGCGCAGCACAACGTTGAATTCTATTCCGTTTAACCGTTTGCTATGCGAATATCGTCCAACCAATTTCGATGAAATTTGGTACACGCGAATATTAGAACACGGAGAATATTTTTCACTATCCATTTGCTGTAACTTACCGCTAAATAGCGCTGCAACGCATCAACTTCTATACCGTTCGACCGATCGGCATAAAATTTTTTATACTTACACATTTGAGAACGAAGAATATATTCTAACTGCGTTACTTTTGATGTTACTCACCACTAGATGGCACTGCAATGCATTATTATTTTAACTCGCCACTAGATGACGCTGCAGCAGGCCAAATTTTTGACCATTCAAACGGTGGCTATGAAAATCAGTATACATAGCTATTTGAACAATGAGAATATTTTGGCGTTATCCATTTTGCTATAACTCGCCACATGACGGCGCTGTAGCAAATCATTACTTTAATTAACCACTTGATGGCCCTGCAGTGTATCACTTCTTGACTATGCGAATGATCGCTATGAAAATAGGTATACATAGATATTTGAACACGGGGATTTAGATATTTGGCACGATCCATTTTCCTATAACTTGACACTAGATGTCGCGTCAACACATGAACTTCAAGACTATTCAGCCGATCGTCATGAAAATTCGTATACATCGATATCTGAATGCGAAGAATATCCGTTTTGCTAAAACTCGCCACTAGATTGTGCTACGCCGCATCGCCTTCTGCACCGTAAAAACGATTGCCTTGAAATTCAGTATGCATGATTATTGAACACAATATAACGCGATATCCATTTTGCTATATCTCTTTATTACAATGAATAGTAATCACAACAAATATTAATATCAAAAAGTCCATTCATTCCCGTGCGAAGAACGGGTACTTCAGCTAGTTAATATATAAGAATAAAAAATGCCATTTTAATCTCTTTAAAATAGGCCAACAATAGGGATTTAACCGCCCCTAGAAAGTTGTTACCAGGGTGGGCGCCCCCCCCCCCTCTACGCACGCCGCAACGTGTTGGAAAGTTTGAGGATAAGATCGGTACAAGGATATTTCAAGCAAGGATATTCAACCATATTTCAACCATCTCAGACTAAGCATCAATGCGAATGCAAGTTGCTCTACTTCTAATCTCTCTCTGATATACACGAAACTCGATTATC
Organism: Cheiracanthium punctorium; assembly: GCA_038373885.1. Lineage (NCBI taxonomy): Eukaryota > Metazoa > Arthropoda > Arachnida > Araneae > Cheiracanthiidae > Cheiracanthium > Cheiracanthium punctorium. The sequence goes on along the minus strand of JAWZYV010013530.1, from coordinate 741,725 downwards.
ACAGGGGCAAGGGGGGCGGTAGTCCGGTGCCCCTGAAGAAAAAGGGGGCCCATATATATCCTGATTATCTAAATTATAAATTCATATGTACTGAAATAGTAATTGTGGGGAAAAAACTGAATTTCCTCTATAATATAGGTATTACCTAATTGTCTATCACTAGATCAAGTTAGAGATAATTTTTTGGGGTGATAAATACGATTTGATTAAAGTACAAAAACTACAGTTAACTGAAATGCAATTTTCGAGTACAACAGCGGTCAAAACTGGGTTAAAATCATAGGCGTAGAGTTATATGGGCCCGTGGGGCTCGAGCCCCCCCAATAAATTGTGAATAGGGGCTGAGCCCACCCAATAATTTACCACTAAATACAGAAAACTCATTTATACTAACATAAAACAAAGTATGTCACACATTTTTAAACGTTTAAAAAAAGCCTTTACTTGTACTTTTAAAAATTTTCTTCTTTTGATTTCAATCATAATTTAGTATTCATTGTGACGCCACGTAACACACAATGTTACTATACGCTGCCCTCCTCTGGCTCCAAGCTCTGTTAATTAAAATCAGATTATGCAATGTAAAGTATGAAATGAAGAAAAGTTCAGATGTGTCTAAAATGCACTATCTCATCGAAAATGTTTGTTTCTTTTACTCCTTTGGATTTTTTGCTTTGCTTCTATTTTTAACTTGTAACATGGTAGGAAGACACTAACATGGATACTTACCTTACATAGGTGTAGAATTCTATGGACCCATAGAGCTCGAGCGACTCCAATAATTTACACTTATATATAGTAAGTCATAGCTGCCAACTACTACGGAATATAATTAACCACTAACCACTTTTTGTAAACAGTATATTTTAAACTATTTTTTTCAAAATAGTAACCAGCTCGCGCGCGCAGCACAAAACTTTTGTTATATTTTAACCGAAAAATCATGTAGAAAAAGTTGTTGATTATATTCCGTAGTAGTTGGCAGCTATGAGTAAGTTATATGTACGTGAATCAGCGGCGTAGCCAGAAATTTTTCATGGGGGGGGTTAGGATCCCCCTTTTGTCTACGCCACTGACTTGAATATATGTGGTTGTGGGGCCCGGCCCCCCCAATAACTTTGAAAACTTTACGCTTATGGTTAAAATGCTTAAAAAAGGGGGGCTCAGTAAAGGGGCTTAATGCGTAAAAAAGGGGATAGTAAGGGGGGCCCCAAACTTAATGCCCCGGGCTCCGTCTAAAAGTGGTCAGATTTGAACATACCGTACCGCCTTTCCTATTTACTTATTATTTTTCTTTCAACTCTTCTCTGTTTTCTTTTTTTTCCGCCTCTTTCTTTATCCTCTCCTTTGTGTGTTTTGTATATCTCTCGTCTGTTCTAATTTTAAATGTTACGTGTTTGTGTGTATTGTAGAGTGCTGATAGTATACCAGGACCGAAAACGAAGGAGACGCAAGTTAAACGGTAGAGGCGTCAGGCCAATTGTCGCTTTTCAGATCGTATTTATGCGAGACGGAAAAAAATGCGAGAATTCTCGCGAGAAATCTCGCGCGAGACAAGACTCTGTCTCGTCTCGCGTCTCGTCCCGCAAAATATTTTCTTTCTCGTCTCGCAAAAAAAATGCCTGTCTCGTCTCGCGAGACAATGCGAGAACGCGAGACAATGCGAGAATTCTCGCGTCTCGCGTCCATACCTATTTGGAGTTCTGAAACTGAGAGTAGGTTTCGACTAGTTATTTTGAACGAGTCTGGGGATGATTTTCATTTATAACAGAATTTTTTTTTTTTCTTTGTAAGTTGGGATGGCTTTGTCTCCGCATTTCTTGTTGGGATGGCTTGTGGGGCTACCCAACTGAACTCTTGCAAAATTTTCCATGTGGTACTTGGAAAAAAAAATTTTATGGGGGAGGGCAGTTTGGCTGTGGCGTCGTCACTCAGCCACATCCATCATTTCACCCAACCACGTGGTTCCGGAAATCTTACACTTCTCAGTCGTGATTATCACAAATGAAACAAGTCCATGATCTCTTTCTTAAATAATATATTTAAACTATTTACAGTGTTGAAACTATGTACAAACGTTTTCTAATTACAGAAAGGAATTTGGTGGGAAACAGCCTTTCCCTGGCCTTTAGCATTTCAGTCCCCGCTCGACTCGGGAGCGAACTTCCTCCTCAGACGATGACCAACCTCTTCGCTGTCCAAAAATCATCTCGTTCTCTCGTGGGGTTCCTCCTTACCAGGTGCGCCGCTCTCTGACGTCAGCCTGGTCGCACCTGCTTGAGGGGCGTGACAGCCGATCCGTCTCCGAACATTCCAGGCCTCGCACAAAGCATGCCGCTAAGTGTTTTTTTCTCCCCCAGTGAGCAGGAGAGCTGGCTTTGCCACAGCATAACTGTTTTGTGCACATGTCATCCAAATTTGGTATTTCTACATTGATTCATTTGAAAATGAGGAGCAAAAAACCGGTTGTTCCTTAATTTTTGGAGGCCTGTGTAAGTCACTATCTTACATACTTTATGGATTTTGATGTGTGTAGACTCACAGATTTTTTACGGGGCTACAAAAAGTATTCTTATACATTACGATTTATATACTCAGATTATTTGAAATGTACTATCGTTCTAACATTGCATTCGATTGCATCGTATTAAATTTATTTAAACTCTTGGTAAATATCAAGTGTTTGGAAAGTCGAGTGGACTCACTCCAGATTTATTATTATTGTTTTTTAAACATCTCTCGATTTTTACGATCAGAGAAGGATGTTCTTAGTGACGATGTATTTTTAAGATTGTTTTATTCTTTTCAGGAAATCGACTAATATTTTGTGGATTACTCCTAGTGTGTTTCACACTCATGCCAGGTTTTATTTCTCTTATTGTGGAAGATGACGCCAGTGATCCGATTACAGGTAAAATAAAAAACCTTGTGGTGCTGTGTCGGGGCATATGATAGTTGGTTTTTACGTGAAACGTCTATGTTAGCGAGTCGCTTTTGGTGTCAAAGATTTAAATGAAAACAAGATTGAATTTTTATGAATAATTTAATATACAATATTGACACTGAATAGGTAGCGTTGAACTTGAGACCGAATTCATATATCATGAAATCAACGAGATATCTGTTGTGCCTTGAATCGTTATTAAAAATCGCTGCATAGAATAATTTTGTCAAATTTGTTGAATATGGCAGGAGTTATTGATAAAGACATAGCCCAACATCTTCGACCGACGCCTTGAGATGTGTATATACAGGTATAGTATATATATATATATATACGGCACTGACGAGAAAATCAGCGTACGATTCTTCGACTTTCACGTCCACCAGGTATACGTAAGTAGAGGTTCTTGCGGAGTCGTCGTCGTTCGCTCGGCGTTGGCCTTCATTAGGATATCTGCGCCTGACCCATTTACCCCTCTTTCCACGATATCAGTGACTTATATTTCTGGCTTGCTCTAGCACGGACCGCCGACATATTGGATTTTTATATTTTTTTTATACACTTCATGGTTTTTTCACTAATAAATAGTGTTAAAATTACACTTATTTTTATTTGAATCGGTCTAAATAAACTCTATAAAACACGAAAGAATCCCTGCGCTATCACGTCCGAGTCCTGAGTTACACTGGATAGAAAGGAACGAGAGCCCTGATTTCGGACACTCTGCGCAGTGCCCTTCCCCCGCCACCCTCCTGCTACCGACGCAAATTAAAGGTCATAACAGCGAGCACGGTATAAAAGCTAAATATTGAAACTAGATTTATGTTTCTAAATTTTGTAATTATGAAGGTAAGACCTTTTCCTTACGGTCCACTTTTCTGGCATGGTATCCGTGTGTGATTTCAAAGACATTTCATGCCAAAACTGGTACCGTCAGCGTCCCCTAGAGAGGAAAGCAGCGGCGCTTACTTGTGACGTCACACCGAGTAGGGAAAGCAAAGTGTTTCCATTGGGTTTCTCCTCTCTCCCGCGCCGCGGGAGAGAGGAGAAACCCAATGGGAATTCCGGCCTCTCCCGCGCCGATTTCTCTTCTCTCCCGCGCCGCGGGAGAGATGAGAAATCCAATGGAAACGCTTTGCTTTACCTACTGGGTGTGCGCGGGAGAGAGGAGAAACCCAATGGAAACACTTTGCTTTACCTACTCGGTGTGACGTCACAAGTAAGCGCCGCGGCTTTCCTCTCTAGGGGGCGTTGGTACTGTCCTGTTTATGAGCGTCGCTAATAAACCTAGTGCTGGAAAATATAAATTATCATGGGTTATTGTTTTATAAACATTTTATTCAACGCAGTTTTTTTTCTCTTAAAGCATTCTTTGCTTCTCTATTCTTCGTTTCTCTAATGCCTTTCTGCGTTAGAAATATCAACACAGATCTCGTTTACCTCTTGGCGAATTTTGGAATTTTCGGTGGCGGGAATTGAGCATTTTTTGTAGCTCAAGCAAAAGAATCGCCCGGCTTACTATGTTTTTCCGCATTTAAGAAAGAATTCGCATTTATCAAAGAAAAATTTAATCCTTTTAAATCTCTGAATATTCAACAGTCTCTATAAGGTAAGGGAAGTACAGATGGGCTTCGAAATGTCTTTGTTTTTTATTATTCTGTGAGTGCTATTATATTCACGTCAGGATATCACGTTGATTCACTTTTCAAAATAAATAGCGTGTACGCATAGATTATGATATTTCCCCCCAGAATACAAAGAAACATGAAAGACCAATAAGGCCTTCAAATGAATTATGATACAATTTCCAACATTCTGAAGCAAAAAAGACAAATAGGACCCACACATGGCTTATGTACGCCACTCCCAAGGTTTAGTAAATTTGTAGATTCGTCGCCGATCCTCAAATGATAACATACAATATGCTATTGTTTACTATGCCTATTAACAGAATTGCATCTAAGACCGGTATCTATGCTGATGTTGGGCTAAGAACTATCTTTATTTGTCACTTTAATTTGCAACGATAGCTCTGATATTGATTTTCCAATATATTGAACCATGAAAGACAAATTTTGCGTATGCATTGAGCCCAAGTGGCTAAAATTAGCCGAATCTGGGAGCCCTGCATGTGAGATATGATTTAAAAGGAAACAGAATTTCGAAACTTATTTTTTTTTCTAAACATTAAACAGGGAAGCTTCTCGAGAGCGACTGCTCTCCGTTCTGCGAAAATCGGTCTTTAAGAGGGGTGGCCGCTCGAAGAATATAAATATTTGTAGCCCAGGGGGAAAATGCTAAACAAGTATCGATTATTTTGTCATTTATGTAAATACATACTAATACATCCGTGATTATACAAACATATTTTTAAATTTTAAATTTTGGTAAAATATTGAGAAATTTCAGATTGTTTCATTCGTTTCTCTTTCTACGAGAATACTTCTCTTTCATTTTATTTTTTGCATTTGACAAAAGAGCATTCATCCTGATACTCTTCATGCATTCTGAATTTGACATGATAAAATCTATTTGCTCTTTTGGGTTTTCCCACAGTCAAAAGCAACCTCCAGCTTCCTTTCCCAATTTCCTTTATCGTGTGAATGAATTACATCAATTCGCTGCTCCATGCAACGGTAAAATTACTTGTTTCTTAGATATATATCTATTCTAAACTACAAGATTTGTACGTGATGTGTAATTGTATTTGCCCCTGCTGTCGATTTACGGTTGAATGACTGGTTTGGAATGTGTTTTTTGTTTACTATACTTACGGAAAATGCTAGAAAACTTTCGGACAGGGAACCGGATCCGGTCGCTTATAGAGGGTTGTGTGGTCTTTTCTAGGGGATCTTTCAACATTAAATATACATAGGGTAAAAATTCGGTGCCTTTAAAAGTTGGCCGTTGGAGGAGGGGTCGCTTAATAGAGGTGGTCGTTCAAAGAAGTTTCACTATACTACTATTATTGTAATTTTTTTATTTAAAGGAAAAAAAAGTATTTCTTGTAGAGGAATTTCCTTTATATTTACAATACTAGTACAACTAACACTTCACAAAATATGGCGGAGATAAAGTTGCCTTTTAATGGAAATGTGTTCTGATTTTTTTACTTTTTTTCAACTATTACTTCCAACTTAACTTCCAACTTAACTTTTCAACTTAACATCATGATAATCTGAGGTTTGGATAATTGGAGATCCCGTGATTTGTTTGCCTAACAATTTTCATAACAAAGTGGCCATAGGCGTAATCTGGGGGGGGGCAAGGGGGGGGGCAATTGCCCCTGCAGTTGTAAAAATTGCCCCCCTAGTCTAAAAAGTCAGGGGCAAAGTTATGATTTTGAACACAAATCATGCATTTATAACCCAAATATACTATCAGATTCTAAAGGAAAAAAAATTCCTCTGCAAAAATCAACAAAAGAATAGAGTCACAGAAGCTTTTCAACCCAACAGGAAGGATGCCAGATTCTACCAAATGGCCAAGCTAGATAATTTCTCAGGAAAGCAAAAATCAAGGGGCAGCGATTCTAAACTTGTCTGAAATCAATTGTTCAGCGTTAGAAAAAAAGACCTGTTGCTGTAAATACTGAGGAAAAGAGGTCATTTTCACAGGCAATGCCGCAATTAGAGTTTATGTCATCCGGGGCAAACCAAAATTAGTGTCGTGTGCATGGGCGACCATAGTAATTTTCCTGGAGGGGGCAAACTTCAAAAACATTTTCTAGAGGGAGGCAAATTTCAAACTTTTAACAAATTTAGTTCTGTTTTTGCCATTTGTTAACATCATGAGACATTAACTTAAAATTTTAGGGGGGGGGGCAAGTTCCCTACCTTGCCTCCCCCCTTATAGATGTCCATGGTCGTGTGCCCCCTCGCATGGAGCCGCGCCCCATCCCAAGAAGCTATAACTGATTTTGGCATTCCTTTTAGAATGTCTCCCGGTGTTTGTCCCCGCTTACCCCTCCCCCCCCTTTAGTTGCCGCCCTGTCACAGGTTGGGGCTAGTTTCTCATTTATATTTTAGTGAACCTAATTTTGGTGTTTGGAGGTCAATAGCAGAGAGACAACACACTCTTATGATCACGTGCACATCTTACTTGACTTGACAGACGACTAATTGCGAATTCAAATACGACAGAATTTAAGAGAACAAGAAACGGTCTGCGATTTTATGATTTATATCTGCTGCCAGGGGCAACTAGGGGCACGTGCCCCAGACTTGGTAGGGGGCTCCAAAATAAGTTATGGTTCCATGGGAGGGGGCCGTTCTAGTTGGTTCGTCGAGATAAACTTTAGTTGCAGTACTATCTAAGTCATTATTTCGATACCCTTCATGCATTAGAAAAATATAGCAGCAAATCCCCTCATTTCTTCCTACTAACAGCGTTGCTCCCAGCAATACGGAGAAGCAACGTTCGAAACAGAAGAGGAACCTTCACAGCTATTGTTTATAACGATCTGCTGATGTGCATACATGGGCGCCCATAGTAATTTTCCTAGGGGGGGGGCAAACTTCAAAAAATTTTTCTAGAGGGGGCAAATTTCAAACTTTTAATAAATTTAGTTCTGTTTTTGCCATTGTTAACATCATGAGACATTAACCTAAAACTTTAGGGGGGGGGCAAGTTCCCTACCTTGCCCCCCTTATGGGCGCCCATGTGTGCATATAATTCTATTTTCTAACATTTCAAAAAATTCGTTTAAAAGTCTAGCTAAGATAATATCTCAGAATATTAGTTTTCTTTAGTACATAGTATATGTACATTCACCTAATTTATATACCCCCTCCCTTTTTTTTTCGTGAAAACGTCTTCAACTCAAAACCTTACATAATTTATCAGGGGTCCGTCCAGGAATATTTTTCAGGGTCCCATTTTTGTAAAAACTGCATATTTTTTTGAGTTTCAATGCTTAATTTTGTGAATTTCAGCACTTATTTTTGTGGATTTTCAAACCAAATTTTAATAAAAGTCACTTTTTTTTGTTAATTGATGAAACACATAATGTACGGTAAAGTGCCAATGAAGGGCAGTTTTGATCGACTGTATTTTTGTCAAAGGGTTCCGTTTAAATTGATAGTAATTTTGTGAAAGGGCAACTAGGGCCAGAACACAAAACGGACCCAATTTTTGTTTGTATCGACCCCTGTCCCCCGCTTATGCCGAGCTTTTGGTTAATGAAATCACGCTAAAAGTCGTTCCAGCTCCTCAAATTATTAAATATCTTTTTCCACATTACTTTTCTAAAAATATTTACAATACCACCCCCCCCAAATAAATAAATAAATAAAAATAAAAGATAAAATAAAAAATAAATAAATAAAAATAACGTACTGGACTCTTAAAAATTTTAAATTTTCTGTCCGAGTCAAGGAAAAACACGAACATTGAGCTCAGAATGCTGTAAATTTAACAGGTCGCTAACATTAAAGAAAGTGCTGCGGGAAGAGAGGTTACAGAAAATAGAAAATGTGCAGTGCAATCAGTTTCATTGTAATGTATTTCAAACCTCGCAAAAGAGGCTTTTTAACAAGGCATAAAATGATCGTTTTTTTTTTTGGACCTACAGACAAAACTTAAGAACATGTCATCACTAAATGACCATTAAGATTCTGTAAAAAATTGGAGTGATTTAAATGCGGAACGCGGCCCTTTTATCTCCCGTTAACTCAAAAATCAGTCACATCTGTGTTCACTTAAATTGACTAGGATCAGTTTTGCCCGCAAGCATACTGACTTTGTGAGAGAAGGAAGCTTTAAAAATTTTGTATGTAACATGATGTTTTATATTTCAAGTCTATTAGTAATCTTTCGCTACCTGGTTGGGGGGGGGGGGAATACCGACGTAGAACACGGGAGATGTCCAAGAGCGTTGGAGGGATTATTGAATGAGCTGCAAAGAATGGATTACAAAGATAAATAGGTAAATGATGTCTGTGTGTCGAGTTTGGTTAAGTTAAATGAATTTTACCAGCCGAATATCTGTATCTTGCAGTGAAATATTAACTTGTTTTGTGTATGAGTACAGGTAAGTATCAGGTTGTAACGAAAGTTTTCAGCCAAATCTGCTTGACGCAGCTCATGCGGCACCCAGCGATTGAACTTGTACGTCATAGTCATGGGCACCGGCAGAATATTTCCCAGGGGGGGGCAAAGACTACTTAAACGCATGGTTACCATGTTTAAAGAACAAAAAAGCAATGGAAAACACTGCATACAAAAATCCAGGAGGGGGGCATTGTTCCCCCTTGCCTTATGTTGCCGGCGCCAATGGTCATAGTCCTTGTTTTCGAGTTTTAGGTACCAAACCTCCACAGGGTCATATGGCACAACAGTTGTACCTAAAGCTGTACATATAATTCGTTGACGTTCTGTAGCTGACTTTTTGCAACTGAATTGGATGTAAATGATATTTTTAACCCGGTTAGTTTCCTTTGAGACACCTTGTACTTAATGATAACGATATATTATTTACAGATTTCACTGTACAGTGTTCTAAAGTAAATCTCTTTTTTTCCAAATCCCAAAAAGAGTCTAGAAAGATATGAGCAAACACGCCAACACGAACTGTTTGCGCAGATCATATTTGCAGTGGTGGGAAACTTTCGTTACAACCTAATAGTTTTCGCAATTTTCGCGTCAAATCGGTAAATTTTAAATAAAGATAAAGTATTAGTCTGGAGAAAATACTACAATGTACTGATCATTTGGGTTTTTTTGTCAGGAATTCGTTAAGGAGAAGACATCCATTATAGTTGCGCTTTGAGAGGGAATATTTATTTATGTAGTTTTGTTTGAATTAAAAATGATGCCTCTAGTTACTTATTGGAATGACAATTTGAAAATCAAAGTCGGCCGCTTCAGTTTTTGACCGTCAAATGTTTCTTGACAGTCAAGCCCTGCTTATGTCCAGTGGTTGTGGAGGTTTTTTTTTTTTTTTTTTTTTTTTTTTGTAGTGAAGACATAGATTTGCAATTTCCAATCCTTCCAATGAACTTTGTTTTGGACGTACACACAGACTCTACCGCTAAAAGCTGATTCGGTCCCCAGTGATACCAGTGGCTGTGGGGTTGGTTTGATAAAAGGGGGAAAAAGTAAGCCCTTTTATCTATTTTATTAAATATACTTATTGCACTATTTACTTTTTGTTTTCAAGAGTTAAAAATAGCTGTACTCAAATTTCATCCGTTTTAGTACAGTACTTTTTCCATTGTTATATAGAAGAAATATTTTATGATTTATTAATGACTATATCATTTTATCTCTCGCCCCCTTTATTGAAAATTGTCCGAAAAATGTGTCTCAAAAATGTGTCCCGAAAATGCGACATAAAAGTAAGAATAAATTGTTGAGTATTGAATTGATTATGTTTTCATCGTCTTGAATTGTTTATTTATATATATATATGTCTTATCCTCCTGAATTCTGTATCCCTCAATAAACATTTATCTACTTAACTGTAACTGTGATCGCGCACGCATTCTTTTTACTTCTTCTATACTTTTTTCACTTAGTGTAAATACGGGTTACGACCCCTTAGAAAGATCCCCACGGAGGGCACCCCGACCATCGGCCCAGAGCCCACGCGTAGATAATCCGCCGTAATCCCACAAACACAAACAAATATACTTTTTTCCTTCTTGATGTTACCTTGTTATGTGATGTGCCTGTTTCTTCCGTTCTAATAATATGTTATCTTAAAATCCCACGTTTACTATGTCTGTGCCATAACTCTGCTAACATTTCTAAAAGGTTATGGACACCAGATGGATTAATTTATTTATTTGCTGATTTTTAACGTTTGTTTCAAGGCTGCATCATTCATCCTCAAAATGGCGACTGAAACTTGGCGAATTGAAACTCTGAATAAAAATAATTACGAAACATGGAAAATGCAAATGAAAGCGCTTTTAATAAAGAATGATGCCTGGATTTATGCACTAGGTTCAAAGCCTAAACCTGAAGTTTTGGAAAATGAAGAAAAATCGCAAGAAGAGTTCGATGTGTGGGTCTCTAAATGGACGAAAAAGCAAAAGCAGATATAATTCTATGTAAATCGCCATCTGAACTCAAACAAATAAAAAATTGTGACACTTCATCAGATGTCTTGAAAAAACTGGAAAAAATCTATCAGTCTAAAGGACCTGCTCGTAAAGCTGCATTAATGAAATCTTTAATTCAATATAAGATACCCGACTCGTCTAATGGAATTCACGACCATTTGAGAAAATTCTCCGACATAGTGGACAGACTTTCAGAAATGGATATTAAAATAGACGACGACTTGCTGACATTAATGCTGTTATATAGCCTCCCTTCTACTTTCAACAATTTCCGACGTGCTATGGAATCAAGAGATGAGCTTCCGAAGACAGAAATACTCAGAATCAAATGCCAGGCGTAACGATGATAGACAAGCGGAAGACTCAGGTGCTTTCGTGGCTGCTCCTTGAAAACTTGCGTCTAAAAATAAAAATTATGGAAAATACTCTGGCCAGCCGACTCATAAAATTAAGCATACATCAAGAATAACTTGTAAAAGGTATAAACGCATCGAGCACTGGGCTACCGAATGTGAAAGTGGAAAAAGAATAATTTTAAACATAAGCCTAACAGCATGGGATTCTTATCCACTCTGGATGACTCGCCAATAGAGTTACCACGTGAAATACAGCAACCCTGCTCGCATAAAGCTCTCTCAACAAATCAAATAACGAAAAGCAAAAGTTTTGGTGTGTTAAGATAGTTACTAAAAATTACATAAGTTACTTCAGTTATCTTCGACCCACGTTTGCATTTGCAAGGAAAGATCAGGAAACCCTCCTACTTCCAGTCGATGAAATAAATTTAAAGGAAGAATAAAAGAAAAAGAAAAAGGGGTGAGAAATAAAATGACATAATCAATTAATATCGTTTTAATATGGCAATAATGAAGCTAAAAAATTAGGGGGGTTCAGGGGGTCTCCCCTGACGAGGGTCAAAGACCGAATTTATAGTTTATATATATATATATATATATATATATATATATATATATATATATATATATATATATATATATATATATATATATATATGCATCTGCACTTTCATTTAAAATGACTTTTGCCCCCCCAGTTTCGAAGCCCAAGTTACGCCCATGAAAGTGGCCATTTGCATAGGCTAAAACTTTCGAACATATAATGGAATGTTTCTTGTTATCCAAATTTCATGTCAGTGTAACTCGTGCAGCGTTCTATTAAATTCTATGGGTGAAGTAAGTTTAGACAACAGTGCATAAGGCATATTTCTATAATTGTAATCAAGTTCAATAGCTGTATAAATAAAATTAGATTTTTGTCAGCACATTACCTGAAATTCAAAAATTTTGCAATTTCTATCCGCTACAAGCACCTGAGAACCCAGTACGACAATCAAATAGAAGTTTGTCTGTCTGTCGCTGTGTCATTCTGTCCGTGACTCTTTTTTTTTTTCTTTCTTTTTTTTCTGCATCACGTAATAACGACAAAAGCGAACAAAATGAAATTTGGTGACATGTTTGGCGATCATTCAACTTAAACTATAGGCGCCGAATTTTGTAACAATTTTATTAGATTTTGAGATTTTGCGAAAATTTATTCAAAACTAGCTGCGTGCCCGTTCTTCGCACGGTAGGAAACGAAAAATTTCCTCACATGTGTAATTCGAATTAATTCCAGTGATGTGGAATCTAAAAAAAGCAAAATTATTTCACTCGACTTAAAATTTGCGTCATATATGTAATAACCTGAGATCATTTCAATATAATGACACACACACACACACACAAAAAAAAAAAAAAACTATGTCAGCATCATTCGGTATCAAAAAACTGAAAATGGAGCGTTTGCAGTGAACTCACTTTCAAAATGTCTTATTTCCTCAGACATGCTGTCTTTTAGGTTCACGTTTTAGCGTTAAATACCTCAGACACTACATGAAATGGACATTTTTTTAATTTTAAAAATACGTCACCCTCTCTTGCAACCCTTTACAAAAAGAAAAGAGATAATACTGCGCTATTTATAAAGGCTTTAAAATTGTTTTTCTAGATTATGCAGTTTAATTTTTCTCCTCACAAATAAATCCAGTATTTATAAATGGAAATTGAGCCAAGCAAAGAAATCGTCTGCTCGCGGGACCCGTTTTTATTTATTTTTATCAACTGGCAATTTTAATCATTGTTACTGTATCCATGACAACCAAACCGCAAGATATCAAACCGAAATTGATAAGCAGGTGCTACGAAAATGAAAATCCTTCTTTACTTAAAAATTCGTAAAAATTCTCCTAATTTATATTTTTCCTCCGTTCTTCTTTTAAAAGTGGGTTAATTGTGTGCTCCGTCTTTTGCCGAAATATAAAAAAGTTATGACAGATAGAATTCAAGATGCAGCAGTTTTAAAAATATTTTACGAAAGTCAGCGTCAAATTTAATTTTATTTGAAAAATTCCCAAAAATCTGCAAATTATGTTACACAGCCCGAACAAACAGTTTTTGAAAGAAAATTTTCTCCTCTATACGATGATGTAACTACCGTTTTCTTGCGAGTGCAATGACCAGCGTTATTATGTATTACGCAAGAAAAATCGCTAAAAATCGGACAAAACATAAAATAAAACATTTTCTAATTCGAATTTCGAAAAAATCGCTTCGAGGTGTGTCGAGACCCGTCTTGGAGAATTTCCGTACAAAATTTGGTAGGTCTACGATCACCCGTTTCGGAGCTACGCGAGACACAGACAGACAGACAGACAGACAAACGGACAGTTTACACTCTGTTTTATTTATATAGATATGAAAATATTTGTCCATCACATTTTGAAAATAAAAACTTTCTCTATGGTCAGTTTCACTAAGCACTTAGTTACTCTCTAATATGTAATCTTTTAACAATACACAGAAAAAAGTTATGACTTTTCTTACGATTCCCAATATGCTAATTCCATTCTTTGTACTCCTGCAATAGTAACGAAAATTCAGGCTGTTTTGGAAATTTGCATGACATGCTAACCCGTCAACGACCGGTACTTCTGCTAGTATAAAATAGTGTTATAATAAGGAATTTAGATTTTAGAATACTTTCTCTGTGAAGGTGTTGTGGAAAGATGGACGTGGAGCTTCGATGATTTTACAAGATCCTTTCTGGAAACTGGTTGTTCTCTACCGTTCAGTAAATGCGAATGGAGGCCTTACCACAGACGCTTCTTATCTTACATTTACATGAATGTGCTTTGTTGCCTTTTCTGCTCGGCCCTTTATTATCCTTTATACATCAAAGGTATGCTTTCGATCATTCTTTAAAATCAGTTAATGACTTTTCTAAATGGAATTGAAACAGGGGGCGTTATGAGTATTTTCGCATATATGTAAACGATTTGGATGAAGAAGATTAAACCCAGAATCAAGGGTTCGGGATAATTTTGATCTTCCACCCCATTGTTCTTGTGTTAAAAAGATTCTTGAGTTACAAGCAGAAATATTCTGTAACAGTTCAATGCAATCGAATACCTCTAGGATGAAAACAAAGAGCAATATTCCAGATCTCTGAGCAGAGGCGGCTCGTGGGTTATTTAAATGGAGGTTCACAAAATAAATTTCGAAAATTAAATATGCAGATACGACGCACCTTACAAATTAAAAATATTTGCATTTCCAGCAGTTATAAGAAGACAATGCATGGAAGACAAAACTGAAAGAAAACAAGTATCTTTGGTCTTACATTTCGTCACCAAGATAAGTTTTAGCAAAGGTGTTGTCGTATAACTTTATTTCATTTTTTTCCATAGATAATACTGAAAAATGTAATCGCTTTAGCTTCGAGACACTGATTTTACTCCCATCTTAATTATTTACACTAGTTTGTAAAAAATGTTGTATTGAAAAATGATAAAAATAAAGAAAATAATAAGGAAATGGAAAAAAAATGGATTAACTAACCGAACATAACAAACCAAGAGAGAATCCTGAAGAGGTAACCGCAAAAAATTATCCGTGCGCACGCGAACAGAATGATATCACAAGCGTCTTGCCTTACTTCTCCCGCAACTCTCTCCGCTTCGTTCTCAGAGAGCAGTTCAGAAAGGCATTAGCAATCGCACATGCGATCGAGGAAATACTGAGCTATCCTACAATACAGCGCGTTAGCTATAATAAACATATTTAATAATAGTGGTGGAGGGGGGAGAGTAAAACTCACATTTTAAATTCACAAAAATCTATAAGTGTACTTATTAATTTAATTTATTTTTTGGATTTTCTTCCGCGGGTTCATATGCTCATGTGCTGAAATGGAGGATCCGTCACTGTTTCCGTGTGGTTTCAAACACAGTGGTCGCCGCTTATTCCGGTCACATCGGGACGGATTGAGATTCACCGGAATAACCGAAATCCGTAATAAATGGCGAGACCAAAGTAAAAGAGAGAAAATTTAAGAAAAAAAATCAGTGAATTAATCAAAATTTATTAATTGTATAAGTCAATATTTTAACGTACGCACGCACTTATTGAAGAATAAACAAGTAAAAAATACATATGCACATTTATTTTAAAAAAATATAAATAAAAATAAAAATTACAAACTTCTTGGGGGGGGGGATTCGAAATTAAGGGCTTTTTCAGGAGCACAGTGTCATGTAGCGGCAATTTAATTTTTCTTAATGTTGAAAGCAGGTGATCATTTACGTTGTTCTCCTTAAATGCTCTACGTAAAGTGTCTATAGCGTTGAGCAAATCTACTCTTGTGACACGTGCCCGGATCGGGTGCACATGCACATTGTCGTCATTATCATCAGGTGTCTCAGTAGTTCCGGTTGTCGGATTGATCATTATTTTTATTTGAATTATGTTAAGTGTATAAAAAATTGTTTTGATTGAATTACTGCAACAACTCAACACAAATATGAGTCATTTTTGCTTGCTGTCACTTCGCCCTAAAGGCTAATTACATCGAACTCTTAAATAATCTCCACAGATTATTTCACTGAATAAAGCGGCACTCACTACCGAGGTAACCGGCGGAAAACCAATACAGTTTCGCCTTTTCGTTCGGTCACCGGAATAAGTGGTTCACCGGGTAAACCATCGACCGAAATAAGCGGCGACCACTGTACTACTATAAAATCTGTCATTCAAATAAATAAGAAGTATGAATTGTCTTTTACAAATTTTGAATGTGTGAACACAAATTTTAAATCTGAAATGAGCACAAAACTGGCACTTTAACATTTGAATTAATTTTTCAATATAGCCGTACTGCTAAAGCAAAAATTCGACTGATTACCTCTTCATTCCCACACACAAAAATCAAAGAATTAATAGAAAAAAATCTGGAGTGACTCCACTCGACTTTCCGAACACTTGCGATTAAGATCATTACCAAGCATTTAAATAAATTTTAATCGATGAATATTTGAAACATATATACCAAATTGAAGCTCAATCGAATGAGCCGTTTAAACGCTGGCGCACTTTCAAGAGTTTCTCCCCATATGCCATACTGTAATGTAATAGAAATCTTTGTCGTAGCCCTGTAGAAAACAATCAACAGTTTTACAACAATCTTTTTTTTTTTTTTTTTTCAATGGGTGGCCACTTGCTTATCCAACATTTGCCGCTACTACGGCCCGAAACACTGGCCATTTTACAATGGGGGCACCCAATGGGCTGTCAGAATTAGCCCCTATAAAGGGATCGACAAGTTAACATCTATGCCCAAGCCAAGATTCGAACCCGGATCCAAGGTGTGATAGAATGGTACTTTAGCCACTACACCCTCTGGGTGGCTTTACATCAATCTTATATATTAAATTTCAACAATCTACGACTAATAGTTTTTGAGATATGAGAATTAAATACACTCTCTTCCAAAAGTTAAGCACGGAGAGGAAAATGCTAATTTACGGAAGCCAATCAGAATTGAAGAGGATGCAATTCGCTGCAGAGGTAGATGGAAGTATGCAAATATGTTAGGTAACAGCCAATCGCGCTTTCATGTCAAGCCAGCTTTATGAAGGGTTACAGAAGTTGATTGTAAGTGCTGATAGAAGGTGTTTAAAACTTTCGTACAATTTGTTTTCAAGACATGCGTGTTTCTATGACTTCCAGAAGACGAATGGAAGATTCTGAGAGCTGGCATGCTGTGGGGCACATTGAAGCAGGACAGTCGATGCCGGCCCTAACAGTTTTGCCGCCCCGGACAAAAATATAAAATGCCGCCCCCCACAGTAAAATTACTAGTAAAAGAAATAAAATTTTCACAGATTCTGTTTTCATGCCTATAAAACTGGATTAGCTCTTTAAACATAACACAGCATAAGATAAAAACATATTTATTAAAAACCACACATTAAGCTAAAAAACAAAAGAAAGAGAGAGAAATCAAGAGTGAGTTCTTTGCCTGACTTTTAATTCCGCAAAATTCCTGACTTTTTCTTTAAATCAATTTTTCAAATAATTCATGTTCGATAGCCAATGTAGTTAAATTATTTAACCTACCTGGAAGAGTTGTGGAACATAAGAAATTTTTAGTTAACTTTAATTTTGAGAAACTCTTCTCTGCACTTGCCACATCGTCAAAGAAAGCGAAATTCCCGAAGCAATAGCAAGATGTGGTGTAAAATCTAGAGTTGAAATTAGCTTTAAATCAATTGGGCTTACCTTTTTGCCAAATAAGACCGTAACTGACACTATTTCATTTACTAGATCAAGCACGTTTATATTCCCTGGTCAGCATTAACTCCAATTGTTTACACTATAAACAGTGTTAACACTGTTACACTGTGTTACAATCTTTAATTAGCACTTTTTAGGAGTATCTTTTAACTCATATATGCCGTGCAAAAATCTATATAAATAAAATTAGACTTTTGTCTGTAGATTTCTTGGAATTCAAAAGTTTTGCGATTTCTATCCGTTTCAAGCACCCGGGAACCCGATGCGACCCTCAAAAAAAAAGTTTGTCTGTCTGTCATTCTGTCCGTGACGCTTTTTTTGTTTAAGCATCACGTAAAAACGACTGAAGCGAATGATATGAAATTGGGTGTCATGATAGGTGGTCACTCAACTTAAAACATAGGCTTCGAATTTTTAAAAAATCTTGATTAGATTTTCAGATTTTGCGAAAATCGTTTCAAACTGCGTAAATTCGTGTTCGAGCATCACGTAAAAACGGATGAAGCGATTGAAATGAAATTTGGTATCATGATTGGCGGTTTTTCAACTTAAAACATAGGCGTCGAATTAAAAAAAAATCTTGATTAGATTTTGAGATTTTGTGAAAATCCTTTCAAATTGCGTAAATTTGTGTTCGAGCATCCCGTAAATCTACTGAAGCGATTGAAATGAAATTTGGTATCATCATTGGTGGTCACTCAACTTAAACATTAGGCAGCGTATTTTTAAAAAATCTTGATTAGATTTTCAGATTTTGCGAAAATCGTTCCAAACTCCTTCAAATTGTGTTCGAGCATCACGTAAAAATGACTGAAGTGAATTAAATAAAATTTGGTATCATGATAGGTGGTCACTCAACTTAACACATTGTCACCGAATTTTTTAAAAATCTTGATTAGATTTTGAGATTTTGCGAAAATTGTTTCAAACTGCGTAAATTTGTGTTCGCACATCACGTAATAACTGCAAAGGTGAAAAAATGGTATTTGGTGAAATGATAGGTGGTCACCTTAAACTATAAGCATCTAAAAAAAAAAAAAAAAAAAAACGATCAGATTTTGGGATTTTGCGAAAATCGTTTCAAATTTAGTGAATTTTTGTTCACGCATTACGTAATAACGACTAAAGCGAATGATATGAAATTTGGTCACATGACAGGTTGTTGCTCAACATAAAGCATAGGTGTCCAATTATTTAAACTTTTTTATTAGATTTTGAGATTTTGTGAAAATTCTCCCAAAATGCAGTTATATTTCTTCAAGCATCGCGTAATAACGACTAATATGAAATTTGGAGATATGATAGGTAGTTGCTAATCTTAATTTATAGGCGTTGAATTTTTAAAATATTTTGATTACATTTTGAGATTTTGTGAAAATCGTTTTAAAATGATAAAATTTTTGTTCCATTATCACGAAATAAAGACTGCAGGGAATGAAACGAAATTTGGTGACATGATAGGTTTTCACTCAACTTAAATTCCAGGCTTCCAATTTTTCAAAAATTTTGATCAGATTTTGAGATTTTGTGAAAATTATTTCAATACGCGTAAATATTCGTTCGCGCATCATATAATTACGACTAAAGCGAATGAAATGATAATACTTAGTGACTCTCTAACCTGTAATATTTTAACAATACATAAAAATTATAACTTCGCTTTCTTTACTTTGGCAACATACTACACCCATTCTGTGTACTCCTACAATGCTGACGAAAGTTCTTGCTTTTTGGAAATTTGCATTCAGTACTAACCCGTCAACGACGGGTACTTCAGCTAGTTTAAAATAATTACATTGGGTACTTATTAAATTAAATCTGCATTTTAAGGTATTAATCGCTTTGTTTACTGTAAAAAATAAAACTATCTTGATTTTAAATTTAGGATCTTTCACCAGATCATCTCGTGCTTCGCAATCAAAATTAATTTGTTACGTGGCTGCGTAAACTCAGTGTTAGCCAGAATACTATCTAGTCGGTCAGTTCTCTTGCACAACAGAACATTTCACTTACAATTGCACCCAATCGAAGATCCTTTAAAAAAATCTTTACAGTTTCTTAAGAGATTTAGAGCAGGTGGTAAATCGTTGTCTTTTGACTGCAATAGATTTCTTAATGGATTCACGCAATTGAAGATTTTATACCAAATAATAATAGGAATATGAACAGTGTTCATGTGTGTATGAACAGTGTTCATGTGTGTATGAACAGTGTTCATGTTCCTATAGAGCATAGAAACATGAAATGTTTGAGAGAACATGAAATGTTTGAGAGAGTTAAATAATCCTGAAGCCAAATCACTGGAACAAAAACTTAATTCTTTCATCAATTTTAACGGTAGCCTAATTGGAATTAGATTAGATTTGCCAATACCTTTATACCTTACCAAGAATGCGATTTGTTCGATAGAAATATGGGATAGTATTTGGCTTGTTGAATTTCATTAACAAAGTGTAATTTGAATCCAACTGGAAACCCTGTGAAAAATCTATCCAAAATGTGTAAATATTTGCTTGCACATCACATACAAACAACTGAAACGAATAAATGAAATTGATAGCAACACCAAAAGTGGCATATTACATTAAGCTGTAGGTGCTAAAATATTTCTAATTCGTTTAAAAGTTTTGAGATTTAAAACTGTTGTTTAAAAACTGTCTGTAAATGTATGTTCGCCCGTTGTTAAAAAAATGGCTTAATGGAATAGAATGAAATTTGGAATTATATTGAATGGTAAGTTAATGAAACAATAGATACCAAAATTGTTTTAAATAATTCATAGACTTTGAAATTTTGTAAAAATCGCTTAAAAAGTATGTTCTGGCATCCATCAAAAACGGATTAAGAGAACAACAGAATGAAATTAAGTCATATGATGGGTAACAAAGCATTATCGAAATTTTTAAAAGATTTGAATAAATTGAAAGGGTTTGTAAAAGTTGGATTGTATTTTTTATTTTCTTTTTTAGGGGGCACAGGAGGGCGACACTTTAAGGCGTCTGTTCGACTTAAACAAATTACGTCGATTTCTTTTTTTAAATTATTATTATTATTATTTTAATTTTGAGAAAATTGTGCAAAAACTTTACAGGCTTAATATTATAATTTCTTAAGTTAATAGAACAAAATTCAGTGACTGTCAAGAAGATTGAGTTAATAACATTGTTGGAATTCTTCCTAATTAAATATATATATATATATATATTATTTTGAGAAAAATTTTTGTGGCCACTTCGTGAAAACAACTAGTGGTCAGACAAAAGGGAATGAAATGAAATTTTGTTAAATAGTAGGTGGTTAGTAAATTAAAATTACAGGTCTTTACTTTTCTACAAATTTGAATTATATTTTAGGTATGACGTAAACTTTGATGAAGTTCTCCGCTCATCCAGTAAAATCATCAAAATATAATTCAATCAGATGTTGCAGTGTTAAATATAGGCTACTTGCTCAAAGCATTTTCCAGATATTATTTTTTCAGTTTAATATTCATTACCAGCATCTTCTTTTGCACCTTTAAATGACTTCTTGATGTAGGAAGCTCATCCACTAAAAGAAAACGTTAATTTTGAATGTAAAATATTTTCTCTATTGACAGTTTGTCTCAGTAATTTGTTACTTTCTAACCTGTAATCTTTGAACAATACACAAGAGTTATAACTTTGCTTTCCAGGGCCGTTCGGTAGATTTTCTCAGTATGATGCAAGTCCTCAAAATGTCGCCTCTTCAGTATAAAGCGCGATAAGCGGTTCAACTCTCTCCCCCCGAGAAAAAAATTAACATGAAATCCATTAATTTTGCATTTTTAACCAAAGGATTATATTTAATCTCACCCCCGTTAAAGGAAATCTGTGTATGCCATAGCACTCCTTAAATGTTTCTTCCTTAAAATAAATGCTGATTATGATTTAAAAGCAAAACTATACAAAATGTACAAATGCTTTATTTATTTTACGAACATTAACAACAAACTATTACAATTTTACTCTTTTAACTTTAGCAAATTCGTGGATAAGGATGTGTAGTCTAGAGTAGCAGCCAATGTTGACTCAATAGAAATTATTGACAGGTTTCTTAATTTTGTTTGGCTTGTTGAACTTCTTAGATAATTTTTGATTAATTTTAATTTAGAAAAACTTCTTCCCCACTAGCTACTGATACTGGGAGTGTTAGCAAAGTTCTCAGTGCTATGACAGTATTTGGATACAAAGAAATTAAATTATTTTTTCACAAATATTTTAAAACATCTAAAGGTTTCATTAAACATGGCAGCATTCTAGATACATCACGTAATTCTTTTGTAGAGCACAGTCATTAGTGTCAGATTCATTTTTGATCGAAGTATTGGCTGGAGATTGATACAGTTCTTTTCTAGCTTTTTGCCATCAATATCTCTGAGTTTTAAAATATCATATAAAAACTGAAAATTTTTGTCTTGGGTTTCCAGAAGCGTGAATCGTTCATTTGGAGAATTATATGCAATGTCCAGAAAATAATTTAAAAAGTTTACTTTAAATTTATTCTCCTCTGTTAAAGGTTCGTCGACAAGTATGTTAATGTAATTATTTAAATGAGCTTTTCCCTCCTATAATTTTATAATTCTGCTACAACATACTCGAGCAGTATTTCAAATTTTTAACTCTGGAAATAGTTGTAAAAGGTAACTAGTGTATCTGCTCCGAGCAGAGGAGGCGCAATTCAAGACGCTATGGGCGCCTATAAGAATGTTTGTAGAGATCTGACAAGTCATTTGTAAGGGGGAGGGTGGTCTTGCCCCAAAAACCACCTTAAATCGCTACCACGTTGCAACAATCTATCTATCTATACTATTAAAATCTGTGCGCGTCTGTCTGTCTGTGTGTAGCATCAACTCCCCCGAAACCGCTGGGAGTTGAGTTTCAATCGAGGTGTCCACTTATTCGGAAAATTTCGAGAAAGAGCCTCCGCCAATTTAAATTTCGAAATTCGAATTAGTTTAGGAGATATTGATAAAAAACCCCGTCAAAAACGCTAATTTTTGCTCTCCGCAACTCCGCGATTGTAACCCCTGTAGTGAAAATGTGAGAAATAAGCATCGAGGTTGCCATGTTTGGCGAATTTATTAAATGATTTACATTCTTGCATTAAAAATAAAGGAATAATACTTTTTTTCTCTTTCGAATATTTGCTAGGTTATTTTTTAATTAAAATATCGTCTGCGTGGGAAATCAGAGCAGGAATTCTATATTTTTTATACGCAAAAGAAAAATGATTTGTAAATTTCAGAGACTAAAGTGTAGAACTTTATAATTTGGCGAAAAAAAATGGCTTATATGCCGATTTTTGAGAAAGTGGATTCTAGTGGTTTGCACAGTTTTAGGCTTGGCGCAATTTACTGAGAGCGTAAAGAAATAGTATTTTTAAAAACAAGTGTAGGTTTTACTTGAATTTAGCCTGAAATTTTTATTTTCTGTTCAGAAATAATGCAGTTATTAAGGCGATTTTAAATGATTTTCATCAAGTTAAATAAATTGATTTAAGTTAGGGAAACCCCGCCAAATTTCAGAAAATTAAACTTGTTCATTTGTATTGCTAATTCTATGCCCCGATTGAAATGAGTTGGTGTTACGAGCCTATGAATAGAAAATATTTTTTAATCCCGCCAAACAGGGTGTAATAAAATAAAGTCTTTATAAATACGAATGCTGTTTGAGATGAATGAGAATATTTTTTAAACCCAGTAAGACTAGCTGGTAATGCCTTTAAATTATTGCATTCATTGTCAAGTTTAATGTGTGATTCATTTTGGCTATTTGCCATCGACTGCCAACGTTAATTACGCCAAAATGGCAGGTCTAGCAAAGTAAACATAAATAAATCATTTCATATTCTATTTTTAACACTGCTACAGTTTCCGTAGCAACGGAATCCATTATTGCCACTTAAGTTATTCAATTTAATAATTAAGTGAAACCACTCATTTCTACAGCTCTTAAGACCCAAAAAAGTGAAAACGCATTAAATATGAAACAAATAGAATTTTAACATATTTGCGCATTAAAAATAATCGAAGGTTTTTCAGGCAATTCTGCATATTTTTCATTTTATTTCCTTCGCTTGTGACGTCATTTTCACGTCATTGTCTTCTGTTTTGCTGTCAGATTATCCGGTGAAGCACATTACACGCTAACGTATGTGCTGCTTCGGTGTTCATAAGGAAGCAATTTGTCGGTTGCGTATTTGCCTAACCCCTCTGTGTGTCTAAATTGAAGCAATGAAACTTTCTAGGCATTTCTTTTTTTAAACTAGAAAAAGGCAGATTAACGTCGTTAACGTGGAAAAAATATATATGGAAAACTATTTAATTATTAGCCGTAATGCGAAATGATAATCGATTATTAGCATGGGCAAAGCAACAAAATTTCGAAAGTATGAAATGTCAGGAATATGAAATGAAAATCCAAAATAAATCACCAGAGACTATAGGATAAGCATCGTGTACGAGAATGATACTGCAATCATGTACATAACAAAGGCGTTTGCAAGAAATACAAAATATAATATGAAATTAATTGCTCTTTCTTCCCATGGCTTTTGCGGAATCTTTCTGAATAACGGGATCCGGTGTGCTTAGAATATTTCATATAAATTACTTATATGTTAAAGTTCTATTTATTTTTTCATATATATTCCAGTTACTCCAGTTACAAGACCAAGAGCTCTAGAAACGATTTCAGATTTTGTTTAATATTGAATTTGACACTATGCAATTAATCTATGTTAAAAATAAAATATAAAAATAGTTATTTATTTAGTGTGAATTGGCAGTGAGATCAACGTTAGTTTTATGTAACAAGTGTGCTACTGTATTAAGAGTTCAGTAAAGGTAATAAGCTTTTCCGCTTAAGTTACGTCACAAATGTTTTCATTTACGAAAGCGACAAAATCTTCACGGAAACAGGATGCATTTTTGGTTTCTAAACGTACAATGTGCATCGATTGTTTCGTGTAGGTTTTTAAAATTTGGGTAAAATTTAATAAAGTCATCTGCATCATAACTGTGCTAATGCATTGTCCACGCTTTACGAAATGCAAGATAAGATAAAATAGTATTCAACATCATGTAATGTTATTCATATGGTATGTTTGAATGCTATAAATTAAACCTAAAAAAGAGAATTATATGATGTAGAAATAAGGCATTTTTCGAAAGAGAAAAGTTTCGCCTGCATACCGTAAAGTTCTTACTTTTCTGATCGCCAGTGACGTAGTTTTTGTGTCATCGTGTTGCAATTGTCTCAAATTTCCACTCATGGAGTCAGCTTTTCGTCAGAATTCCAGCAATTTTTCACTATTAGAGATTCCTATCACTGGGTTTAATTCGAATAATATGTGTAAGGAAAATATTCGTCTCCTACCGTGCGGAGAACGGGTAAGCAGCTAGTGTATACTATTAAAATCTGTACGCGTCTGTCTGTCTGTGTGTAACATCATCTCCTCCGAAACGGCTGGGAGTTGAGTTTCGATCGAGGTGTCCACAAATTCGGAAAATTCCGAGGAAGGTCTTCCGCTAATTTAAATTTCGAAATTCGAATTATTTTAGAAGATACTGATAAAAAACCCGTCAAAAACGCAAATTTTTGATCTCCGAAATTCCGCAATTGTAACCCCTGCAGTCAAAAAAGTGAGAAAAAAGCATCGAGGTTGCCATGTTTGGCTATTTTATTAAATTATTTAGACTCCTGCAGTAAAAATAAAAGAATAATGATTTTTTTTCTGTTTAGATTACTTACAAAGTTATTTTTTAATTAAAATATTGCGTTCATGTGAAATCCGAGCAGGAATTCAATGTTTTTTATGTGTAAAAGAATAAGGGATTGAAAGATTTCCGAGACTAATATGTATATTTTTTAGTTTGGCGAAAAAAAAAGGCTCATTTGGCGATTTTGAGAAAGTAGTAGGTTCTACCGATTTGCACAATTTTAAGCTTGGCGCAAATTACTGAGAGCGTAACGAAATAGTATTTTTAAAAACAAGTGTAGGTTTTATTAGAGTTTAGCTTTATTTTTTTTTAATTTAGCAGTTATTAGTGCAGAAATAATGCAGTTATTACGGCGAATTTAAACGATCTAACTTGAGAATTTTCACCAAATTTGGTAAATTGATTAAAGTGAGGGGAAATTCCGCCAAATTTAAGGTCAGTGAAATTCTCGCATTTTGTACATCATAGTTAACGATGAATGAAACACATTAACTCATAGTTAATAATTTAAAATACTGCTCCTTTTCAAGTAGATGCCTGTTGTACTTTGGCGATCAAACCATATGAGTGATAGATTACTGTTTCCCATTTTGGTTGCGGTTATTTCAATGCTTCGAATGATTCCTTGAAAAAAATCTCGCAAAATGGTGTATGTTGGCACTTTGGAGATCGAATGTGTAAAAAATCATTGATTCTTATTCGTTAAAGCAGTGCTACGGAAATTTCTTTTTCTGGTAACTGTTAGAATGCGTATAACTAATACTGTCTGATAAATTTCTTGCTTTACAAATTAAAATGTATGTTGATTTCTACTTTACCTTTCTTAGCAAAGCTGGCGATAAATATTCAAATATAGTGTAACGCTGTGTTTAATAGAGTATGTTCTCGCGTTTGTGCTGCTAATTACATTCCACGATTGGAATGAGTCGATATTATGAGCGTATGCTTGGATATTTTTTTTTATCCCACCAAACAAGGTGTAATAAAATTGGAATTCTTTAAAAATACGAATGATTTTGGAGGTGAATAAGAATGGTTTTTCAGCCCGGTAAAAATTGTTGGTATTGAAAGGATTGCTGGTAAATTTTTGAATTTTGTTGTTAAGTTTAATTTGTGATTCCTTTTAGCTATTAACCATTAATTTGTGGCGTTAATTACGCCAATATGGCAGTTCTAGCAAAGTAAACACGAATAATTCATTTCATGTTCTATTTTTAAGATTGCTACAGTTTCCGTACTAACGGAATCCATTGTTGCCACTTAAGTTGTTAAATATAAAAATAAGTGAAATCATTAATATCTACATCTCTTAAAACTCGAAAAATGAAAACGCATTAAATATGAAAAAATTAGAACATTAACATATCTGCGCTTCTTTAAAAATAATCAAAGTTTTCATGCAGTCTATTATATAAATGTGAAAGTTTGTTTGTTTGTTCGTCCGGGAACTCCTCCCACACCGTTCGACTGATCGACTTGAAATTTTGCACATACATGTAGAACGACATAGAATAGTCCGAAGGCTGCTTTAAAATTCTGGAAATCCACCTGTTCCCTAATTTTTTAGGATTTTTCGCAATTTTCAGGGTAGAAAGCTACCCAAATGTCCGATTTCAGCACATTCGTGAGCATAGTTAACAAAGCTAGATTTATTTATTTAGTACTTTCAATAATTCAAGTAAGACTGACGTCATTTTTATGTCACGAATGAAAAAATGCATTAAATATCCTAATGAGGTTAACAACGTCTGGTAAAAAAGTACACCACGAGCGAAATAATAAACTTCCATCCAGATTATCAGATGCTGTAGAAAATAAAATAACGTGTTTTTTTTTTCTTTTTCTTCTTTCACTAATTCATGTTAGATATCGCAACTGAGAATGACGTCATTTTCACATCATGAGTTTAAAAATGAGTTAGAAATCCAATAACATTAAAAGGCTTTGACGCAAAAATTTACTATTATAAAAATTCAAGTATTTTGTTTAATGCGCGTGCTACCCTTAGCGATTTTTGAGCTCTGTGATTTTTCAGCAACTATAATAACGAAAGGAAACTTGCATTTTTTAAAATCGTGGGAAATTCAAATGTCGCCACAAGATGCAAAATACTAATTAACACAATGCATAGTATTTGCTATTGGTTTGAAGACGGTCGTTGTATGTATTCCCAAAAATCGTGCAAAATGTCGCCAAGTTTGGACGACTTTTGGCGGTATATTATGTATATTAGATATACTTTTTTTGGTTAAATTTTAGCAACTTAACAAACTCTTGCACAAAAGTTACATCATTAGCATAATGGCTCCGGAAAATATTTGAAATACCGATTAACTAGGAATAACCCCAATATCTCTAAATTAACTTTAATATAGTTCTGTTGCAAGCGAGAGTTTTTCAACGTCTTATCTTTCAATATTACTCCTTTTGAAAACTACTGCTCGAAATAACTAAATTGGACTACCCTGGTCAGAACGTGACCGCATAGATTAAAAGTTGTCTGAAATTCTTAAACTCTGCAACACAAAATAACGCCCTATTCGCAATTTGAACGATTCCAAATAGTTCCTCGAGATTACACAGTTTGATGTTTTCACGAGCCTTAACTATGGTGGATTTAAATACTACTTAAATTGGTACAGCTTGGATGTTTTCCACCACCGCGAGATGAAATATTTTGCTGTGCTATATGCGCCAATCAGACAAGAATTATGCTTAATAATATATGGAGATCTGTTTTAATGACAATGCATAAATTCCACAGAACCACCAAAAAGTAGAAAGGCATCGTTGATTTAAAATACCTAATCTGTTTCTTTCAATTAAATATTAAAGACGGAGAAACGAAGATAGATAAACGAAGATAGTAATAGATAGTATTCTCATTTTTTTTTCCGGTAGTGATAGCAGATTTGTTTGGGTAATATGGATTAAAACAGTATACCCCGTTAATAACTATTTCGTGAAATTAATATCATTATTTTTCTACGATCGTACTACAACTAACTAAACCATAATCCTACGTTGCGTAATATATCCCGCGGTAGTTTCAACAAAAGGACTACTTGAACTTTTTTCATTTTGTTTTCGCATAGATAGTTACAATTATATTTTAGTAAAATATTCGATTCCTACCGTGCGAAGAACGGGCACGCAGCTAGTCTATACTATTAAAATCTGTGCGCGTCTGTCTGTAACATCATCTCCTCCGAAACGGCTGGGAGTTGAATTTCGATCGAGGTGTCCCCGGATTCGAAAAATTCCGAGGAAGGTCTTCCGCTGAATTAAATTTCGAAATTCGAATTAGTTTAGGAGATATTAATTGATAAAAAAACCCGCCAAAATCGCCAATTTTTGCTCTCCGCAATTCCGCGATTGTAACCCCTGTAGTCAAAAAAGGGAGAAATAAGCATCGAGGGTGCCATGTTTGGCGAATTTATTAAATGATTTACACTCTTGCATTAAAAATAAAGGAATAATAATTGTTTTCTGTTTCGAATATTTGCTAGGTTATTTTTTAATTAAAATATCGTCTACGTGGGAAATCAGACCAGGAATTCAATATTTTTCATACGCAAAAGAAAATGGATTTGTAAATTTCCGAGACTAAAGTGTAGAACTTTATAATTTGGCGACAAATAAAATGGCTTAAATGCCGATTTTGAGAAAATAGTTTGCAGCGGTTTGCACAGTTTTAGGGCTTGGCGCAATTTACTGAGAGCGTAAAGAAATAGTATTTTTAAAACAAGTGTAGGTTTTACTAGAATTTAGCCTGGAATTTTAATTTTCTGTTCAGAAATAATACAGTTATTAAGGCGATTTTAAATGATTTACAGAATTTTTATCAAGTTAAATAAATTGATTTAAGTTAGGGAAACCCCGCCAAATTTCAGAAAATTAAATTTTTTTCATTTGTATTGCTAATTCTATGCCCCGATTGATATGAGTTGGTGCGGGGCCTTCGCAATTAGTAACGGGCCTGCGCGTGTATTTTGATGAGCCATCCAAAGAGGCCTACGGATGCTCGAGTCTTCACGTATACATCAGGCATTTCTTAACCTTCCCAGTGCTTTCAAACGTTATTTAATGCAGTTTTAAGTAGTAATTGCGTTACTAATTCAAGTACGAACTCATGATTAATTTGTTTGCTATGATACATATTGACATAAAGAAAATAGATGCATATAATTTGAAGGATAAACAAAGTAGTGCTTACTCTCATGATTCACGATTGCTTATTTTAGTCTCACAAGTGGATATTTAATATACTTTAAAATAACTAAATACACAAGACATTTTTATAATGAATATTTCATGAACGTAGTCGTATTTCCTACGTTATTTTAAACATTTCAAGATTAATCTTTAACAAATGATGTATTAAAGTGCATTTCAGTGTCTTCGGGATATCCTGTATATTGGAGAAAATTGATAAAATACGCTCTGTAGCGCGATCCCTGAATTAATTATTCTTTAATAAAGACATTTCATGTAGTATATATTATTCTTTTTTCGCTTTCTCAATGGAACTTTGGAATTGAGCAAGCATAATGAACGCTTGTACAAAATATTAACTACATTTGAAGTTTCTGTAATAAACGGGCAAAAATCAATAATTTAAAATTTACTGTATTTCTGCACTGTACCAGATGTAAGTCTGAATCACATAATCAAGGCATGTGTAACTGATAAATAACATTTTCAACTGGCAAAATTAAATTGTCTAAATAGTATCACAACGTGATGCTTATTTACAAGAATAAAAACTACTCAAGTAAGTAATACGCGATTTCTGATTAAAATAATTTATTTATAAATAACACATGAGTAATTATTCACTAAACATGATTTACATACATATTTTTAGAATATTTAAATACATTATAAAAGTGTTCACGTATGGTAAATTTTACTGTCTTTGCCTAAAATATTTTGCTGTAATATAAGGCCTATTGACACAAGTCGCTAGTAAAATAGTAATCTTGCTCTTCGGCCCCAGAGCAGCTTTCATGGGCTCAACGACGACATTGGGTGCATTGGATCCATCCCTCACCTCCCTTGGAGTCCGAGTAAAGCTCATTGCCGTAAATGCAGGCAGTATTGTCACCCTCTTCACTGGACTCATCCCACATTTGCTCCTTCGGTTTTTCTTTTTTTGGACGCTTATTTTCTGTCTGCTCTTTTTTATCATCTTTAAAATGTTGCATTTTCTTTGATTCGTTTATCTTACCTTCGGGTTTTCTTTTTCTTCTGTCCATCTCTGTTCTTCTGTCCTTCATTTTCCTTTTTCTTTTCTTCTAATGCTGTCTGAAGATGAAGCTTGTATGGGGAGCCCGTCAAATGACAGTCTTTCCTTTTCTCTTGTCCTCCTTCGGCTGCGTCTTTCTCTCAGTGTATGGGGGAGGCATCAATTCGGAGGGTGAAACACTGAACGATGCTTCGAGAACAAGTTTAGGGTTAGGAGCCAAGGACTTAGAACAGCAGGGTAAATTGATTTGTTTGGGTACAGAAGGTGTTTGATTCGATGGTGGTGACACATCAGGAACGCTTGCTGCAGGATCTTTAGGGACTCTTACTGTGAAAATTTTCTTGTTTGTAGAGTCTTGATGCTGGCTTTGAGGAACTTCCACTGCGTTTTCTTCAGGTCTTGGTTCAGGCGTAGGGCTATCTGTGGTCAATGATGGCGCGAAGAGGTTTCTGGAAATGTGTTTCTGTTTAGTGGTTATATGCCTGTCTTCCTGAATCCATTTGTTGCTGTTTTCATCACAGCTGCTTTCAAAAAGGCACTACCAAAGAATTTGCCCACTTGATGAATTGTCACTGGCTTGCCTGGAGGCATAACCAGCCACTGGCGAACTTCTTGTTGATAGTAGGCGCTGAGAGGTGCCATGAAGGTTACGTCTAGTGCTACCTTTACATTCAGAGCAAAATGTTCGAATTTTAGGATAAATTTTCATGAAAGAAAATGGCGCAAGATTCACCAAACGATTACCTACATCTAGAGTTCTTTAGTACGACAAAAGTATAAAAAATTGTTTTAAAATAATAAAATAATATAACATTTATAATACTCAGAATAATAAAATAGAACACTGTGACTGGGGGAAAACAGGCCTCAATGATAAACTCATTTTTAGTGATGGCAACTCATACGCAGGCCCGTTGCTAATAACGACGGCCCCGGTTGGTGTTACGAGCGTATGAATAGATAATACTTTTTAATCCCGCCAAACAAGGTGTAATAAAATAGGAAGTCTTTATAAATACGAATGCTGTTTGAGATGAATGAGAATATTTTTTAAACCCAGCATGACTAGCTGTTAATGCCTTTAAATTATTGCATTTATTGTCAATTTTAATGTGTGATTCATTTTGGCTATTTGCCATCGACTGCCGACTTTAATTACGCCAAAATGGCAGTTCTAGCAAAGTAAACATAAATAAATCATATCATATTCTATTTTTAACACTGCTACAGTTTCCGTAGCAACGGAATCCATTGTTGCCACTAAAATTGTTCAATCCGCTCTTATATTAAACGAGGAATGTTTGTGTGTGTGTGTGTATGTCCGAACGATCTCGAAAACTGCTCTAAGGATTCTTTTTAAATTTCGTACCTGGGGGTTTTTTGGGCCCGTGAAACGATTAATCTAGGTCAATTAATTGAAAAAACTCTAAAACACTCAAAATTTAAAATTTAAAATTTTTGGTCAGTAGCGCCATCTATTGAGCGTTTGAAAAACACACTGGATGCAATCTTCCTAAAAGGGACGCTCAAATAAGTTTGGGGTGGATTAAAAAATACACGCCATCGATATATAATAGTAAAAATTAATTTCGCAAAGAAACAAAAAATGGAACTTGATATTCAGTACACAGACAAATAAATATTTTAGTAAATAGATATATTACACCATTCAGCTACATAAATTTGTTTAGAATTAAAAAGTTATTTTTATTTCAAAATATCGTCCTGGCAACCAGCGAAAGAAAAAGAGAAAAGAGTCTTCGTTGCCATCCCCGCAAGCACCTTGATGGAATATACGTAAATAATTTAATTATTCTTAATTCGTAGTTATTAATACAAAACTATTCGTAAATCTTATGTGAAAAACTGCCTGAATTTATTACAATTATCCTTTTGTAACTAACGTAAAGCTAAACGTATTTTCGCGTATATACTAAAACAATAAAGATTTTTCATGTATTTTATTGATCCATATGATGCGAATTTCAAAAGTGCATAAAAGTTTCAGCTTAGCCGAATATTTTAAATGAAAATGACACTCTTTTCAGCCATTCACAGTAAGAAAAAAGATCCTGTGACGTAACATGAAAATTCCATTTTTTTTTTTTTAAATAACGGCACTAGGTTGAATTCTATTTTAACTTCCTTATTCCGCCAAGTTGACGATAAATATTTAAATGTAGTTACCCTGACGATTTTTTTTTTTTTTTTAATGGTTCAACCGTTCATAATGAAACGATGTTCGAAACTCCGATGAAAAAATGATACGATCGATTCCTAAATATGGCTCGCAGCCGATATTCAAATTAATTTTGCAGATGATCAGCCATCAGTTTAGTTTTCATTCACTGCAGTTGATGATTTCAACTCATTTATTTTATCATCGTATGGACAAGCTTTTAAAAGTTGCGGGCAGAACTTTACGATAGTGGCCTCCTGGGCCTGACTTCAGGATGTTAGCGAAATCGCGGGCCGTATAATTCGGATTTATATGGAAGTTTGTATGTTTTATATAGGTTTTATACAGGGTTTTTACTTGTTCTGAGGGCTGGTCCAAAAGCCATGGCGCGCCCCATCCGGCCGCAGGCTGGGTGTTGTCCATATGTGGAAGCAGTAAATTGGGAGGCAGAAATCTGGTTACTAAGATTTTTTCTAATAAATTTTCAATTCTTATTTAGACGTGGATTAGACTGTGTTGTTTTGTGTTGTGCACTGTCATTAAACTAAAGGATAAAGCCCTTTGTGGAGACAATTACAGCGGGCGATAGAATGTCTACACTCAGAATATTTGATATTTACCTACTTAAAATCAAATAACTTCATATTCAATTTTTATTATACATCGAAATTCGAATTGTAAAATCTGCAGAAACATTTCGTATTCGAAACATTTCGTTTGGTATCAACATCCTCTCCTATATCCATGCTTAATGCATAGAAAACCGTTTTATTTTTCAAAAAAAGTTAAACTGAGTAGTAATTTAGAAAAGCTATCTTAAGCGAGTTGGAATCGTAATTTTTCCTCCAAAGCCTGATAACCGTGACTTCAATGTAACGTCAATGTCACTTGCATTAGATAATTCTGGCACTCAAATTATTAGCTTTTTTATTCTATTAAATGAAATAGAGCTAAAAATACAAAAAAAAACCGCTTAAAAATCAGGGAACGGGTGGATTATCAGATTTTTTCTTTCTTTTTTTTCTTTCTTCTTTCTCTTTATTTTTTTTTTTACATAATTATGATAATTTTCAGGCTGATCGCACCAACGAACCGTGTAAATTTTAAGTTATTATACAATACATTTTTAATCTGTTTGGATTAATGATGTAAAAGTTTTATTTTGAGTGGTTGAACTGGAATTGTGACAGAGTCAGGGATCAGCGTAACTATACAGGAGCGATGTATTTTTGATTTATTCGAGCTTAGAAGTCCATTTTCTTCAGCCTATCCGTTTGTTCTATTATTGTCAACGTTTAAGTAGTTGTTAGGGTTATTGTAAAAGAATATTTTTGATCTATTCCGTTTTTGATTTCATGATTTCGAAGTGTCCTTTTGTACTAATAATTTAAATTGCGTTACACTTTTTATTTTCTTAAGCGTGAGTTTATAAAATAAAATTATGTTTAAAGCATATTTATGTAAGATTATACTTTTATGGCATCTATATTTATGTATCTATAAGATTGAATTTACGTTTGTAGAATTTGTTTATGCATGATGTATTTTCTTTGAATTAGAAAAAAATAAGTATTTTATGTTTGAATTGAAGCACTATAGAGAAATTTACAATTTCAATCGTAAAGAATTATCATCATAGATGTATTATAAAGACGTAAATGCATGAAAGTGTAGCTCAAAAACGAGCTGTGGAAACATATAATCACCGGCAGCAGCACTTGGCCCAAATGTTTGAACGTGCAGTTCAAACACAAGCAGATGAAACAGATGATTAGTATTTGGAAGGAGAACGACATGGAACAGCTAGACGTCTACAAATACTTCGGGTAAACAGCCTAAGTATCTACAAAGCTGCCACAAATGTGGGTACTTATTATCATAGTTTAAAACTTTTTAACATGGATTGCATTCACCCTGGAGCTTTGCATTTTT
The DNA here is from genome assembly GCA_038373885.1 of Cheiracanthium punctorium. Classification (NCBI taxonomy): domain Eukaryota; kingdom Metazoa; phylum Arthropoda; class Arachnida; order Araneae; family Cheiracanthiidae; genus Cheiracanthium; species Cheiracanthium punctorium. The sequence goes on along the minus strand of JAWZYV010013530.1, from coordinate 706,986 downwards.
CTGAAGAGTAAAAACAAAAATTAACAGAAACCATTCTGGGGACTGTAAGATTGATGTAGGACATTCCGAATTTCCCAATGAATTGGTGTGGTTGTTTCTTCGATGTCACCCACATTTCAAAGAATTCGAAATTTGAAAGCATACTTTACAATGGCTTTGTTCACAGTATATGACGAGTGAAACTATTAACGATTTTGGTGTGTACTGCTACGTTGCGAACAGTGTATAACAGACTTGATGAATTTTTTTTATAAGCTCATTCATCTGACAGTTCAACCAACTCAAATTCTTGATGCTGAATTTGAACGTCCTCAATATGGTCAGATATATTTCTGAAGTAATGAAGACGCTGTTAGTGAATGTATCGCCCAAGATCTTTGCTGATACCCTCGCTGATCTGCTACAGAAGGAAAAGAGGCACCTTACGTTAAACTACTTTTTGCTCAACTCTTATGGCACCGACCATCGAATGTTTAGCATTCCTCTTCAAAACAAAGTATATGCCATTGTAACATTGAATGCCGACCAAAGCTTACCTGATAATGTATGGGTGATCCGACAGGACAGCGATGAAAATCTTTGGCAACCATGAAGATTATTCATACGCGCCCAGGCATTTACGTATTCATTATTTTACACTTAAGGAGCCTTTAGATGCTGAGCATGGCTCGGTAACCTGGTACTTTAATAATTAAGTGAAACCACTCATTTCTACAGCTCTTAAGACCCAAAAAATTGAAAACGCATTAAATATGAAACAAATAGAATTTTAACATATTTGCGCATTAAAAATAACCGAAGTTTTATCCGGCAATTCTGCATATTTTTCATTTTATTTCCTTCGCGTGTGACGTCATTTTCACGTCATTGTCTTCTGTTTTGCTCTCAGATTGTGCAGAGAAGCACATTTCATGCTAACGCAGAGGTTCCCAAACTGGGTGCCGCGGCACCCAAGGGTGCCACGAGCGTATGTCAGGGGTGCCGTGGAGATGATAAAGAAAAGTGTTTTGATGGAGTATATATAATCAAATAATTTCCTCTGAACTGGTATCCCCAAGAAAGTGAGCCAAGCCGATCACTAAGTGGGCTCAAACAAAAATATTTCAGTCAAGTTCAAGACTGTCCTGTAGCCTCTCTTTTATAGGAACTCCCTGAAAGGGGGGTATTGTCAAAATTCTATATCCCTTTCCCAAGAGAGTACTTTCTTGATAATTAGCCCTATAAACAAACAAACAAGAAATAACGTAAAATGCATCCAAACTGCTTCATTCTAACCTTCATATTCATGTTGCTTTAAAGGAAATCTTCCGCGGAAGTTTTTAGCCTGAAAAGGGTGCCGCGAAATGTCTTTAGACTGACAAGGGTGCCGCGGGTAAAAAAAGTTTGGGAACCCCTGCGCTAGCGTATGTGCTGCTTCGGCAGACATAAGGAAGCGCTTTTGTCGGGTACGTATTTGCCTGACCCCTCTGTGTGTATAAATTGAAGCAATGAAACTTTGTAGGCGTTTTTTTTTTTTTTTTTTTAAGTAGAAAAGGCAGATTAACGTCGTTAACGTGGAGGAAGCGATATGGAAAACTATTTAATTGGTAGCCGTAATGCGAAATAATAATCGATTATTCACATGCGCAAAGCAACAAAATTTCGAAAGTATGAAAAGTCAGGAATATGAAATGAAAATCCAAAATAAATCACCAGAGACTATAGGATAAGCATCGTGTACGAAAATGATACTGCAATCATGTACATAACAAAGGCGCTTGCAAGGAATACAAAATATAATATGAAATTAATTGCTCTTTCATCCCATGGCGTTTGTGGAATCTTTCCGAATAACGGGATCCGATGTGCTTAGAATATTTCATATAAATGACATATGTTAAAGTTCTATTTATTTTTTCATATATATTTCAGTTACTCCAGTTACAAGACCAAGAGCTCTAGAAACGACTTCAGATTTTGTTTAATATTGAATTTGACACTATGCAATTAATCTACGTTAAAAATAAAATATGAAATTAGTTATTTATTTAGTGTGAATTGGCAGTGAGATCAACGTTAGTTTTATGTAACAAGTGTGCTACTGTATTAAGAGTTCAGTAAGGGTAATAAGCTTTTCCACTTAAGTTACGTCACAAATGTTTTCATTTACGAAAGCGACAAGATCTTCACGGAAACAGGATGCATTTTGGTTTCTGAACGTACAATGTGCATCGATTGTTTCGAGTAGGTTTTTTAAATTTAGGTAAAATTTAATAAGATTTAAATTTAATTTTTCAACTTCAAAGTCATCTGCAACATAACTGTGCTAATGCATTGTCCACGCTTTACGAAATGCAAGATAAGATAAAATAGTATCCAACATCATGTAATGTTATTCATATGGTATGTATGCATGTTATAAATTAAATCTAAAAAAAGAGAATTATATGATGTAGAAATAAGGCATTTTTCTAAAGAGAAAAGTTTCGTCTGCATACCGTAAAGTTCTTACTTTTCTGATCGCCAGTGACAATGGCGTAGTTTTTGTGTCATCATGTTGTAATCGTCTCAAATTTCCACTCATGGAGTCAGCTTTTCGTCAGAATTCCAGCAATTTTTCACTATTAGAGATTCCTATCACTGGGTTTAATTCGAATTATATGTGTAAGGAAAATATTCGTCTCCTACCGTGCGGAGAACGGGTAAGCAGCTAGTACATAAATAATTGCGGAAGTATATGCGTTTTCTGAGAGCTTGGGGGGGGGGGGGAGCTCAGCGCCCTTAGGTATGGGCGCCCACTCAAGGAGCTGCATAAAATAGGTCTGCCTTATGTGACGCTTTTGATACTCATTTAAGCGTAATAAATTTACACATACATAAAATGCCGTCTTAGCGCATACGCGAACCCGGCTTTCGCCAGGGGCCTCAACCCAAAAGGGGCCTTAGCTCGAAAAAAGCTCTTCCCAAAATTATTATTTGAAAAAATAAATAAAAAGAAACTTAAAATCTTGTCTGACGTCTAACTTAAGAAAACGTCCTCAAGCTTATGAAATAATTTTCGAAAGGATTCACGACTTGGAAGAGGAAGAGATAACACAGCATTGCGAAAATTTCGGTTCTTATTATAAAAACGACAACAACAAGGACCTTATATTTGATAGCATGCATCTCAAATATAACATAATTGATGAAGTAACAGCTTTGCGAGAAATGTATCGATATAAACTATCCGAAAATCAGCAGCAGGACCAGAAAGGAATAATGTTCATTGTTCATGGTTCTGAAGAGGAGGCCATGGTCACACTAGTCGTTGCCCTTAGATTCTTTGCCCTTAGCTTATTGAGCTATTTTGAAAAACATAGAACAGTACAACTCGTTAAAATTCTTTTGAATCACCTAGTTTTGCGCCCCTCTCCTGCCTATTTTCCTGGCTGGAGCCAGCCTCTCCAACCCCTAGCTAGGGCCCTGCGCCCCATTTTTTCTAAGTTTAGGCTTTCTGCCGCCTGCGCCTGCTTCCCATCTCAGTCTTTCAGACTGTTGCCTTATTCTTTCTCAGTTTCGACGTTTTGCCATCCTCTATTTTTCTTTAACTTATCGCCCGGGTAGGACCACATCTTCCTACGTCACTACTTACGGACATTACTTTTTACGTACACTACCCACCTTCCTACGTCATTGTCCAGCATGATTTTAAAAAGAAAATTACAAGATTTCTAATAGGCGACTGCAAATAATGCCGCCAGTTAATGACGGCAGCCAGGTAGCCTCTATGTTACTGGTGAAAGAAAAAATGTAAGTTTTCATAGCCGAGGCAAAGAAAAATAATCCAAAAATGAAAATAACTATTTTAAAGCTACTTGAATTAATGCCTGTCCGATATACAACCATATTTTTAAAAATCCTCTGTTAGTCTCCTTACAATGAATTACACGATAAGGATTCTGCCGCCCCTACCAAAGAGCGAAGGCAGATAGATAAATGGAGAAGGATTAGAAGAGACGCTCCCCTGAACAAATATTTAGACAAGATGAAATGGTCTTTCTAACAATGATACATATTTCATGCAATTCTGAATTAGTACTAGAGCTTTGCGCCTCGCAGAAAAAAAAAATTATAAATCTGCCCATATCAAAGGTAGGACATTTTTCTCTGTCCTCCAACTGACTTCAATAAGTGATTGTTAATTTTCTTTAAAAAAAGCTTTTATTTTTTAAATTTTACGTGTTATACAAGTAGGCAATGGTTAATCTAGGCCTGCCGCCCCTTTGAAGTGCCGCCTGATGCAGACGCCTCTCTGCATCATAGCACGGCACGGCCCTGTTGCTTTCTATATTTCTTCCAGTATGCTAATTCCATGTTTCGTACTCCAACAATGCAAGCGAAATTTGGCGCGGTTAGTAAACACCCATCAATGACGGATGGGTACATCAGCTAGTAGTAAATTTATATAGAATGATATTCTTCGGAATATTTTTTAACAATTCTTTTGCTAATACAAAATGTATTTTTCGAATTCGAGCCAAAATGCCGCCCCGGACAGGGGTCCGGTTTGTTCGGCCCTAGGGCCGCCCCTGAGTCGATCACAGATGTTGCTCTTTTCTTCGGCGTTTATCATTCTGTAATTTCACGTTTATGGAAACAATTCCGAACCACACAGACAGTTGTCCGAAGGCCCGTAGCCGGTCGCCCAAGGGTTACAACCCACGGGGAAGATCGATATATTGCTATTTTAGCCAAGCGGAATCGCAGAGCCACCTCCACACATGTGACATCTATGGTTACAGCTTCCATTGGTAAGGCGATATTTGCAGCTACTGTACGCCGAAGATTACATATGACTGGACTGTACGCCCGGGTACCACGAGTTTGTGTTTTTCTATCCGTCCAATCAAAAGGGACACGATTAAAGTGGTGCCGGAAACATGTCAATTTGACTGTGTCTGACTGGGGCAATGTCATGTTTACTGATGAGTCAAGATTTGCTCTGGAGCCAGATGACAAGCGTATAAGGATATGGCGTGAACAAGGAACACGCAATCAGCCCCCACATCACCGAACATCACGCATTCCGGCGGAAGCATTATGGTGTGGGCAGGGATTTCATTAGGATACCGCACCGACCTCCACATCTTTAAACGGGGTTCTGTGACGGCTGTCCGGTATCGAGATGAAGTCCTAGAACCCATCCCATTGTGAGATTGTACGCTGCAGCAGTTATCCCTACTTTTGTTTTAATGGACGATAACGCACCTCTCCATAGAGCTGACATCGTCGACGACTACCTGGAGAATGAAGGGATTGCGCGTATGGCGTGGCCAGCATATTCGCCCGACCTTAATCCCATTGGAAATCTTTCGGATGCTCTCGGCCGTGCTGTATCTTCACATTTCTCATCTCAAGTCACTCTTATTAGGCTGGAAACTGCTCTACAAGAAGAATGGCGATTGCTTAATTCTGCGGTGGTTGACCACCTAATTGAAAGCATGGTCACAAGGTGTAAACTTTGTATACAGATGAGGGGGATCACATACCCTATTAATGTCCTTTTTTTTCATTTTGTGCTACTTATTTCCGCTTTATACATAATTATGTTTAAGTCTCCAGTATGTCATTATCTGATAACTTACAAAAATTTAACATTGTTTTCATTTCTGTATAATTATTAATTTTGTTTTATGCATAAATATATATGCTACTTTCCTGCCGAATTTTGTGTCAATCAAAGCGGTATTTGTTGCTTTTTTTGCATTTTACATCTTCGTGCTTAATGGCGACTTTTGGTGTAATTTTTGAAGGAGGCACGTGACCATTGTCGGACCATTATCTAACTACATGGTAGGACGGTATTGCGTTTAAAATGGTGAAAGTCTTAACCGCCATTGGCTATAATGTGTTGGACATTTTTTGAGTTTTCCTGTAGAACTATAAATGATAAAGACACTACTGTCGATGGAGAGGCTCATTTTGTACTTTTTAACATATATCACATTTCGGTTCGTTTGAAATAGCCTAATACCTCTAAAATACGATTATAAATTTCTACCCATAGAACGTAATCTATTGAAAATCTTTTGGGTGTCCTGTAAATAAACTATCCTATCCATTGGAATCAAAAGAAGAGGTGAACAACTAGATGTTACAACAATCCTAAATTTAAAATTTCAGCATTTTACGACCAATAGTTTTTGAGATATGCGAGTTACCAATAGTTTTGAGATATGCACGTACAAACTACGTACAGACGTCAGGAAAAAACTGGTCAAAATGGACTTGCGTTCGGTCAGAATGGATTGTACATGCATTTACGTATATGAACACACATATACATGCGTTCAATGAGATGTCAAAACTCTTAAAATTAAATTTTAAGGTAATCAAAATCGTTTTTTTCGTAAAAATCACGGTACCAAAATTTTTCGCGATCACATTATTTCCTATTTCATTCAAAAAACGTTTTTTTTTTTCAATAGCCGGCTACCTTGAAGGCTTTGGCTACAACAGGCCGGAAATGTTGGCCTCTTTAATATGGGGGCACCTAGTAGTTGGACCAACTTCGCCCCTATGAAGGGACGGACAATGTAAACCACGCCCAGTCGGGGATCGAACCCCGACCGCCGGGAGTTGAACCCGTAGTACGGCGCTTTGCCCACCGTACAGTCCAGTCTGCCGTTCAAAAGGAAAACGTAAAAACACATATAATACGCTAACGTATGCGGTACCAAAATCGACGGTACTTCCACGCTACGAAAGGCAACAGCTAGATGTAAACATTAGTGGTAATAATTATGCATGTGTAAAAATCCAAATTAACAGTTCAATTTCGTCAAATGGAGCAAGCATACGTCACGCAGTAGCTAGATTACAAAATAACAAAAATCTGATGTGTCCAACACATGACTTCCTTGCACGTCCATTAGATCAAAAATATTTTCGACGCACTTCCTCTAAATTTATTTGTTTGAAAGAGATAAAATATCAATAATAGTAAGGTTTAGCGATGTCTAGCCAAGTATTTCGATATCGCCAAGCTGAGTTCAATTTGAAAGATTTCCTTCTGACACTTTATTTGGCGATATTTCACCAAAAGCCGACAAACTTGAGATAGTCAGCGAGATTTTGGGGATAGCCAAAGTAGTCATTGACCACAGACTTTCAATGAATTGAATGCATCTATATACCTCAATGTATTCAAAGTCGTTTGGCTCACCATGTAAATAAATTCTCAGTCGATTGCTGTCAAAAAAGATATTGAAAACAGTTAGATATTACAATAGTTCTAAATACAAAGTTAAAAAATCTACGGGTTAAAGTTTTAGAGTTATACAAAATAGGAAATAATTTTTGGCGCCAAATTTGGCGATATTTCGGCGAAACTCGTCAATGTCGACGACATTTGGCGAGATTTTAAGCATAAACCAAACAATGACAGATTATCGCCAAATTTGGCGATATTTCGCCAAAACTCGCCAAGAACGATGACAAATGGCGATACTTTGGGCATGGACCAAATGACTGACTATCGCCAAATTTGGCGATATTTCGCCAAAACTCGCCAAGGTCGAGGACAGACGGCGAGATTTTGGGCATGTACCAAACAATGACTGTCTACAGTTGTATTATAATGAAGATGTCCATAGACATTAAGGTACTGAAATTCTTTTCGGTTGTCCTGTAAATAAACTCTCCAGTAGATTGGAACCAAAAATCGAGATGCACAACTAGATGTTACAACATTCTTATATATGAAATTTCATAATAGTTTTTGAGATTTGAGAGTTAAATATGCACACACGTACACCAAAAGTCGCCAAGCTTGGCGACTTTTGGCATAGTTTTTGAGGGAGGCACGTGACCGTGGTCGGACCATTACCTTATGTGGTAGGACGGTATTGTGCTTGAAATGGATGAATGCCCCTAAAATTGCTATTGACCGTAATGTATTGGAAATCTTTTGAGTGTTCCTGTAGCAGAACTATAAATGATAAAGACACTTTTTTTAATAGAGAAATTCATTTTCTAACTCTTTACAGCATGTATCACTTCTGAGTCGTTTGAAATAGCCCAATACCTCTAAAAAACGCTTTCATGAATTTCGGCCCATAGAGCGTAATGTATTTCGAATCTTTTGGGCGGTCCTGTAGATAAACTATTCAGTCGAATGGAACCGAAAGGGGAGGTGCACAACTAGATGTTACAACAATCCTAAATATAAAGTTTCAACATTCAACGCCTAACAGTTTTTGAGATATGCGAGTTTAATGAATTTCGGCCCTTTGAGTGTAATGTATTTCGAATGTTTTGGGCAGTCCTGTAGATAAACTATCCAGTCGAATAGAACCAAAAGGGGAGGTGCACAACTAGATGTTACAACTATCCAAAATATGAAGTTTCGACATTCTACGCCTAATAGCTTTTGAGTTAGGCGAGTTTAATGAATTTCGGCCCATAGAGCGTAATGTATTTCGAATCTTTTGGGCGGTCCTGTACATAAACTATCCATTCGATTGCCACCAAAAGGGGAGGTGCACAACTAGATCATAGAACAATCCTAAATATCAAATCTCAACATTCTACGACCAATAGTTTTTGAGATATGCGAGTTACATACATACGTACATACGTACAGACGGCATGGAAAAACTGGCCACAGTAGACTCGCCACTGGTCAAAATGAAATGCAGACGCGTTAATATGATCGTGCATGCTGTGGGATTGCGGACACGTGCAATTTTTGGCGCCAAATTTGGCGATATTTCGGCGAAACTCGTCAATGTCGACGACATTTGGCGAGATTTTAAGCATAAACCAAACAATGACAGATTATCGCCAAATTTGGCGATATTTCGCCAAAAATCGCCAAGAACGATGACAAATGGCGATACTTTGGGCATGGACCAAATGACTGACTATCGCCAAATTTGGCGATATTTCGCCAAAACTCGCCAAGGTCGAGGACAGACGGCGAGATTTTGGGCATGTACCAAACAATGACTGTCTACAGTTGTATTATAATGAAGATGTCCATAGACATTAAGGTACTGAAATTCTTTTCGGTTGTCCTGTAAATAAACTCTCCAGTAGATAGGAACCAAAAATCGAGATGCACAACTAGATGTTACAACATTCTTATATATGAAATTTCATAATAGTTTTTGAGATTTGAGAGTTAAATATGCACACACGTACACCAAAAGTCGCCAAGCTTGGCGACTTTTGGCATAGTTTTTGAGGGAGGCACGTGACCGTGGTCGGACCATTACCTTATGTGGTAGGACGGTATTGTGCTTGAAATAGATGAATGCCCCTAAAATTGCTATTGACCGTAATGTATTGGAAATCTTTTGAGTGTTCCTGTAGCAGAACTATAAATGATAAAGACACTTTTTTTAATAGAGAAATTCATTTTCTAACTCTTTACAGCATGTATCACTTCTGAGTCGTTTGAAATAGCCCAATACCTCTAAAAAACGCTTTCATGAATTTCGGCCCATAGAGCGTAATGTATTTCGAATCTTTTGGGCGGTCCTGTAGATAAACTATTTAGTCGAATGGAACCGAAAGGGGAGGTGCACAACTAGATGTTACAACAATCCTAAATATAAAGTTTCAACATTCAACACCTAACAGTTTTTGAGATATGCGAGTTTAATGAATTTCGGCCCATTGAGTGTAATGTATTTCGAATGTTTTGGGCGGTCCTGTAGATAAACTATCCAATCGAATGGAACCAAAAGGGGAGGTGCACAACTAGATGTTACAACTATCCAAAATATGAAGTTTCGACATTCTACGCCTAATAGTTTTTGAGTTAGGCGAGTTTAATGAATTTCGGCCCATAGAGCGTAATGTATTTCGAATCTTTTGGGCGGTCCTGTACATAAACTATCCATTCGATTGCCACCAAAAGGGGAGGTGCACAACTAGATCATAGAACAATCCTAAATATCAAATCTCAACATTCTACGACCAATAGTTTTTGAGATATGCGAGTTACATACATACGTACATACGTACAGACGGCATGGAAAAACTGGCCACAGTAGACTCGCCACTGGTCAAAATGAAATGCAGACGCGTTAATATGATCGTGCATGCTTTGGGATTGCGGACACGTGCAATTTTTGGCGCCAAATTTGGCGATATTTCGGCGAAACTCGTCAATGTCGACGACATTTGGCGAGATTTTAAGCATAAACCAAACAATGACAGATTATCGCCAAATTTGGCGATATTTCGCCAAAACTCGCCAAGAACGAAGACAAATGGCGATACTTTGGGCATGGACCAAATGACTGACTATCGCCAAATTTGGCGATATTTCGCCAAAACTCGCCAAGGTCGAGGACAGACGGCGAGATTTTGGGCATGTACCAAACAATGACTGTCTACAGTTGTATTATAATGAAGATGTCCATAGACATTAAGGTACTGAAATTCTTTTCGGTTGTCCTGTAAATAAACTCTCCAGTAGATTGGAACCAAAAATCGAGATGCACAACTAGATGTTACAACATTCTTATATATGAAATTTCATAATAGTTTTTGAGATTTGAGAGTTAAATATGCACACACGTACACCAAAAGTCACCAAGCTTGGCGACTTTTGGCATAGTTTTTGAGGGAGGCACGTGACCGTGGTCGGACCATTACCTTATGTGGTAGGACGGTATTGTGCTTGAAATGGATGAATGCCCCTAAAATTGCTATTGACCGTAATGTATTGGAAATCTTTTGAGTGTTCCTGTAGCAGAACTATAAATGATAAAGACACTTTTTTTAATAGAGAAATTCATTTTCTAACTCTTTACAGCATGTATCACTTCTGAGTCGTTTGAAATAGCCCAATACCTCTAAAAAACGCTTTCATGAATTTCGGCCCATAGAGCGTAATGTATTTCGAATCTTTTGGGCGGTCCTATAGATAAACTATTCAGTCGAATGGAACCGAAAGGGGAGGTGCACAACTAGATGTTACAACAATCCTAAATATAAAGTTTCAACATTCAACGCCTAACAGTTTTTGAGATATGCGAGTTTAATGAATTTCGGCCCATTGAGTGTAATGTATTTCGAATGTTTTGGGCAGTCCTGTAGATAAACTATCCAGTCGAATAGAACCAAAAGGGGAGGTGCACAACTAGATGTTACAACTATCCAAAATATGAAGTTTCGACATTCTACGCCCAATAGTTTTTGAGATATGCGAGTTACATACATACGTACGTACGTACAGACGGCATGGAAAAACTGGCCACAGTAGACTCGCCACTGGTCAAAATGAAATGCAGACGCGTTAATATGATCGTGCATGCTAGCCTACGATGAGATGCATCGAAAAAAATTTTTAAATTAAATTTAGAGGTAGTCAAAATCGGTTTTTTTGTCGAAATTTGGCCCCCAAAATTTTTCGGGATCACATTACTTCCTTATACTACGTACAAGGAAGTAATAATGGATGCACAAAATGCAAGATCTTTCAGACTTTTTCACATCTTTAGAGTATCAAATTTACAGTACTTGAAGCATTTATCGCCCATCTAAAAAATGTCACGCATACACAAATGCACACATACACAAAAAATGTCACAAATACATTGGGCTAAAGCACATTTTAACTATTTGCTGTTTCAACATCGGCTTTGATGGTGACACCCAAACTCTGAAGCAACCCTAACCTAAATAAATTTAATGGCAAATGTACTGTTAAAACAAATAAATATGATTTTCGTTGAAATGAGTCCAGAAATTTAGTCAGCACTGCACTGAATATAAAGAACAGTACAGTATGGGACCGCGAAGCTGGCCGCCTTGGCGGCTAGTTGACGAAGATTAGGCGAAATAATTTTCATTCAAAAGGCTTATTTAAACCTAAGATGTTCAATACTTTTCAAATGATTTATACATGTTTTCTAGTTGTCATTGTCAACCAGAAATCTCACTCTACTTTTTGAAAATTCTTCATAAAAATGTATAATATTTAAAACGGATAAATTTTAAGAACTATATAAAGTCAAACAGTCCTTCTGCGGAGCCAATGCCTGCGCTGCCCGACCGCGCCTTCGCGACCATGGGCTGGGTCGATTTCAGTAAAACTAACTCTGGGATGCGGATGCATATGCCTCGGCCAGGTGGTCAGCCTGACGCGAAGACCCCAGTGTTTGCCCCAAGCAAGCCTGGCCCTCATTTTATCGACCCACTCAAGGGATGAAAGGCTGAGTCGACCTTGCGGATCCCAGAATTCGAACCCCGGTTCTATGGGATGGCAGCGCGGTGCGCTAACCATTACACCACTAGGCTTCCAATAAATATATAGAACTAGGATTATAAACATATTTGCATTTGATATTATTATTAATAATATTTTTTTTTCTAGGTTACATACTGCCACTTCCGACATTTTCATTGACTCCTATGGTACGCATTGCACACTTTGATCTAATTCATTGAGTAATAAAGTACTGTTTGTCATATAATTAGTACGACTTATTTATTGAAACAACACAAGGCTAGTTTGTTGAATTATGGGGGCTCCTACATGAAACATATGTCCAGAAACGAGAAAATGCTTGATTCAAGCTTCATCATAACTCAAGTCAGTAAATCAAGCATCAAGTACCCCAGATTACATTTGTAAATATTGTTTTAAGCTGGACGTGAGTTGAGTAAAAATCATAATCACTCACAAGCGGTGACTCACAAAAAAGCACATAATTATTGGAACTACTACACATTTTTAACACTTCCCAAAGTAGGGTAAATATGAGAGGCTCACGCCACTTGCTCCGGTGAGGAGCAGGGAGCAAGCACAAATGATTGCATAACGCACGATGTGCTAAGATAGGGGGGTTGAGTTGAGTGACAGCTGATGGAGAATTCGGTTGGTTCAAATATCTCTGCACGTCAACGAATGACTGCTCATAGAGCGTTATATTGGAAATCTTTTGAGCTCTCCTACAGAAGAACTATAAATTCTACATACGATAATTTCAATAGGGTACATGGTATATTACATAGATATAAATTTAAAAATTTCGTGGTAATCGATGCATATTTACGAGAGTTAGAGCACAGACGGACAGGCAGACAAACCGAAATCATAAATACTTTTCAAACTTGTTGGAAAATTGGGTAAGTACGACCGTTTCGGCGCGAAACTCATTTTGATGCGGCCTTCTCTGTGAAAATCTATGTTTCTCATGCATGAACAAAAAAAATTGTGATGAATAGAAATTTGTATAATTTAAAGTGCTTCAACTTCTCTCGCAAAGGGGCCAGCGTTAGCATATTTTCGAGGGGTCTCCCTGAAGCGATGGCCGGACCCACTGATTTTTTTTGGGGTCTCGCAAAGGAGCCAGCACTGATTATATTGTATTATACGGAATTAAAATAGTTTTTAAAAAAACTTTATAATAAAGACAATCTTTATAGAGCAAGAGCCCGCGGCCGCCAGACCTTCGTCATAGTATAAAAGCTGAAACTTTTTCTGCGCATATTCCCCAATAGAGGTAGGAACAATCGGCTACTGTAAAGTTTGGATGATCGTGGCTTTGGCAGGTAACAGGTGGCAAAGGTGTATAAAATTGCACAAAATTTTCGTCATTTCATAAAGCTTAATTTTTTTATATGTTCTTCTTCGCAGTACTAGAAATCACTTTATCCCTTCCCAAATACTTTTCCATCGTGGCGAACCCCCGCCAGGGGCCCAACCACCAACTCACCGGAATGAGATTCCGATCGGAATTTGGACCGAGTGACGTCACGATTCCGGTGAAAGTCTATTTGGCTTACCACGAGCTCTTGATTCCGGCCGGAAAGCAATTACGAAGCGGAATAAAAGGTCCTAAAATTCCACCCGGCCGAAAGCATGTGAAATCTACATTCCGTACCGGAATCTTTCTCTCGTCGCTCAATATGGCGCTGGTTCCAGCTGTTACATTAGCATTTTTGGGAGATGAGGATTGTCTTCGAAATCGAAGAGTAATTGTAAGCATTTTCTGGGTAAATGAACTGATTTGTGCGGAGCGTATTGAAATTTAGAATACTTCCTGATAGATAATATATATTTATAATAATGCTAATACTTACCTGTAATTTTTCAAAAATAAATAAATAAATAAATTCAAGAAATTGTAACAATTAAGGAAATCTCATATTACATATTTTAAAAGTTGTATTTAAGCATATTATAAGTACGTAAATCCTAATGTAGCTTAAATATTTAAGATCATCCTTTTTTTAAACTATACCTCAGAGCAGCCCAATTATAGATATTGTAAAAAGAAAATTTTATACCTGAAATAATTCAAAAATGTTTCGATTTGAAACTAATATTAAATGTGGAACGGCACAAAAAAGTTCTGGTATTTGCAGTGCCTGAGGCAATCGCCCCTCAACTGCACAGTGCAAAAAATTGTGGATTGGGACAGAGGTACGGAATGGGAGTTGCTCATTGGCATGAACAAAATTTTAAAACTGATAAAAAGATAAATTAAAATCAAAATTTAAGTCCTCTTAAAAATTAGTAAAGGTATTTTAAAAATACTAAAATAATTACAAAATATCTAAATAAATACAATATAAAAGCAATGCTTCAGTTTCTAGAATTTACAAAAGTGAAAAGTAGCTGGGGTATAGGTTTGAACCCGAGATGTTCGTGCCGGAGTAAAGCGCTTTGACGCACGGCCGTCATTGCTGCCTGGTAATGGCGTAAGTAAGGTTCTAATTCTGCTTGAGCACTAGCGGAAACAAGCAAAAAGTGGATACAGGAAATCAAGGCCGTACCCAGGGGGTCTGGAACCCCACCCCTTGAGAAACTTAGAATTTTGTTAACAAAATAATAATTATGAAATCTTTTTGTGAAACATTCTGCCTTTTTCACCGTTTAGAGCCCCTCCGAAATTTTTGGAGCCACCCCGAAGGATTTTTCTGGGTACGGGTCTGCAGGAAATGTAAAATTAATGTCACTTTTTATGACTTTCTTTCTTTATATTTAAATATTTCACACATTTATGTTTTAGGTTCTTTGTGCTTTGCGATAGGTTCAAACTAACATGGCCGCCTTACAGTCATGATATTGTGCGGCTTATGCGCGGCAAGTGACATTTGCATTCTCCAATGGACGATATCGATATGACGTCATTTTTCCACCAACACGTGACCTTTCGGCTGTGTTGATGAGTGGCCCTGTAATCTGATTGGCTGAAGTGTATATTTTCCATCCGCACGTGGCTGAAATAGCCTCGTCTCAGTATAAGTTTTAATATGTTAGCACTTTTTAATGGGAATCTTTGGAGAGATATCTTTTTGCAGTCATGTACAGGTTCCAGAGAGTTATTGAAACATTCGTAGGCAGCACAATACAGAGGTATAATTATTATTTTTTTGATTTTGCGCTTATTACCAGGAGTCCAGCACATAAGCCTATGGAGAAATGGTTGTTTGTTTTCCACAGTCACGTGACTTTTATAGCCTCGAACCCAAGGAGGCGATATCCTCCATTGGTCAACGGAAGTCCCTCCTATCGGAATGTGAAATCGCCGGAATTCGCATACCGATGGGTTATTCCGATGAGCTCATGGTACGGATAATACAAACAGTGGAAACTAGTTTCCGCCAAAAGTCGTTTCCGGCCGGAATCTCATTCCGGTGAGTTGGTGGTAGAGCCCCAGACAACTTTAAAGTCATGGAAAAAGTAATTCTATTACGAGCGCGCTGCAGCATCGTGGAAAGTAAAGTGTCTGTAATAAGATAATGTGCCGATCCTCAATGAAAACTGGTTCTCCGGCGGGATGAAAAGAGTGAGGGCGCTACAGTCGACTAGAGTCTGATCTAGCAGGCTATAATACAGGTGTAGTAAAGTGTCTACAACAAACAACAGTTGTAATTTCGTCACAAGATACTGCGCTTTTAACATTTTATTAATCAGTCACGAGAAAGTGTTTTTAATAACATTTTATCAGGTTGTAACGAAAGTTTTCCGCCAATTCTGCTGGAATCAGCTCATGAGCCACCCTGCGATTGAGCTTGCGCCTCAAGTTTATGTAATGCATAGCACGACTAATAGGCATGTACTGACGTCAGCTAGTTCTCGAGTGGTTGAATACTGATCTTCTTCAACAAGTTCGCGCAGGTGGCCCTGATCAACATCAGTCGGCCGGCCACAACGCTCTGCTTCTTGGAATCCGTGCTTTTAACTTTCAGTGCCAAACCTTCACAGTGTCATATGATAAAACAGTAGTACCTGAAGCTGTACACATAATTTGTTTACATTCTGTAGTTCACTTTTTGTAACAGAATTGGAAGTAAATGACGGTTCGAATCTGGTAGCGTGATAGTTCCATTTCAGACACCTTGCACTTAATGATAACGATTTTTTTTAAAGATTTTACAGCACAGTGTTCTAAAGCAAGTCTCTTTCTTTCAAATGCCAAAAATTGTTTGATAAAATATGAGCAAACACGACAACGCGAACTTAGAAATTTTCGTGTTGACCGCCACAAACGATATTTATGGTGGCGGGAAACTTTCGTTACAACCTAATACAATTTAATTATAATACTTATAGTCCAGTCATTTGGTAGTTTTACCTGGAAAGTTTTCCGGGAGTTTTGAAAATGGGCAATTTTATAGATTTCGATGTGCTCTTTCCGAATTTCAACTTTGCCCCCTCGTACCTTTGCCGCTCGCGCCGCCATATTCGAAAAATGGCGTCCAAAAGCAGTTTTTTGGAAATATCTCCATTACGACTCATTTCACGAAAAAAACAATTACAAAAAAGGAAACTAGAGAAAATTTCCTACAATTTATGTAATTACCTTATTTTCGTAAAATCAATAGTTTTGGCGTACGAGCGCCGCAAAGTGTAGTTCAGTATGCGTTTTGACCAAACAACGCATTTCCACATCACCTTGTAAGGTAGAGTAAGCGGCATTTTTTTTTTTTCGTGGTATCCCCAGTAGGCCCCATTAGTTGTTGGCGAAGATGTAGATCTTCTTATTCTTTTGACGGCTGTATCTACGCGTTAAATCATATATATTCTCAAATCAGGAAAAGGAAAAATTTCGCATTAAATATATTCAACAAAAAGTATCATAGATAAACCAGCAGCAGATCATACTTTATTCTTGCATGCCTTCAGCGGCTGCGATACAACGTCAGCATTATTTAATCAAGGAAAAATGAAATTTATTGATGTACTCCGAAAAAATCCAGATTTAAACGTGATTATCCAGGTATTCAAAAATCCGAAAGCTGATCCAGAGAGCATTGCTAAAGCTGGAGAACGCTTCCTTCTTGAATTATACAGTGATAGTAATGTGTAAAGTAAGAAAAGTATGTCTTTAAATAACTATAAATATGCATGCTTCACAATATCAGCATATAAAAGTAAATTTAGTATTGCGTCGCTACCACCAATAGAAGGAACAACAAGACAACATTCGCTCCGAACCTATCATCAGGTTCAGCAGTGGTATGGGAATGAACAAAATGCAGAGCAATGGGGGTGGAAAAGAAACAAGGACGGGCTAATGCCTGTCCCCACACTCGAGCCCCCAGCTCCTGAAAGCTTGTTAAAACTTATTTCTTGCAAACGCAGAAAGAGATATCAGAAAGCCTGTGGATGCAGAAAGACTGGGTTAAAGTGTTCCGTTATATCAACACCTCCTGCATATAGAAAGCCTAACAACTGAAGCTTTGACGTCACCTCCAGGCCTTCAAGAGTGATCCCATCACAGTTTTAGTTTCATAAAGTAAAACTATTTAAATTTTCTGGTGAATGCTACAAATATTAGAAAATAACTTAAGTTAAAGATAAAAAATAGAACACCTTTGTGATACAAAACAATTCATTATGATCTATTTCATTATTACACTACATAATTAGTTACAGTTAAAAACTTGCCTTTTGCCGTAAAATTAAAATTTTCTATCTCAAATCAGTAAAATGCTGTTGTGCGTGAATAAATTCACCAGAAATGTTTTACTTTATGAGAGTTAAATTGTGATGGCGTCATTCTTGAAGACCTACTGAAGGATTTATGAATGAATTAGTGAATCTGTGGACTGTATATAATTTTAAGCGCTGCTTCAAAGGTATTGACGAATAAAAAGAACAAGTTTGAATTCCAAGGTGCACTCACCTTTTTTTCTGGAATCTTTTCATCTTTATGTTGTCTCTTGACAAAACATCAATTTGAATTAAAAATACCATTTTGAATCTGAATCTGGTTTATTTCTAAACATATTTTATGGTTTACCGCTTAGTAAAGCGTCACACAAATTTCAAATTTACCTGAATACAAAACAAAAAGAAAGCGAACAAAACAAACAACCACAGCCCGGGCTCCAAAAAAATGACAGGTCCGCACTGTAATAAATGGAAGAATAATTATGAATTAATTAACACAGAATACAGAAATAATACAGAAAGGAATTAATTTTACATTTTAAAACTTGAATTTGAAAGATTTAAAAAGGTTCTAAAAAGTTCAGAGTCTTTGGAATATACAGTCAATTGAGCCCGATCAGTGTAGTGCTGCCATCTAGTGGCAACTCATAAAGTTATTGTGGTTCTGAAACTTCAACATTCTCCCCCGCCGGGAGAAGCAGAGTCACTTTAGTAATGGGACGTTGAACTTCACCATTCTGAGTCCAAATGCTGACCACACGAACTCGATTATCAGGTCCAGGATAGGTACGGATAATTCTACCTAACTTCCATTGAAGAGGGATAGATTGTGGATCATGAATTACAACTAAGTCCCCGACTTGAAGATCAGCTCGTGGAGTGACCCATTTAGGTCTGGTTTGCAGATGGTGCAAATAGTCTCGGGACCAACGCTTCCAAAAATTTTGTTTTATTCTTTGAATGAGCATCCAACGAGCAGACAGACTGAGATTTGGTGACTTCTCACGTTCGGGAATTTCAAGAAGTGGGACTCCGATAAGGAAGTGTCCGGGGGTTAGAGCTCTAATATCTGAGGGATCTGAAGAAAGGGGTGTTAAT
This sequence comes from Cheiracanthium punctorium, assembly GCA_038373885.1. Taxonomy (NCBI): domain Eukaryota; kingdom Metazoa; phylum Arthropoda; class Arachnida; order Araneae; family Cheiracanthiidae; genus Cheiracanthium; species Cheiracanthium punctorium. The sequence goes on along the minus strand of JAWZYV010013530.1, from coordinate 688,001 downwards.
GGTCTGGAATTCAAACAAGCTTCGATTTGGCACAACAGGGTACTCAATTCTTCAAAGTTTAGGATGGTGGATTTACAAGCTCTAACGAGATGATTTTTCGTTGATTTGACCGCAGATTCCCACAATCCCCCGAAATGAGGGGAATAAGGGGGGATGAAGTGCCAGTGGATGGAGTTTCTGGATGCAAAGTATTGAACACTTTCAGAGTACATGAGTCGAAATAATTGTTTAAGGTAGTTGGCCACGCCTTTGAAGTTTTTTCCATTGTCACTAAAAATGTCTGAAGGAAGTCCTCGTCTGGAAACAAATCGTTTCAAAGATGATAGAAACGCTGATGAAGATAAATCTGAGACAGCTTCTAGGTGCACGGCCTTGGTGCACATGCAGACGAAAACACAGATATAGGACTTCAATCTAACTTTGGATCTGGATAGATTTGGTTTGGTGATTACAGGGCCAGCGAAATCTAGACCCACCTTTGAAAAAGGACGAATTGGAGTTATACGCTCCACTGGTAACTCTCCCATGATTTGTTGGCAGGTTTGCTTCTTTAACCGTTTACAAAAAACACAATTATTTAAAATTTGACGAATGAAAGAGCGGCCATTTATTATCCAGTATTTTTGTCGAATTAGGGAAAGAATCAGTTGTGCACCAGCATGAAAGTGTTGTTGATGAAACTGTTCAACAATCAATTTTGTAATTACATGATTTCTCGGTAGAAGCACTGGATGCTTCTGATCTTGATTTAGTGACTGATGTTTGGACAACCGTCCACCAACTCTGATTAAACCTTGGTCATCTAAGAAAACATTTAAGGAAAGATATTTGTTGTTGGATGGGAGAGGTTGATTTTTCCTGAGTAAAGTCAGCTCTACGAATAATTCTTGTTCTTGAATCAATTTAAGAATGTGAGTAACAGCACTTGAAACTTCAGGGGTGCTGGCAAATCCTGTACGTCTCGAATGTCGATTGCAGCTACGGGCATTGTGAATGAATCTTAAGCACAGTGCAAGGACTCTGCAAAGTTTTGAAAACGAAGAGAACTTGAGCAAGAAATCAGGAAAGCTCTTATGACTGGATGTTGCAACGTGAATTAAATTTTCTTTGCAATTTTCTGATGAACCCTCTGAGGACTTAACGAAGAATAAGGGCAATTTAATGCTGGAATTAAGCCAGTCAGGCCCATGCCACCACAATTTGTGATGCAAAAGTGTTTTTGGTAGAATGCCTCTAGAGGCACAGTCTGCTGGATTCGATGAACTATTGACATAAGTCCATATGGCTTGTGGCATAAGTGATTTGATTCTGTGTGCTCGATTTGTGACGAATTGGTTTCCTTTGACTGGAGGAGATTCGATCCAATTTAAAACAATTTGTGAATCGGACCACAAATAAATTTCATTTACCGCAAAGGGTAACGATTCTAATATTGTTGAACATAATTGGGCAAGCAAAAATGCAGCGCATAACTCTATTCTGGGAAGAGAAACGGGTTTTAAAGGATTGACTCTGGTTTTTGCTGCGACAAAGTTGACTGAAATTTCACCAAGAGAAGACACTGTCCGAAGGTATACCACTGCAGCGTAGGCCTTGCCAGATCCATCGCAAAAGCCATGAATCTCTATGTGGTTCTCTGCTAGAAGTTGACAGTTCAGGTATCTTGGTATGCCAATAGACTTTAAGAGTTCAACTTGAGAACTAAACTCATGCCAGGATTTCAAAATGGAATCTGGGACTTGATCATCCCAAGCACACTTGTCTTTCCATAGTTCTTGCATCATGATTTTGAGCATGATCGTGGTTGGGGCTAAAATCCCAAAGGGATCAAAGATTTGAGCTATCATCGATAGCAATTCTCGCTTGGTGTGCACTGATTTAACACTAGTCAGATGAATTTTCAAGGAGTCTTCTGCCGAATTCCAAACTAGGCCCAGGATTTTTTGGGAGGAATCTTCTGAAAGCTTTACATTTTGCTTAGTGGATTTAAGATCCTCAGGAAGATTTTCAATGACTGAGGGCACATTGGAAGCCCATTTTCTAAGTGTAAAGCCTCCTTGATCTAAAACGTGATTTAAATCTTTGACTAACTGTGTTGCTGCATCAATAGAATGCGACCCACCAAGGTAATCATCGACGTAGAAATTTTCGAGAATTGACTTTGCAGCAATAGGAAATTCTGAAATATAGTCTTTTGCAAGTTGTTGCAATGTCCTTATAGCTAGGAACGGAGCACAGGCGGTTCCGTATGTGACTGTTAACAATCGGAAACTAGTAATAGATGCATGTGGCTGGAATCGCCAAAAGATTCTCTGAAAGTCGACATGTTTAGGATTTATTAAAATCTGCCTGTACATCTTGGCGATGTCTCCGGTTAAAGCTATTGGGTATGATCTAAACTTAAGAAGAATCTTCAACAAATCGGGTTGTAATTTTGGACCTATTTCAAGAAAATCATTTAAAGAATGTCCTGATGTACCTTTAGCCGAAGCATCAAAGACCACCCTCACTTTAGTTGTCGTGCTGTCTTCTTTCAAAACCCCATGATGAGGCATGTAATAAAAATTTCGACTATCAAGTTCAGATTCTGGGACTGCTTCCATATGATTTAGGTCAATATATTCTTGCATAAAAGCATGATATTGCTCTTTAAGCTTAGGATTTCTATTCAGTTTAGATTCTAGCAAATAGAAACGTTTTAATGCATTTGCTCGTGAGTCACCTAGATTTGGATCTTTTTTGAAGGGAAGATCAACCATATAACGTCCAGACTGAACTCGTTTAACCGTTTGTGTGTATTTTTCTTCAGAACTGTGAATTGGTGTTACATCAGGCAAGGATTCAATTTCCCAAAATTTCTGAAGATCACGAGTCAATTCGACTGTAGCATGACAACTAAGACTTGTTTTGGAATGTTGGGAAGGATTAGAATGAATGACTCCCGAGAGTAACCATCCCAATTTAGAATTCAGTGCACAGGGAGTGCCTTTAGGACCCAGAATAGATTCTCCTAAAATTATTAAGGGAAATAAATCTGTACCTAGCAACATTTCAACTGGGCTGGAAATATAGAATTTGGGATCTGCTAAAGGTAGACCTTCCAAATGAGGCCATGAAGATCTCCGAACAACAAAATTAGGAAGATTTACGGTCACATTATTTACAACTAACGCATTCACATCAAAGGTGTCATTATTATAGCAAGACTTTAGAATAATGTCAACTTCATAAAGAGCAGTTTCTGCAACAATATTGTTGACACCGGATATTCTATGATTTGTTTGTCGAACAGGTAAACCTAGCCTTTTAGCACAAGAGCTTGATACGAGAGATTTTTGACTTCCACAATCCACCAGGACCCTGCAGGGTACAAACTTTCTAGTATTTGATTTTAGAAGAACTATGGCAGTAGAAAGCAAAGTTTGACAACTGTCATGGGTACTGGTCAAACAACTAGAATTAATGGAAGCTTGACTTTGTTCGTGGTTGTTAATACTGGTATTTTCACTAGCCGGGGAAGAATTTAACTTAGATTTTTCAAAATGGAGAAGTGTATGATGTTTAGAGTTACAGTGACGACATTTTGTAGAAATTAAGCACCGGTTAACAAAATGATTGCTTCGTAAGCAATTCATGCATAACTTTTTATCTTTCACAGTTTTCCACCTATCTTCAACTGATTTTCTAAGAAATTGAGGGCACTTGAAAGGTACATGCGATTCCGAACACTCTGGGCAACTAGAATTATTCGATTTGCTGTCTGAATTAGAAATGACAGCGTTAGACAGAGACTTCTTCAAAGCCACTTTTGGTTTACTTTCGGTTTTGGAATGAGTGTCAGCAATGTCCTGTAAACTTCTTGCTTGTTTTTCAAGAAATAAAATAAATTCATCATAGGTGGGAAAAGAATCACTTTCTAAAGACAATTCCCACTGCCTCTTTGAATTATCATCCAATTTTAACTGTAGGTTGTAAACAAGAATTAAATCTACAAAAGAATTAAATTCAAAATTCAAACATTTCAAATTACGTACAGCTTCATTACAGTTATCTAACAAATCAAGAATTGATTTCCGACAGTTTGGTTTCAACGGTTTTGAATTAAAGAATTTATTTAACTGTGCATAAGCTAGATTTTTTTTATTATCAAATCTCGAAATTAATGTTGCCCATGCTTCTTTATAACTAGAGTCTGTGATTGGAAATCCTTTTATTAACTTGCTGGCAGAGCCAGTGACTGACGCTTTTAAATATTGCAATTTCTGCAGCTCCGAAAGCTGAGTGTTCTCATGAATAGTGCTTTCGAAGATTTGCTTAAAGCTTAGCCAATCGTCCAAGCTACCACTGAAATGATATAGGTCGAATTTGGGAAGCTTCACCGATTGTTTTGAATTTTCATCGACATTTGTAACAACTTTAGTGTTCTGAGAACACAAGATTTCAAATTTTGAATCAATTTGACATTTAATGCGAACTATTTTTTCCGCCCATTTTTCATTATCCTCAATTTCTTTCTTCAATTCCTCTAAATCAACAATAACATCTTCAATTTCAGTATTTATACTTTCTAACTGACTTTGTTTTTCACGAATCTGACTTTGCACTACCCTTATTTCTTGAATATCCAAAGGGTCAGAATCTAGTATTTTTAAAGTTTTAGTTTCTAATTTCGTCACTGACCCTCTAAGAATTGTTCGCTTAGACTTTAATTTATCTAATTTCGTAGCCATAACAAATTGTCAGTATTTTCAGTTTAATTATCGTTACAAATGACTTGAATTCAAACAATTTCAATACCTCCTGGTCGACAGGACCAAAAAACTATGAAGGATTTATGAATGAATTAGTGAATCTGTGGACTGTATATAATTTTAAGCGCTGCTTCAAAGGTATTGACGAATAAAAAGAACAAGTTTGAATTCCAAGGTGCACTCACCTTTTTTTCTGGAATCTTTTCATCTTTATGTTGTCTCTTGACAAAACATCAATTTGAATTAAAAATACCATTTTGAATCTGAATCTGGTTTATTTCTAAACATATTTTATGGTTTACCGCTTAGTAAAGCGTCACACAAATTTCAAATTTACCTGAATACAAAACAAAAGGAAAAAGAACAAAACAAAACAACCACAGCCCGGGCTCAAAAAAAATGACAGGTCCGCACTGTAATAAATGGAAGAATAATTATGAATTAATTAACACAGAATACAGAAATAATACAGAAAGGAATTAATTTTACATTTTAAAACTTGAATTTGAAAGATTTAAAAAGGTTCTAAAAAGTTCAGAGTCTTTGGAATATACAGTCAATTGAGCCCGATCAGTGTAGTGCTGCCATCTAGTGGCAACTCATAAAGTTATTGTGGTTCTGAAACTTCAACACCTACTATTGACGTGAAAGCTTGGGGACGTACCAGTTGTTAGGCTTTCTATATCTAGAGGTGTTGGTTATATTCACGAATTGCAATGGTACCTGTGATAACTCGCAAGTTCCATTACAAGATAGTGATGAAGAGGAAGAATCGGAGACTATTTTCGAGCAAACGTATGATGATGAAATCGAGAACGAAGAAGATTGCGATGAAACTGATTATCCCATCACGGCTGTTGTGGAAGAAATTTCGGGCTGTGACATTTCGATCGGTACTAGAGACAATGAACTTGCAACACTTGGTCCATCAAGAACCGCGAAACGAAGGACAATGCGACTAAATTTTGGATGAGTAAAATCAGGAATGGGCAAACTTTTTCGGTCGCGGGCCAAAAATCGAAAAAAAAGTTTGGCGGGCCAAGATAAATTTTTCTAAAATTTTAAAAACAATATACAAGTATTAAAATTTAAATAGGTTAATGAGATGAATGAAATTGCTATTTCATTTTTAAAAGTTACTATTTCATTTTTAAAAGGTTCGAAGTGAGATGTACTCATTCTAAGGAAAGAGGCTAAATGCCAGTCTACTTCTGAATGCTTCTGAAAATACTTCTGAAATGCCAGTCTACTCATCTGCCAGTCTACTTCTGAAAGAATTATTTCTAAGGTTCATAGTTGAAAACACTTGTTCACATATATAAGATGAAGCAAACATAGCACTGATTTTTCTGAGCGTGAGATATTAAATTTCGGAAACGATAATGATTTGTAAAACTCTGGCATATTTAGAAACAACTGCTTGAGATGATCGTTAGATTGCAACTCAATTAATTCAAGCTGCAAATCTGACCTCACTGCTTCACAATTTACGTTCAAAGGCATGGTAAAAATATCCAATTCTGTTTGAATGGCACTGAAATATTGAAATCTGCGTTCGAACTCAAAATGCAGTATTTTCAAGCCATCTTCATAATTCTTAAGCTTCTCTTCATTTATTGAGAGTATTGAATTTAACCTCGAGGAATGAAACAAGTCGTTCTTAGCTAGCTACCCAGCAAACAGATTAGGTTTTAGTTTCAAAGTTTTGAGATGGGCCCAGATATCGTCGATAAATTGATTTTCCCCTTGCATCTTGACATTCAAGTTGCTCATATGACAAAGAAGATCTGAGAATAAGTCCGAAAGCCATTCTGTATCGTCTTACATTTCGCATTCCGCAGAACACTGTCCCTCATGGAAGAACGACACAATGTCGTCTTTCAGCTGCCAAACTCGCTCAAAAATACATCCTGCAAAATTCTATCTGCGGGGCGGATAAAACGTTCCAGCGGGCCGGATTTGGCCCTTGGGCCGTAGTTTGCCCATCCCTGAGTTAAATGCACGTGGATTAGGCCTACTGGGGATACCACGGAAAAAAAAAATCTGATGTGTCCAACACATGACTTCCTTGCACGTCTATTAGATCAAAAACATTTTCGACGCACTTCCTCTGAACTTATTACTTCCTTGTACGTAGTATAAGGAAGTAATGTGATCCCGAAAAATTTTGGGGCCCAAATTTCGACAAAAAATCCGATTTTGACTACCTCTAAATTTAATTTTAAGAATTTTTTCGATGCATCTCATCGTAGGCTAGCATGCACGATCATATTAACGCGTCTGCAACCCATTTTGACCAGCGGCGAGTTTATTGTGGTCAGTTTTTCCATGCCGTCTGTACGTACGTACGTACGTATGTATGTAACTCGCATATCTCAAAAACTATGGGTCGTAGAATGTTGAGATTTGATATTTAGAATTGTTCTATGATCTAGTTGTGCACCTCCCCTTTTGGTCGCAATCGAAGGAATAGTTTATGTACAGGACCGCACAAAAGATTCGAAATACATTACGCTCTATGGGCCGAAATTCATTAAACTCGCATATCTCAAAAACTATTAGGCGTAGAATGTCGAAACTTCATATTTTGGATAGTTGTAACATCTAGTTGTGCACCTCCCCTTTCGGTTCCATTCGATTGGATAGTTTATCTACAGCACCGCCCAAAACATTCGAAATACATTACGCTCAATGGGCCGAAATTCATTAAACTCGCATATCTCAAAAACTATGAGGCGTAGAATGTTGAAACTTTATATTTAGGATTGTTGTAACATCTAGTTGTGCACCTCCCCTTTCGGTTCCATTCGACTGGATAGTTAATCTACAGAACCGCCTAAAAGATTCGAAATACATTACGCTCTATGGGCCGAAATTCATCAAAGCGTTTTTTAGAGGTATTGGGCTATTTCAAACGACTCAGAAGTGATATATGCTGTAAAGAGTTAGAAAATGAATTTCTCCATTAAAATGTGTCTTTATCATTTACAGTTCTGCTACAGGAACACTCAAAAGATTTCCAATACATTACGGTCAATGGCAATTTTAGGAGATTGATCCATTTCAAGCACAATACCGTCCTACCACATAAGTTAGGTAATGGTCCGACCACGGTCACGTGCCTCCCTCAAGAACTATGCCAAAAGTCGCCAAGCTTGGCGACTTTTTTGTGTACGTGTGTGCATATTTAACTCTCAAATCTCAAAAACTATTATGAAATTTCATATATAAGATTGTTGTAACATCTAGTTGTGCATCTCGATTTTTGGTTAAAATCTACTGGAGAGTTTATTTACAGGACCACCGAAAAGAATTTCAGTACTTTAATGTCTATGGACATCTTCAATACAATTGTAGACAGTCATTGTTTGGTACATGCCCAAAATCTCGCCGTCTGTCCTCGACCTTGGCGAGTTTTGCCGAAATGTCGCCAAATTTGGCGATAGTCAGTCATTTGGTCGATGCCCAATGTATCGCCATTTGTCATCGTTCTTGGCGAGTTTTGGCGAAATATCGCCAAATTTGGCGATAATCTGTCATTGTTGGTCCATGCTTAATATCTCGCCAAATGTCGTCGACATTGACGAGTTTCGCCGAAATATCGCCAAATTTGGCGCCAAAAATTATTTCGTATTTTGTATAACTCTAAAACTTTAACCCATAGAATTTTGAACTTTTGTATTTAGAACTATATTATAATATCTAACGGTTTTTAATATCTTTTTTGACAGCAATCGACTGGGAATTTATTTACAGGGTGAGCCAAATGACTTTAAATACATTAAGGTGTATGGATGCATTCAATTCATTGAAAGTCTGTGGTCAATGACTACTTTGGCTATCCCCAAAATCTCGCAAACTATTTCAAGTTTGTCGGCTTTTGGTGAAATATCGCCAAATAAAGTGTCAGAAAGAAATCTTTCAAATTGAACTCAGCTTGGCGATATCGAAATGTTTGACTAGAAATCGCTAAACCTTACTATTACTGATATTTTATATCTTTCAAACAAATAAGTTTAGAGGAAGTGCGTCGAAAAATATTTTTACTTCCTTGTACGTCAGTATTAAGGAATAGTAAATGTGATCCCGAAAAATTTTGGGGGCCAAATTTCGACGAAAAAACCGATTTTGACTACCTTTAAATTTAATTTTAAGAATTTTTTCAATGCATCTCATCGTAAGCTAGCATGCACGATCATATAAACGCGTCTGCAACTCATTTTGACCAGCGGCGAGTCTATTGTGGCCAGTTTTTCCATGCCGTCTGTACGTACGTACGTACGTATGTATGTAACTCGCATATCTCAAAAACTATTGGTCGTAGAATGTTGAGATTTGATATTTAGGATTGTTCTATGATCTAGTTGTGCACCTCCCCTTTTGGTCGCAATCGAATGGATAGTTTATGTACAGGACCGCTCAAAAGATTCGAAATACATTACGCTCTATGGGCCGAAATTCATTAAACTCGCATATCTCAAAAACGATTAGGCGTAGAATGTCTAAACTTCATATTTTGGATATTTGTAACATCTAGTTGTGCACCTCCCCTTTTGGTTCCATTCGACTGGATAGTTTATCTACAGGACCGCCCAAAAGATTCGAAATACATTACGCTCTATGGAGCGAAATTCATTAAACTCGCATATCTCAAAAACTATTGGTCGTAGAATGTTGAAACTTTATATTTAGGATTGCTGTAACATCTAGTTGTGCACCTCCCCTTTCGGTTCCATTCGACTGGATAGTTTATCTACAGGACCGCCCAAAAGATTCGAAATACATTACGCTCTATGGGCCGAAATTCATTAAACTCGCATATCTCAAAAACTATTAGGCGTAGAATGTTGAAACTCTATACTTAGGATTGCTGTCACATCTACTTGTGCCGCTCCACTTCCGGTTCGATTCGACTGCATATTTTATCTACAGGGCGGCTCAAAAGATTCTAAATACATTACGCTCTATGGGCCGAAATTCATTACAGCGTATTTTAGTGGTATTGGGCTATTTCAAACGACTCAGATGTGATATATGCTGTTAAGAGTTACAAAATGAATTTCTCCATTAAAAAAAGTGTCTTTATCATTTATAGTTTTGCTACAGGAACACTCAAAAGATTTCCAATACATTACGGTCAATGGCAATTTTAGTGGTATTCATCCATTTCAAGCACAATACCACATAAGTTAGGTAATGGTCCGACCACGGTCACGTGCCTCCCTCAAGAACTACGCCAAAAATCGCCAAGCTTGGCGACTTTCGGTGTACGCGTGAGCGTATTTAACTCTCAAATCTTAAAAACTATTATGAAATTTCATATATAAGATTGTTGTAACATCTAGTTGTGCATCTCGATTTTTGGTTCCAATCTACTGGAAAGTTTATTTACCGGACCACCAAAAAGAATTTCATTACTTTAATGTCTATGGACATCTTCAATATTATACAACTGTAGACATTCATTGTTCTGTCCATGCCCAAAATCTCGCCGACTGTCGTCGACCTTGGCGAGTTTTGCCGAAATATCGCCAAATTTACGATAATCAGTCATTTGGTCAATGCCCAAAGTATTGCCATTTGTCATCGTTCTTGGCGAGTTTTGGCGAAATATCGCCAAATTTGGCGATAATCTGTCATTGTTTGGTCCATGCTTAATATCTCGCCATATGTCGTCGACATTGACGAGTTTCGCCGAAATATCGCCAAATTTGGCGCCAAAAATTATTTCGTATTTTGTATAACTCTAAAGCTTTAACCCGTAGAATTTTGAACTTTCGTATTTAGAACTATTGTAATATCTAACTGTTTTCAGTATATTTTTTGACAGCAATCGACTGGGAATTTATTTACAGGGTGAGCCAAATGACTTTAAATACATTGAGGTGTATGAATGCATTCAATTCATTGAAAGTCTGTGGTCAATGAGTACTTTGGCTATCCCCAAAATCTCGCAGACTATCTCAAGTTTGTCGGCTTTTGGTGAAATATCGCCAAATAAAGTGTCAGAAGGAAATCTTTCAAACTGAACTCAGCTTGGCGATATCGAAATATTTGGCTAGAAATCAGTAAACCTTACTAGTACTGATATTTTATCTCTTTCAAACAAATAAGTTTAGAGGAAGTGCGGTGAAAATATTTTTGATCTAATAGACGTGCAAGGAAGTCATGTGTTGGACACATCAGATTTTTTATAAATGTTTAATGTGTCATGTCTCTCATTATATATAATGTGCAACTAATGCGAACAAACAGAGTCACCCTAACGGCAGGGCGCCATAGCCATGGGGGGGGGGGGCAGGGTAGCTTTGCAGCAAGAATGTAGAGTTTACAATCAAATACAACTTACTGTAAGAAAATGATTTTTCAAACAAAGCTAATTGTTCTGCCACCTCTCTTTGCAACTCTAACACCATTCAATTAACAGTACAAGATTCATTTTATATTAGAATTATATATACATTTTTAATGTGTTTGTTTGTGGGATTACGGCCGATTAGCTACGCGTGGGCTGTAGGCCGAAGGGTGGGGTGCCCTCCGTGGGGGTCTTTCTAAGGGGTCCTAACTCATATTTACGATAAGTTTCGGAGAAAACCACGGAAAACTCCGAACGGACACGTGATGGGACTCGACTCGGGACCTTCACACCTCGCCTATCTACCATTTCCAGTGACATAACCACTGTGCCATGGTGAGGGATTTTCAATGTGTTATGTCTCTCAATGTATATAATGTGCAACTAATATGAACAAACAGGGTTGCCCTAGGGACAAAGAGTCTGCCTAGAGTACCATAACTAACCATGGCAGACGTGCTACTAAAAAATTGCACTTTATCAGTTTTTTTTAAAACCAGTTTTGCATGTATCAGGGTTTTTTTTTTTTTTTTAACCAGTTTTGCATGTATCAGTTTTTTTTTTCCTTTCACGTACAAAAGACATTGGTATCAAAGCATATGATATTAAAATAAAATTACCTAAAATCACTTCAAAAATTACGTTAATAAATGTATATGAATTTTGCATTTATGTTGTTTAGACATTTTGCTGCAACTGTTGATCTTTCATATAGAAATATACTGTACAGTTTAATATTTTTAAGCTATATGGATATTTCATGATTTGTATCTTAATTTATATTTAATCTTTTTAAATAATTTTTCGACAAATTTGGAATTAGTTATAAGACAACTCAAGTAATGGAATACAGGTAGACACACACAATAATTACACAAAAGACTTGTACTTATTAAATATGCATTACAGCAACAACAATGTTGACATAAAGAAATTTCAGGCTTTTTGATTTTTGAAACTTGACACCTCTACAATGGGGGGAAGGGGAGCTCTGCAGCAAAAATGTAGAGTTAACAGTCAAACACAACTTACTGTAAAAAAAATTATTTAGAAAAAAAAGCTAATTGTTCTGCTACTGGTCTTTGTAACTCTAACACTTTAATTAACAGTACAAAATGCATTTTAATATATTAGAATTATATATAAATATTTAATGTGTCATGTCTCTCAACGATACAAACATGAAATAGAAAGCATCTCACTTATAAGCATAATGAATCGAGAAATAAAAACAACCGGACTCTAGTCGGTGACAGCGCCCTCTCTCGGTTTCCTCTCCATATAGAACCAGATTCGGAAAACAAGGAACGGCGCACGGTACACTATCATATAGGGCCCGTTCGAGAATTCACTGGTCGGTTATGCACCGGTGCTACCGGTTGCGGTCATGCTTTGGTTAAGTGACGTCACGGTTGTCAACCGGTTTTGGTCATCCTCACCACATCCGATTCCAAGTCAAAAAAACAAAAATAAACATTGGCAATACTACGCCAATAACCGGAATAACCCACCTCGCTAGCAGGGTCATTTTGGTTGCGCTCTGGTCACGTTGATCAGACAACCGCTATATGACCGAAATGTTTTAGAACGCGGTTACTTCCAGAGCTCCGCCCAACGCTCCACCTTTTCGAACGCTCTGGTCGTGCACTGGTGCACAACCGATGAATTATCGATGAATGATGTTGTGTTCGTAAACTCCCGCGACGAAGTACGTCAAGCTTTCACAAAGTGCCAAGCACATTTTATACTGCTACTTCTGAACTTTCTTACGATGCTGCAGCACGCTCGTAATAGAATTGCGCTTTCCATGACTTTGAGGTTGTCTGTCGGGGGTTTGCCACGATGGAAAAGTGTCTGGCAAGGATAAATTGATTTCTAGTACTGCGAAGAAGAACATGTAAAAAAATTAAGCTTTATGAAATGACGAAACTTTTCTGCAATTTTATACACCTTTGCCACCTGTTACCTGCCAAAGCCACGGTCATCCAAACTTTATAGTGGCCGATTGTTCCTACCTCTGTTGGGGGGTATGCGCAGAGAAAGTTTCAGCTTTTATACTATGACGAAGGTCTGGCGGTCGCTGGCTCTTAAGACTATTATTTTTGTATATTATTTAAAGTAAAAATGAGTTTCGCGCCGAATAGTACCAGACCGGTATGAGAGGCTCACGCCACTTGCTCCGTGGTGGAGCCAAAGAATATAAATAACCCAAGCACAAATGATTGCATAACGCACGATGTGCTAAGAGGGGGGGGGTGGAGTTAGTGACAGCTAGAGATACTGAACTTCGTAAGAGATACGACACGGTCTTAGTGCGCATGCTCAGAAAATCATCACGGCAGAAAAATCATCCAAACTATGGCAACCCGTTTTCCCTCAGTTGGCCGTTACTCGCGAAGCAGGCGAGTTTTATTTTTCGCTTTTTATTTCTACCTGTTAAATGGTGCGAACTGAGCATGCATAATATCGTTCAATTCTGGATGCAATGTGAGTACGGAGAAATAACTACAGTGCAGCAAATTAAAGTGCAATCACATAACGATGTATTATTATTCCCCTTACATTTTGTTTGTTTTTGTTTATTAATTCATATTTGTAGTACATCATTCATAAAACCCTTAATTTATATGAATATTGGTATTGGTTGATTTTTAAATATTGGAAAACTGTTTTTATTTTCTTCAAGCATGCTTCCTATAATGTTGTTGTAGAAGTAAATTATGATTAAGTTCACATGAATAACTTCATTTGTCAGTTTTAAATGTATACAAATACATATATTTGTGCTGAACAATTCTACTTTTCTTTCCTTCTAAATGTTGTTAACCTTTTACAGATCACATTGAGATCCAGGCATATTTTCTATCAGTTTTTTTTGCATATTTTATCTTCTAATGCGTTAGTTAAAGCACATTATTTATTTAAATGGGGGAATTTTTAATACAATTTTCACTCTGTTTCCAATTGGGAGCATGGGTCATTTCTGACTATAATTTACATTGATTTCAAAAACTGAATATACTGATGGATAGTTTAAATGATAGGTGAAATATTAAGAATTAACAGAAGATTTATTTTTAAATTTAATATTTGGTAAGTTTTAATGTTACTTCGTTAAAAAATCTAACTGGGTGAATTAACTGGGTTTTCCTTTTACGGCAGTCAGGAACGTGACTTCTTAAATTAAAAATAGCGTGAGATTAAAACTACCGTGTTTACTCGCGTAGTAGTCGCCCTCGCATTATAATCGCACCCCTCTTTTGAAGCAGAAAAATTCGTCAAAATATTTTCCCTACACAAAAGTCGCAGCCACGTATTTGATCTTCATTTATGTCTGAAAATACTACTATAAAAAGAAAAATGCCTCTTTTTTGTGTGCAACTGACGAAAGGACTATTTAACATACGGCAGATAATCTGGAAGTATTTGGTAACTTAGTATTTTATTATAATACCAGTAATGTTTTAACATTAGAGTGTAGAATATTGTGTGGTGTATTTCCTCGCATAATAGTTTAATTTCTGGCAAAAAAGTGCGACTATTACGCGAGTAAACACGGCATGCCATAAAATTTACGTCATATCAAAGTAAATTAGCAAAGAAACGAGATTAAAGTAAAATATTTCCTTCTGCCGAAACATGGAGGATTTAAATATTTAAATTGTGCATTTACGGGGAAGAAACGAAGATGAAAGTAATAGGTATTATTAGTAGATTTGTTGCGATAATATGGGTTAAAGCACAATATGCCGTTAGAATATACAGAAAGGGGCATGCGCTCCCAATTTTGCATCAAGATCTTTTTATTTTCAATATTTGTTTGGGAATTCAAAAGGAAAAATCGATAGAAGAAAAATCCCCCCCAAATCTTTCCAGTGCCTCCCCCCCCCAAAAAAAAAAATCCGTAAAAAACAGTAACACTACTTCAAAAGACCATTACAAGTACAAAAAGCAAAAATTGAAAAGTAAATAGTAAATATTCAATTACACCTCAATAACACGTACATTTTTGAACAGCTGAATAACTTCTGCATAGAGTGCTTAAAACAACTCATGCCAGTAAATATTTTTCAGAGACTGATATCTAGTGAGCTACGATTTCAGAAAAATATTGCTGTATCTAAATATTTATAACTGAAACTGAAACATTTTGACTCAAAGCGAAAAACTCAGATGAAACGCGCAGAGTAAAAAGGAGCCAACAGCAGTTTGGCGTCTGTATTCTTTTCGCCAAATGCAGTCCGGCGCAATCATGGAAAAAAATACAAAATACAAAGCTTTTGAAGGCTTTTTTAGTTAATTTAATGCATGATATGCGCACATATAACATAAATACATATTAAAACAATATTTTCGTAAAGTTCAAACAAGGAAAGTGTAAGATAAGACTTAAAATTCAAGCTCCCGATGACAGCTCGAAAGCGAAACTACGTAAATAATCGCTTCAAAATAGTACTTAATTTCGGATTTCTAGTTAAAAAGTGATTTTTATGCATTAAGTAAGTATTTCAGATTAGGAAAATCGAAAGGAAAAACATAAGACTGATTATTTAATGCTTAGATACAGCAGTTTTTCCGAAGTCACTCTGTTTCACAATGCTAACTCTACGGAAGATTTTCATCCATAGCCCGCGGCGGCTGATTCTCCGCTTCAGCCAATCAGAAATTATTTCACTCGTATCGGGTCTCTGACGAAGTAGAGGGTCTCTAGTGACAGCTGATGGAGAAGAATTCGGTTGGGGCAGGGGAGAAGGCGTTGAATGACAGTTGATAGATAAAACAGAGCGGTGCAGACTTTTTTCTTGCGTCATTCCTAATAGAGGGGACTTAGAAAAAATTTTGGATTTGTGTTTTTAGAATTTTGATCGTTAATTTTTCAGACATAAAAAACTTTGGGTTATATTAGATTTGTGTTTCTAGAATTTTGATTGTGAATTTTTCAGACATAGAAAAATTTGGATTTATGTTTTTTGGAATTTTGAATGTTAATTTTTCAGACATAGAAAATTATGCTGAGATACGAACTTGGAATATGTAAAATAAATTACAGGCTAATGATTCCATTATTGAAGATAAAAATTGAAGTTGCGTTTTAGCTAGTTGAATGATATATGTTTTATGAAAACTTTTACAGAATAGTCGAAAGAATTGTGTTTAATACTAAGATAACGATACTTTGCCTTTTTTTTTTTTTTTTTTTTACATAAAATGGCATATGTTAATTTTTCAGACATAGAAAATTTTGGATTATAGTTATTGGATTTGTGGTTTTAGAATTTCGATTGTGAAATTTTCAGACATAGACAATTTTGGATTTATGTTTTTAGAATTCTGAATGTGAATTTTTCAGACATAGAAAATTATGCTGAGATACGAACTAGGAATATGTAAAAGAAATTACAAGGGATAACCATTCTTTTATCTTTAGATTTTTTTTTTTTTTTTCAGATAACTAGAAAAAGTTAAAATTTTTGGTGTCTGCCATCTTAATAAAAAAAAAATAAAAAAAAAAAAAAACGTTTCAGATTAAAAAAAAATCCTTATGGTAAAATTCTGTTTAATAATGAAACTTAGAATACTATTTCAGGGAAAGCGAAATCTACTGTATGGATTTTTCCCTAAAAGTTAACTTCAGAGTACACCCATTAACTTAACAGATATACTGCATAGCTATTAGGGTGGATCGAAAAGAATAGGAAAAAAAAAATTTTTCGAAATCAATTTTGGCGTAGGGTGGAAAAGTTGCGTCTTTAGTATTTTAGTTTGTATATTAATTTTTATTGAAATCCTTTAATATCTTGAGGTGCCCCAACTGCCTGAAATGTAGTTTAAAATTGAAATTTTACGAAAATTAAAAAAAAATAATAATATACAAAATTGTTTTAGCCGGAGGGTCATAAAGCTTAGACTTGGGTACAATAGTTCATTCATATATTTCTATTTAATTCCATTCATATCTTCCTGTGCCCCAAGCCCCCCAAAAATAGTTGAAAATTGACAATTTCATGAAAATGCAATAAAAATTGTAAAGTAAATATTTTTTAAATAAATTTGGAAGATTACTCAGGTAATAAAGTATAAACGTTTCTGCCACGTCTTAAAAGCTGCTATACGAAAACTAGAGGCGTTAGGAGTATTTTTGTTGATGCTCCAAAAAATGAAACTGTTTGGATTTTTTGCATAACATGAAATAAACTGAAAGAATATAACTAATAAAAATAAAACTCAAATTCCCAATATATAATAGATATATGATATAATTAGCGTGAGAAAAAACTATTTTAATCTAAACTCTGATTTTGAGTTAAAAAACTTCATTATATTCCTTGATTCGAGCCTAGATTTTATAAATCCGTCCCTTCTTTCTTCTCCACAAACAAGAGATGCAGCCTCTGTTACCAGTTTCACACAGCGTTCAGTTTCTTGTGTGTGGCATGGGAAGTTAGATAAATGAGGAAATTTAACTGAAGCAATATCCTTTGACAGGAATGATTTTAAGTCTTCATCGGAGATGTCTTTTAATACTGGAGGCTCTAAACACTCGTTATTGTCACTCCAAAAAATTAAATCCCTATAATCAGTTGATCGTATGTTTATTACCGGTACACGGAAATTTCTCACAGATGAAGTATTAGGATTCTCTTTTCTGATAGATATAACCTTGTGGTAAGCTAATTTTCGAATGGTATCTCTATCATCATATAACATAGCTAAAAGCAAATTCTCTGAATGTGCAAAAAATCCGTTTCTTTGGATGACAGCGTCAACAGTTTTTCTTAGGTGATCCGGCATGTATCTTGAGTACATAATTAGCTTCCACAGGTGTCTAGAACCTTCAGTGCATAGTGGCTTTCCTTTTATGTGGAACCACATTGGACCATATACCTTCATAATATATGTAACTAAATGTAATAAAGTCTCGGAAGGCTCTTCTGTTGCCACATAAAGACGAAGAATTCGATTTGCGCTAGTCAACCACCTGGAATGCACTACCGGCCCTGGTCGAATAGCAGCTAAATCTTGACTGCATTCTCCTGAAGACATATCCTTTTAACATATCCAACAAATATCGTTGGTCTGTACTCAAAATATTCCGATCGGCATCTGGAAACTGATTTCCCTCGATCTTACAAAATTTCGTTAAAGAACGTGTATGGCAAGTTTGCAATAACTTTCCAATTGCACCAGAAAATGCTTTGGGGCCATGAGTTACGCCATCAAGCTAAACCAGAAGATGTCGTAGAGGAAGTTCGTTTAGGTGCAGCATGCAAATGAACCACTGAAGTGGACGATTTAGTTCAGCTTCTAGAAGACTTATAACTCCTGCCTTTGTACCAGTATTGACGATTGTTCCATCGCATCCGATTGCTATAAGGGAATCGGTTGATATATCTTTGTCGTTGAAGATGGTTAATATTCCATTCTTAACGTTAATTGCAGATCCAGACGAAACAGTTAGATGCCCAAGGTAAATGGAGCTTGGTTCTTGTATTAAAGAAATGTGTTCTTCTTTGGTAATACAGCCGTAATACTTAATTCCCTTTTTAACTTGTGTTCTAATTTTATCTTTTCGCCCATCGAAATAGAGGCCTTGCACTTCCGAAGATAAATTACCTTGTTGTAATTCTTTTCTGTGTCTTTCACGCTCTCTGCGAACTTTATTTCGATCAATAACTTTAGTAGTATCCGTTTCGCTGACTAGGCCAAGATCCTGCAGGAGAGCGGAAGAAAGAGATGCGGCTGCTCTGTCTGAGATTCCACGACGATCACATTCTCTGGAAAAAGTGGAAAGTTTTATTTTTTGAACATTTGAACAATCACCAGAAGCAGAATAGCAAGAGGGTTGTAGATCGAAGTTGTGTTGCAAGCTGTAGGAGGGTCTAAATGAATTTGATTTTCTGCTGACTTTTTTTTCTTCTTCTTTATTTGTATCCTCTTTCTCTTCGTTTTTCGAAGAATAACTGCTTTCAAACTCTTTACAATCACTAATTTCTTTGAAGCTAGAAGGATAAGAATCAGTTTTCGAGTTTTTAGCTCGTTTTATTTTTCTTTCTTGTCTTTTTTGAAGCTGTTTTGTAGCTTTTTTGTCAACTGGCCCTATTATCATAGTTCTAGTACTTCGCTGATCGTTCAAAAACGTTCTTTCATCTACAGGAACCTTTCTTTCTTTTGAACAGCAACATGATGCAAAATCGTCGCATTTGCAGCAAGCAATGTCAAAGAGGGTTCGCTCCCACTTGCACTTCAGATCGTCCAGTTTCTTTGTGTAGCCCTCTGATTCTTTTCTACCATAGTATGGTTTCAAAATCTTCCTGTATTCGTTGTTGAGCTTTGTTATCTTTTCAACGATTCCTTTGTTTGAAATTATTGGAATAGAAGATATGTTCCATATAATTTCCAACGACTCCGCGACTTTTTTTTATATCAAAGGAACAGGTGGGTCTTTGTTTTTCATAAGGCTTTTTGTCTGGTTTCTGACAAGCAAAAACTTCCGAATTATATCTGCATTTGTAGGAAGTTTTATTGGAGACATCTCGGTGGGGTTGCCAAACAAAGGGCAAATAGAAGATTTCCTTGTGGGAATTTTGCCTGAACTCATTCTGTCTTTATATCTCTAACAAAAAAGTAAAATAAATAGTTGAAATAAATGTAAGGAAGTAAAAAAAAAGAAACATAGCTAACAGAAGAACACTAGAAGTAAAATGAAAGAAAAACAATGTATCACAAGTATATACTGGAGAAAATTATGAAATAACTTACTTCAGATTATAAACAAGCAATGTAGTGTAGAGTACTTGCCAGAATGTGGTTGATGAAATACTCAGAATTATTTTTTGATCTCAAACATTCATAATCAGTCTCAACAAAAGCTGTCTTTTAACATATGCTACATGGAATCGTCTGCGTATCAGCGAGACGTCTCATTCTTTTGGCGGGGAAAATATAGTGACGTCATATCAGAAGCACGGACGGAAGCTAATTCTTGCTTCGTGTTGAGGCTGGCTAGGGAAACAGCCTATTTTTTGTTTTCTATTCAAATTTTTAGGTTTGGAGCACCCAAAGGAAATGCTCAGAAATATTTGTTGTGGAAAAAGAATTTTTTGGCCATTCGAAAAGTTATGACATCCAAACCATTACATATATATGTATTTTTTTCAAAAAATTGATTTTTTGGGGTGAGTGGGGCACCTGAAGGGGATGTTTAAAAAAAAAATTTTTTTTTGAAAAATTCTCACCTGATCATTTGGCAACTTTTGCCATGTCAGCCGTCATTAAAATAAAAAAATTTTTTTTTCGATCCACCCTAATAGCTATATTCTTCTTATACGTGTAAAAATATCATGTCCCACTCTACAACCAGTACCACATTATAATGTAAACCTTTTAAAGAATAATAGAAATAAATGTGTTTAATGTTAGAATAAGGAGAGTTTGCGAATTTTTTCGTGATAAAATGGCATTGGTTATATCTCTAAACCTTTTAAGCAAGTATTAGTATTGATAGATTTTTTAAAATCCTACAATATTGAAAATAAAGTTTGGGTTTATGCTAACTGATCAGGAAATCGCGGTTACTTGGTAATTTCCTTATATGACTTTAGAACTTTATACGATACGTTTTTTTAGAACTTTACGATGAAATAAGTTACAAGCGAGTAAATAGAATTGCAGTTTTAGATCTAACTATCAAGATATTATAGTTAGAAAGTAATAATATACCAATTTAATAATAGGAATGCTTATAATTTAGGTACAAAAGTAGCATTTATCCAGATACAGAACTACACATGTGTTTCATTTTATGTTATAAGATCTCTCTTTAAGTAGAACATATCAATCATTTTCCCGAAATAAAATGTATGTATACAAAGAAAAAAAAAATACATCTGAACTTACTACTACCTTAATGTTTCAGAAAATATACTGAAATTCACTCTTAAATTAAGCAAATATTTAATTCTATTGATAGTCATTCAAAACATTTTACACGGAGCTAATATTTAAGTAAATAAAAATTTGTTTTACATGAAAAGTTAACAATCGTTATGAAAATTTGTGTGTGTCTACGAATATTCTAAAACGATATATTTCTAAATAAAATAATCAGGCGTATCAGTAAAAATAAATCACGCGTATCAGTAAAATGTAAAAAACAAGAAAGTCATTCAATTTATTTGTAAAGTATCAAACTTAAGTTCCTAATTTTAGAGAATCAAGTTTTAAAAAAAAGTTGTAATTAAATAAAAGTTTTAAAAAAAAAGTTAAGTATTATAAATTTAACAGAAAAAATGTTATTTTGATGGAAATATTCTCATCGCATCTTGTTACTATATATTTTTACGTTTAATAAGGTATTTGCACAAAGATTGAACCGCAAATGTTCAGCAAACATGCTTTCACTAAATAATGATTAACTTTTTTTCTAAATCATGTATCAACAAAGTACAAAACATATTAAAAATAACAAACAAATTTTGCAAGTTTTACTAAACAAAATACTAAAAGGTATAACTAGCACTGATGGTCAATACCATACTTTTAAAAATCTCTACGATTAAGCGAAATGCATTTTATAAAATAAACATTTATCAAGACATCATATTCAATTATTTACAAATACACTGAAAATTTTCTAAACCAATTATCAAATAATAGATAATATACTTGCGTATACTAAAAAATATTTAAACAGAAATGCACTTACTTCATTACTTGAATGGTTGATAAAATACATCATCAGTGTATTTTCATAAAGTGAACTATTTTAAATTAAGCTTAGTGTAAGCGATCGAAAAACGCATCCTGCCACCACCATAGATAGAGTGAGAACAATGTTTTTCATATAAAAATACCTTGTCAAACCAGTTCTGTTAACCTTAACATTAACGCTTTGACCTTGAATTGGCATAATCTTGAAACGACCTCTTCAATGATCACATGATTACCTTGAACCAGTAGGAAGACATTATTTCTATGTTGGATAAAGTGGCTGAGTGCGATGCTCATATTATGACGTGAGTACTTTCACGTTAGACGTGTGTTTCTAGTTTTATGCTTCAATTGTTTAAAATTAAATTGATTTTTCACAGTGTTTAAAAAAATATCTTTTGCTTGAATTGATTGAAAATACTTTTAACATTGAATACACTCCTGACTTTTAAACTCAAAGTGATGCTGATAACATTCGCCAAAATGTGCATTTATGAACCTTCGCCGAAAAGACCAAAGTTGGACGATTGGGTATATTGGGGACATTATATTGGTGAAAATTTAATTAAAATTGGTATTCAAAAATAATGAACTGGAGTTGTAAATGATGTTTACTCAGGTGCGCATAGCTCGTTATTTAATGAATTTCCCTTGTATTTCGAATGCTGGCGTTCTTCATTAATCTTAATTTTTTAATTCCAAATCAATAGCATTAAAAAAGAAAATATATATTTAAAACTTTTCGAAATATGAAAATCAAAACTTTCCCTGCGGTTGGGGGGGAAGATGCAGTTTATTTTCATTTCTCCAGGACCCTTGATCGGGCTCTGATCACAACAGAGGGTGTGGTTGTCTCTAAAATAGAAGTCTGGACCGCACTGAAAGTTGCGGCGGCGGCGTAAAAACCTCAGAAACCCGTCGGCGGCGCGCCGCGAAGTGGAAAAAAAATTTGAAATAGAGCATAATGAAAATGGTGTATGCGTACACAAACACACACGTATGCATAAATTGGCGCTAAAATGAGATATTTTTAAGACTAGAATGAAGACTAGAATGCGACTAGAATTTTTCTGAATATATTAGTCTTGAGTATGATGTTGTACGATTACGGCCAATTAGCAAGACGTGGGCTGTAGGCCGAGGGGTGGGGTGTAGAGATCCTGATTGTGTTCGGGCTCGGACGGGCTCAATTATATTTGTCTTTGATTTGCACAAACGGCAGAATTTATGATATTCTACCAATGAAGTAATTGACTTTTATTTATCTACTAGCTGCGTGCCTGTTCTTCGCACAGTAGGAAACGAAAATTTTCCTTACATGTGTAATTCGAAATTATTCGTGATGTGGAATTTAAAAAAAAAAAAAGTAAAATTATTTGACTTTTGACTTAAAGTTTGCGTCATGAGTACTAACCTGGCATCATTGCAGTATAATGACTCAAAAACTACGTCAGTGTCATTCACTATCAAAAAAGTGGAAAGCTTAATAGTTTGCAGAGAACTCCTGGCTTTCAAAATGTCTTATTTCTACATCATACTGTTTTTTAGGCTCAAGTTGTAGCATTAAATACCTAAGACACTACATGAAATGGAGCACCATTTATTTCTTTCCGAAAATGTACCATATAAGGAAAGTATTGCAATCATGAAAAAAATTCGACTTCGAGATTTTGGTGTATTTACACGTTTTGAGGTCTTCTGAATTCATTTATGCTATTTTCAAGAGATGTTTTTAAAATAGCTGCGCACCGGCTCTTCATACGGGAAGAAAGGAATATTTTACTACTAAAATCATATCTGCATGTGACAAAACAGAATTTCATTTTTAAAAAAGTTCAAGTAATCCCCTCTGTTGAAATGACTGCGGGATATATTAACGCAAATTAGAATTACTTTTCGTTTAGTTGGTTGTAAGACAACCGTTGAAAACGGATAAACACTTTTAATTTCATGAAATATTTATTAACGTGGTACATTGCGATTTATTCATACTATCTTTACAAATCTAATAATACTACCTATTACGTACATTAATACTATCTATACTCGCTTCTCCCTCTTCAAGGCTCCCTTAAAAGAAACAGCTTAGATTATTTGGCCTCAATGGGATCTTTTGATTCTGTGGCGATTCTTTGCAATTTACGCATTAGCATAAATAATAATCATTTCACATAATGGTTGCCATTAAGGAAACTCTCCATATATATTTAATTTATACATAGTTTTATAAGATTGGCGTATTTAGCGCCGTAAACCATTTCATCTTACTGTGGGGAGAAAATATCCAAGGGGTGCCATTTTAAATATCCAATAGCGATATCTTTTATATCCTCCATAGTCCTGTCTCCTGAAAAACATCAAACTGTGTAATCTCGAGGAGCTACTTATTCCCATTTTAATTGTGACAGGGCGTTAGAGTTGCAGAGTTTACAAATTTCACACATTTTTTTTAATTTATGACGTCACTGTTTGACTGCCGTAAAGGATACCCCGGTAGATTAATTTCGGAGTTACTTTCGATATTTCGCATAATTGTTTTCAAACGGTATCATTAAAACTTTGCGTGACCTTTATGGAGGAACGTAATTCAACGTTAAAATAAAACTATACTCGCAACCTGCATGCGAATGTTAGGCAACGCCTGCGCTAAATTAAATGCCAAAAATAAAAATAATAAATAGAAAAATTTTAATATATCGCGCTTTGAAACAAACTTTGTAACTTTTAAAATGAACATTTTCAGCGCCGTGAAAACATTTCAATTTTTAAATAAGCACCGGATTAAAATACCACTTCTAATAATAATAATCGTGAATTTCTTAGTTTATTTCTACAGTAAATTTTAATCAAAATATCGTCTCCCTGTGTTGAAAATAGAGCTGGAATAAATGAGTTAAAATTATGGCGTAATTTTTGGGTATCTTAAAGCATTTGACGTCATAGATCCTCACTTGCGAATTGAAATTCTGATATCCCATTTAAAAACTCGATTGGTTGAAAAAACCCTTTTTTCTAATCCTTTCTGTGGCAACAGCCGAACATAAATTCTCGTGCCGTGATCGCAATGTAATGAATGGCGTAAGATCGCGTTGATGCTATTAAATTCTAAACATTAGGCTGCATTAAAATTCGTAAAAAATCATCTAATTTACATAATTTTTTCGTTTTTATTTTAAAAGAGTGAGAAAAGAATGTTTCACGATTTGTCAAAATATCTAAAAGTTATGACGGATAGAATTCAAGATGCGACAGTTTTAAAATTATTTTACGAAAAAAAATCGCGAAGCAGATGTTTAGTAAAAAAATTCCTAAAAATCGGTAAATCAGGTTAAGTATTCAGAACAAACTGTTTTTAAAAGAAAATTTTCTCCTCTATCCGATGATACAAATGCCGTTTTGCTGCGAGCGTAATTTCCGCCGTTATTACGAATTAGGTGAGAAAAAATGCCAAAAATCGCATAAAACATAAAATTTAAAAAAAATCTAGGTCGAATTTTGAAAAAATCGCTTCGAGGTGCACAACTACATATTTACATCTTCCCGAATACCAAATTTGGTGTTTCTAGGTGTAGCCGTTTGTCCGTAACGCTGCAGACAGACACACACACACACACACAGACACCTTCTTTTATAATAAGTAGAGATTAGCTGAAATTTCCGGCTCGGACTCCGACTTAAATAATATCGTTCGGGCGAGCTCGAATTAAAAGTCCTAGGGCTCGACTTAAGAAATGAGCTCGAACTCATCTGTATTGGGGGCCCTCCGTGGAGAGTTTTCTATGGAGTCTTATTCCGTATCTACTCTAAATTTCGGAGGAAACCACGGAAAACTACGAACGGTTAGGTCGGTAGACGAGACCTGGTTTCGAATCAGGCACCTTCCATCTACAGGTTCAGAGCGCTATGCGCTCGGCCACTGGTGGAGCTCCAGAGTATGAGCTTGCCGTTGTGTTAAAGTTATAAAATACTTCTACTACAAAAATGAAACAACAGATTTTATCAAAATCTATTGTTTATGGTGTATTGTTTATGGTAGGTTTATGTTGTTTATATAGCACATTCACGATACATTTAGTTATCAATATACGATTGATACATTATTTGCTTTAAAGCAATCAAATTACATCTTTAAAGCAATCAAAGGTTGAAAGTTCAGGTACAATTTAAAAAAAAAAATTGAAGTCGATTGTACGCAGCTGTGTAAAATTAGCGTTATTCGCCGTCGCGCAGGCCTAGACCTCGGCGGCGGCGGCGTGGGCGGCGTGGTGCGGCGGAGCAGACCTCTACTCTAAAATTACAGAGGAACAGTATATGATGTACCGCTTCTGAGTTTGAGAAGTCTTCATTTATATTAGAAAGAATTGAAATTCTAAGTAGAATTTTCTCAAGCTAATTGTTGTTTGTGTATTATTTTCCGTTGTGTTATTTGGTTTAACCAGTTCGGTACTTTTGGGGCCAAGATACGGCGTCAAATATTTCCATCCCCTTTACGGGAAAAATCGTTATTTGTAAATACTTGGGGGGGGGGGATTTTGTTTAGACGCTACGCCTCTGGCAGTATAGTATAATTTCGTTTAATTTTTTTTACCATTTCAATAAGTGCTGTGTCAGGATGGATGCGAGATGAGACAGATTTACAGTTTTTATACAAGAAGAGTGACCTTCTGAATTGCAGCCAACCATCCCCAGTTGTTTGAAATTAAATGCTATCGCTCCATGAATAAAACTTTATAGTCGCATTAGTTCAGCATTCAAGGGGATAAATGAAGTGTACTAACTTGGACCTATTAATTTTATTCTAGAGGAGAAAAATCCACGGTAATCCTTATCCCGTTCGTCAATTTGCATGCTGGTGGGGCATGGAACCCGGAAAATATCGTTCTAAGAAAAACAAAAACATTAAAAATTTTTTAAGATTCAATTTGTACACATTTTTATGAAAGACGGCCATAGATTCTTTCGATTCCTATACTGCAAAGGAGGGTTTAGGTAAAGAGTGTAGGTGCATTCCCTTGTCCAGCACGGTGAAAACCGCCTTAAAATTACTGTTTCGTTCAAATGAAATTGCACGAAAACTGGAATCTCAAACTTTCTCTCTTAATGTGATTAAAAAAATGGTCAGCTGCGGGGCCTCTTTTAGCGCGGGGCCTTAGGCGATCGCCTACATTCGCACCCCGCTTGGGCCGGCCCGGCGGTGTAGCCTCGCAGAACAGTCCAAATTACGCTCTCTTCTCATTTCTGCAGCTTCAACGCCAACATAATAATTCTTCAACCCCCGAAATCAGAGGCGGCATTTCAGTTTTTCATTTGGGACACGTAATCTGATGTACTAAAATTCAGAATATGAAATAAATAAAATGTTTGCTAAATTTGGGATACGTTCCCACCGCCTATTTGCCGCCCTTGTCTGGAATCATTTCACAGTCGACATGCGATTAAACGACCTTCACGGGACCTCGGCAAGTAGGACGTTAAATCAAATGGTTGTTAAACTGATAGTTTATTAAAGGTATTGGGAAACGGTCAGGACTTCATCAGAGGGTCGTTAAGTCGGGAGGGTCGCTAAATAAAGGGTCGCAAAATCGCGAGTTGACTGTACTAATGAAATCCTATCCATTTCGACCCTACAGATGTGCTTTTAAAAAAGTACTAATTAAAACCGATTCTAAGAGCTGATCAAAACTTAGGAAGCTGGATTATCCCAGAATTTTAATTCACAGGTGCGCAGAGGTGGCTATATTTAAATTTTTTGTTTAAACAGGGGTGTCAAATCCAGGTGCATTTCCCTTTTTTCGCTGACTTGATGGAAAAAAAAACCATTTCTTTAAACATCTGGATAAGATCTGCAGTAAAATGGCAGTGACAGTTCTAAATAATTATTGGAGGAAATAAATCAACAAGTTCGAACTATGTGCTAAAGATTGTAGTCTAGCACAGCTTGGAGGAGAAGGCCTGGACACCCAGTGGACATCTGGACGTTTTGCATAGAACTGTCCCTGACAATATACAGCGGAAACTTTAGAAGTGTTTAAAAGTATTTGCGATAGTAAAACTGTTTAAAAGCTTGATTATATAATGATAGCCGTCAGTATGCCCATCTGAATAACTAAAAAATTAAAAACACAGTTGAGAAATACGATAAAATGTGAAATTTGGCACACCTCTATTAAAACTCAAGCGTAGGCAACTGCCTACGTTATCTACGTCTAGGAAATGCAACCCCGCACTGTTTTCCGTCTTACGGGATTTCGAGATTGAGATTTAATTAAAAAAATTGGAAAATGAATTCCCGCGGAATTGACATTTTATTCAGCTCGGACTTCATTTCAACAGAGGAAAGTAGAAAAAAGATTTTAAGCACTATGAATTTTAATAATGATAATTAAACTTATAAGATAATTAATACAATAACTTAGAGAAATATGAAAATTATAATCATGATATTCCGAATAATATACTAAGTTATATCTTGTGTTAGTTGCTAAAAATGAGGAATTTACAGAAATATACAATCCAAAATCTCGCCAGATTTAAGGACAAAAATCGCCAAATTTGGCTCAAAAATACTTCGGTGTTGGAAAGCGTTTTATAATCAATGCGTTTGACATGATGAAGCTTTCTTGTTCAGAAGTTTTTTCAGTTACAGATCTATAAATGAAATTCGTAGCACAGGAAAAATTCACACGCGCACTTTAGTTGAACACGGGACCAAGGCCCCCTGTCTGACACCCCCCCCCTGCCTTCTTTCAGGGCCTGCATCACGTATAAAATATTAACTTTAAAGTTACTTTACGGACCTATGTTTATATTTATATATAACAAACTAGCTGCGTGCCCGTTCTTCGCACGGCAGGAAACGAATATTTTACTAAAATATCATCGTAACTATCTATGTGAAAACAAAATGTCAAAAAGTTCAAGTAGTTCTTTTGTTGAAACTACCGCGGGATATATTACGCAACATAGGATTATGGTTTAGTTAGTTATAAGACGATCGTTGAAAAATAATGAATATAACACTTTTAATTTCACGAAATAGTTATTAACGTGGTATACTGTGCATTAATCCATATTATCCAAACAAATCTACTATTACTACCCGAGAAAAAAAATGAGAATACTATCTATTACTTATATTAATATTATCTATCTTCGTTTCTCCGTCTTTAATGCTCAATTTAAAGAAACAGATTAGATATTTTAAACCAATGATGCCTTTCTACTTTTTGGTGATTCTGTGGAATTTATGCATTGCCATTAAAACAGATCTCCATATATTTTTAAGCATAATTCTTGTCTGATTGGCCTATTTAGCACAGCAAAATATTTCATCTCGCAGTGGTGGAAAACATCCAAGCTATACCAATTTAAATATTATTTAAATGCACCATGGTTCAGGCTCGTGAAAACATTAAACTGTGTAATCTCGAGGAACTATTTGGAATCGCTCAAAATTGCGAATAGGGCGTTAAATTGTGTTGCAGAGTTTACGAATTTCAGACAACTTTTAATCATTGACGTCACGTACTGACCAGGGTAGTCGAATTTAGTCATTTCGCGCAGTAGTTTTCAAACGGAGTAATATTGAAACATACGACGTTGAAAAACTCTCGCTTGCAACAGAACTTTATTAAAGTTAATTTGAGAGATATTGGGCTTATTCCTAGCTGATCGGTATTTCAAATATTTTCCGGATCTGTTTTGCTAATGATGTAACTTTTGTGCAAGAGCTTGTTAAATTGCTAAAATTTAACAAAAAAAAAGTATATCTAATATAGATAATATACCGCCAAAGGTCGTCCAAACTTGGCGACATTTTGCACGATTTTTGAGAATACATACAACGACCGTCGTCAAACCGATAGCGAATACTATGAATTATGTTAATTAGTATTTTGCATCTTTTGCTGACATTTGAATTTCGCACGATTTTAAAAAATGCAAGTTTCCTTTCGTTATTATGGTTGCAGAAAAATCACAGAGCTAAAAAATCGCTTAGGGTAACACGCGCATTAAACAAAATACTTTGAATTTTTATAATAGTAAATTTTTGCGTCAAAACCTTTTAATGTAATAAGATTTCTAACTCATTTTTAAACTCATAACGTCAAAATGACATCATGAGTTAAAAAATGGGGTTATCGCATTCTCAGTTGCGATATCTAACTTGAATTAGTGAAAGAATTTTGTCTAAAGAAAGAGCAAATTTTGTCATAAAGTGTCATTTACACTTTAAAACAGAAATAATATTTATGAAATTCATTCCGAGCAACTTTTTTCTTTTCAATTAGTATTTTATTCCTGCTTCAAAGAAAAGAAAAAAACTAGAAGTCAAGTTAATCAAAATATCTTAAAGTGCTAAACAATAATGACGTTTTAATAATGGTACGGAATTACTCTGCTACTCCTGGGGTTCGTCGTTCTAAAGTCCAGTTGGTGTAAAAAGTTCAAGTAAAAAGTCACTTGTCAGGATGGAACACAAACTTTATTGCTTCTAGAACTTCGTAGAACAATCAGCTGTACACAATTCACAAGCATAATCTAGCAGTAACGTGCTTTTAACAATCCGCTTAGATCAGAAGCTCTCACAAATGCTGTATTTCTCACACAAAATAAGTCACTTTCACAGGCAAAAATTCAGTGGAAATATTCAAGGGATATCGTACATAATCCCTTAAGACACAGCAATGAAGAATTTACACACAGCACTTTAAAAACAGCTTCATAAAAGCAAGCCAAAACACAGCTGCTATAGCACTATCAAGTCACAAAGCAAGCGTACTCGCTGAGAGAGCTTTCACAATACGCGCTCTCTCACACTGGGCGTTCAACTCGCACTGAACTGTCGGGGCGACACGCGCTTCTATAAATAGCCGACGCAGAAGGTACAAGAAGTTTCCAGGAAAGTTTATTTCTCGAGGGTTCTACATAAAGCGTGAATTTTGATTACGTCATAGAAGAGAAATGTTAGGTTATTATGCGTTTTTAATGCAGGAAAACCAACTTCCAGGCCCCATTGGGAAAATCGCGCCAAATGACCAAA
Source organism: Cheiracanthium punctorium (assembly GCA_038373885.1). Taxonomy (NCBI): domain Eukaryota; kingdom Metazoa; phylum Arthropoda; class Arachnida; order Araneae; family Cheiracanthiidae; genus Cheiracanthium; species Cheiracanthium punctorium. The sequence continues at coordinate 657,142 of JAWZYV010013530.1, read as the reverse complement.
AAGTCGCCAAGCTTGGCGACTTTTGGTGAAATATCGCCAAATTTGACGCCAAAAATAAGTCCCCAAATGTGAAGAAATCTAAGCCCTAGGACCAATATTTCTCGAGTTTTCTAGAAACCCCGCATATTTGAATGGGAAAGCGAAACCTCCGTATCTCCGGTTCTAATTGGCCGATTTTGATGCAACAAAAAGCAAAATTTATCTATTTGAAGCGTAGAATACGAATTTTAAACCATTTTAAGTCCCAGAGCAGCGGGTTGCCCCGAAAATTCGTAACAATATTATTGGCGTTGGTGTTGTTAATGAATATTTTAATATGATTATCCTAGTTCATCCGATTTGAAGAAAATAAAAGAATAATCGGAAAAACTCTGGAAAAAAAAAGAAAAATAATAAAAAGGAAGAAAATCTGAAACACTTCCAGATTTTAAATACGCACCAAAGTGCTATATATTAAAAGCGTATCATAGTTTATGCGTCGTCCCTATTTTTCTTCCTTATTCCATTAAGTTGGAAACTCTATCACTATTCATGACTGTACCGTATTTTGCTTCCTTGTTTCATAAAACCTATCTTTGGAATCGAAATCTATCTTAAAATCGCCTACTAAAACTATTTCACAATCGTTGCCAAGTATATTACAACTATACTTCATCGTTTTAAATATTGTTTCGAATGTCCATCATAATCCATGAGTATGCCGTGTTTGTCTTTCTGGTTTGACTTCTACTTTAATGCCCCGATTCTCGCCAAGGTGGCGATCGTTAAACATATGAAGCTACCACGACGATTTGTTATATTTATGTGGCAATAGTAATTTAGAATTAAAATGGCGATTTGGAACAACATGTAAGTAAAGAATTCCGTTACATTTTTTTTTGGGGGGGGTTGCCAATTAATGTAGTTTTAATAATTAAGTGTCTTCAAATTCCTTAACTGATGCGTTTATCGCTAATTTTTTCACTGTAATTTTCATCTAGTTCTTTTGGGAGCGTTGAAACTTGTGCATAAGTCCTAGAGACCCATGACTGCGAAGCTCGGCAAAGTGCGGAATTTTTCAGGTTGGCGAGAGCAGAGGCGTAGCTAGGGCTTTCTGCGCCCCCTTCCATTTGTCAAAATGCAGTTAGGATAGCTTTTATGTACAATTTCGCGCCCCTTGGGTGCTGCGCCCGGGGACAAATGCCTCTCCTTGCTCCCCTCTGGCTACGCCACTGGGCGAGAGCGGGGACGTTAAAATAGGAATCAACTCTTGCTTGTACCGTAAAACACATCTTTGGAATCGAAATCTATCTTAAAATCGCCTACTGAAACTGTTTTACAATTTTCTCCAGGCATATTAAAACCATATCCCGTAGACATTTTAAATACTGTTTGGAATGGGCATCCTAATCCCTGAGTGTACCGTGTTTTCCTTCCTTGTTCCATAAAACACTTCTCCGGAATAGAAATCTATATTGAAATCGCCTACCGAAACTGTTTAACAATATTCGCCTGGCATAGTCAAACTATACTTCACCTTTATAAATACCATTTAGAAAGTGTATCATAATCTATCCGTGTACCATATTTGTCTTCGCTGTTCTATAAAACACTTCTTCGGAATTAAAATCTATTTTAAAACTGCCTATTAAAACTATTTTACAAAATTCGCCAGGTGTTCTCTAGCTATACTCAAAATAAATTTATATATAAAAAAAAAAATAATAATTTGAAAAGTGACTGGACGCGCTAATTGTAGGAAAAAGTGTCTACAGAAAAAACCTGGGAGAAATTAATAGCACTCTGGTGCTAAAAACATCCGTCTACGAGGGAATAAAACCGCACAAGTCGGATTCCACGCCAAAGATAGGCTGCTGGTGCTGAATCTTCCCATCTGAATCCACTGCATGTGTAACCGGGGACGTCGCTAAGCAACGGGCCTGCGCATGAGTTGCCCCCATTAAAAACGAGTTAATCATTGAGGCCTGTTTTCGCCATTCGCAGTGTTCTATTTTATTATTCTAAGTATTCTAAATATTTTATTATTTTAAAACAATTTTTTTATAGTTTTGTCGTACTAAAGAACTTTAGATGTAGGTAATCGTTTTGTGAATATAGCGCCGTTTTCTTTCATAAAAATTTATCATAAAATTCGAACATTTGGACTATATTCCGTATACGGTGCATTGTTTACATATCGATGTTTTTGTTTACAAATCCTTGGCGAACACTCTGACGCTAGAGTGAGCGATGCACCGCCAAAGTGAAGTTACCTGCCGGTGGTATTTGTGACTGGCAACCATAAAGAATACGTGTTTCGTCAGGTTTGGGAATTTGAAATTGTTACTGTTATTTATGGAAGGGAATGAAATGTGTTATGTTAATATATGAAACGAATTTGTGCGTGTTTGTTAGAAATATAGTGTGAATATAACAGCTAAATAAAAGAAAGCATGCTAGTGTTACGTTATAAGCCAGTGGGTATTGGGGACATTTCTGAGCGGTTATTTAAAAAAATATAAAGCTAAGTGCTCTTTTTTAACGAATCTTTGCAATGTTTAAGGTTTTTAATGTGAATTTTAAATTGATATTTGATGTGTTTATGTTTTCGTAAGTGCTATTTACGTGCTATTATAATCATACTGACTTTATAAGAGGTGTACAACTAGGTTGTTGAATCCACCGATGTTTTTTTGAGTTGAAAACGGGCCAGTGTTTGCCCAGTTTACATTAGCTGTACAACTAGGTTGCTGAATCCACTGAGGTTTTTTTAGTTAAAAACGGTCCACTGGTTGCGTAGTTTACATAGCTGTACAACTAGGTTGCTGAATCCACTGAGGTTTTTTTAGTTAAAAACGGTCCACTCGTTGCGTAGTTTACATAGCTGTACAACTAGGTTGCTGAATCCACTGAGGTTTTTTTAGTTAAAAACGATCCACTGGTTGCATAGTTTACATAGCTGTACAACTAGGTTGCTGAATCCACTGAAGTTTTTTTAGTTAAAAACGATCCACTGGTTGCATAGTTTACATAACTGTACAACTAGGTTGCTTAATCCACTGTATTTTTTTTTAGTTAAAAACGGTCCACTGTTTGCTCATTTTAAATTGCCTGTTACTGAATTTGCAGACGTTCTTTTGGTTAAGTATGGACGTTGTATTTTGTTTCAATGTTTTTGTAAGTGGAATATATGTGCAATTTTAATGTGTTAAAATACATTGCTGATCGTGCAAAATGGCTGTCGCCGTGTTTACATGGGGTGCGCACCGGCTTGTATGATTTTACCGAACATTTTGCTCTGAATGTAAAGGTAAGTGAACACTTTTATAATTTATTTAGAAATTCTAAAAATATGTATGTAAATCATGTTTAGTGAATAATTATTAATGTGTTATTTATAAATAAATTATTTTAATCAGAAATCGTATTACTTGTGTAGTTTATTCTTGTAAACTAGCTGAAGTACCCGTTCTTCGCACGGGAATGAATGGACTTTTCGATATTACGATTTGTTGTGATTACTATTTATTGTAATAAAGAGATATATCAAAATGGATACGTTATATTGTATTCGTTAATCATCAATACCGAATTTCAAGGCAATGGTTTGTACGGTGCAGAAGGCGATGCGGAGTAGCGCAATCTAGTGGCGAGTTTTAGTAAAACGGATACGGCGGAAATATTCTTCGCATTCAGATATCAATGTATACGAATTTTCACGATGATCGGCTGGACAGTCCTGAAGTTCATGTGTGAACGCAACATCGAGTGGCAAGTTATAGGAAAATGGATAGCGCCAAACTATTCCCCGTGTTCAAATATCTATGTATACCTATTTTCATAGCGATCAGTTACCATCTAGTGGTAAGTTAACCATGTAGTAATTAATTAAAGTAATGATTTGCTACAGCGCCGTCAAGTGGCGAGTTGTAGCAAAATGGATAACGCCAAAATATTCTCATTGTTTAAATAGCTATGTATACTGATTTTCATAGCGACCGTTTGAATGGTCAGGAATTTGGCCTGCTGCAGGGTCATCTAGTGGCGAGTTAAAACAATAATGCATTGCAGTGCCATCTAATGGTGAGTAACATCAAAAGGAACACAGTTAGAATATATTTTTCGTGCTCAAATGTGTAAGTATAAAAAATTTTATGCCGATCAGTCGAACGGTATAGAGGTTGATGCGTTGCAGTGCCATTTAGCGGCAAGTTACAGCAAAATGGATAGTGAAAAATATTCCCCGTTTTCTAATATCCGCGTGTACCAAATTTCATCGAAATCAGTTGGAGGATATTCGCATAGCAAACGGCTAAACGGAATAGAATTCGACGTTCTGCTGCGCCATCTAGTGGCAAGTTAGAGGAAAACGGATAGCATAAAAACCTTGTCCATGATAAAAGACTTAGGTCAACCAAATTTCATGGTGATCAGTCAAACGGTGCTGGAGTTTTTCAACCTCATACACACATACCAACATTCATTTTTATCTATAACCAGTGTTATTATATATAAATCCAGTTTCAAATCTAAGTATCGCCAAAGGGCCAACATACGCTTGACTTAGCAGCAATGAAAATGGGAAATGGTTTGACCGCCAATAAGTAAAGCAGGCATTTATTTCAAAAGTGGAATTCCTTAATAGCCGCATTTTTTAAATTATCAACGTATAACGTGTTTTATTCATCGTTACTCCGATGTACTAAATGAGAAGATTTCAATTTTCTGAAATTTGGCGGAATTCCCCTAACTTTAATCAATATACTCAATTGGTGAGAATTCTGAAGATATATTGCTCGAAATCCCCTAATAACTGCATTATTTCTGCACGGTTTATCAGAATTTAACGATGTATTCTAATAAAAATCTATGCACTTGTTTTCAAAAATCTATTTCCTTAAGCTCTCAGTAAATTGCGCCAAGCCGAAAACTGTGCAAACCGTTAGAACTCACTTTCTCAAAATCGGCATATTAGCCATTTTATTTTTCGCCAAACTAAAAAATTTTACATATTAGCCTCGGAAATCTTCATTTCTTATTCAGTTGCGTATAAAACATTACATTCCTGCTCTGATTTCTCATGCACACGGTATTATAATTTTAAAAAAATAACCTTACAAATATAAAATTTAAAAAAAAATCTTTATTATTCTTTTAATTTTACTTTAAGAATTTAAAACATTTTATTCGGCAAAATCGCCACACAGGGCAATAATGATGCTTATTTCATACTGTAACAATCGTAAAATGACGTCAAAGCATCGTCATCCTTTTTAGTGTAACAATCGTAAAATGACGTCAAAGCATCGTCATCCTTTTTAGTTACAATCCACCCAACTAACTCCATGACGCGAGCTCGCGATTTTCATTTATCCAGTAATTCGCCTAATCTTGGTATTCTAAAGTTTTAGTGAAAGATGTTTGCAAGAAAATATTGTAAGAGGATTTTGTAATGGTTGTAAAAATAAAATGATGTTTACAGCTAGCTAAAATACTTTTTTCACTACAGAGGTTACAATTACGGAAAGCTTTCTGCGTGGAGAACATAAAAAATCTCTTAAATGGGGAACGGGTGGACTTTCAAAGTTTTAAAGTGACTATAATTTATTCTATATTATTTTACATATCTGTGCAAAATTTCAGGCTGATAGGTCCATTTTTGTGGAATTGTATACTAATCAAATCCACAAACAGAATTTCATTTTTATTTATAAGATGAAATAAATAAATATAAATCTGGAAAAAGCTGTTAAGTATGACGTCAAAATGAAGTCATTGTCATTTGCAATAAATTTTGTTACGCAAATGATTAACTTTTTTGACTCTCGGAAATGAAATGTTGCCGAAAATAGCGAAAAATCGCTTTAAAATGACGGAACGGGTGGATTTTCAGATTTTTAAAGTGGCACAGATTGTTTTCTATATTTTTATACATAATTATGAAAATTTTCAAGCGGATCGTACAAACGGTGTAGAAATTATTAGGCTTTTTGTCCTTGACATTGCAATGTTTTGCAGTAATGGCGGAAAAAGTTTTATCTTGAAGTCAGGGATCAGCGCAACTATATAGTATAATCAGAATAATTATAGTAAAATTTCTTTTATTTAAAAAAGAAAAAGAACATCTTTTTAACATTGGCAATCGATTCTACTGTGAATACATTGAGCTGACGTCACTATGCCTCTTAAGACTACTAAAAGTCGAGCTTATTTTAGCATTATTATCGTCTGCAGGAGGTCTTGAGTTTAGAATTAATAAGTGGCATTTTAGTCCGTTGCTTAGGTTTATGAATTTAATTACTTTAACTCACTCAGCTGAAAATGTTCTTCATTTTGAATGTTGCAAAATCGCTTTTGAAACATGATGCATTAAAAATTTCCCATTTACTCATTTAATTTTGTATTTAACCATGCTGTACGATAAATGTTGTGAAGGTTGATGCGGGTGCGAGGTAAAGTATTCAAAATAAAATGAGAATAAGTTGATGCGTTTTTAATAAATTTTTAATTACTCAAAAATGCGTGCCGCTTAGGGCGAAGCGAAGAAGCGAAGAGAGAGGAAATGAATGGGTTACATTAAAGAGGCTCTCACATAAACTGCGCCAAGGACGGTGCCAAATAAATTCACGCCAAATGCGTGGGTAAAGCGATACAAAACCGTTTAGGACTCAACATACCCCCCGACATTGAAGGGTTCAAACACTTCAATAATAAACAATTAACATAAAATATTTGCCATTACAGATAAACAATGTTACAACAAGCAATACAGTGAATAACAAAATACAATAGGGTGAAACAATGGTTATACAATTCGTAGACTGTTGAATAAAAATATATATAGGTAATAATATGAAAATACATACATTCAGCAATTTCTTATCAAGGTTCAAGTGGTAAAATTGCTAATTTGGTAATTGGCCTTTTCAAAATACCCGCCTTGGTCTTCACAAGGCACATTCTTACCTTCTCGTCCTTACCCAGAATTAGCCTTTCAATTTTACCTAATAGCCAAGTTGCAGTGGGCATATTGTCTTCTTTAACTAGGACTACCGTGCCCTCCTGAATGTTGTTTTTTGAAAAATACCACTTATGTCTTTGTTGAAGGTGATTAAGATAATCACGTTGTCACCTCTTCCATATGATTTGAAGAAATTTTGTGATTTTTTGCCACCTTGAAAGTCTATTTTCATTTATAGATGCGAGATCTGGCTCTGGGATAGAAGTGATAGAACGTCCGATTAAAAAATGAGCGGGAGTAAGTACTTCGAATTCATTCAAATAGGACGATAAGGGAGTCAATGGACGCGAATTCAATATCCCTTCGATCTGTATAATGAGTGTTAAAAACTCCTCTAATGTCACTCGTGAATTTCCTAAGGTTCTTTTGAGATGGTATTTAAAGGATTTCACCCCAGCTTCCCATAAGCCACCGAAATTGGGTGCACGAGGTGGGATGAAATTCCAAGTGATTGATTCAGATGTTAAATAATCAATCATCGTATTATCTGGCTTCTCAACCAATGCTTGTAACCTTTTTAACTCGGCATTTGCACCAACAAAATTAGTTGCGTTATCAGATATTAGAGTTGAACTTTTGCCTCGCCTTGCAAAGAATCGTTTGAGAGTTGCTATGAAGGAATCAGAAGTAAGGTCAGAAACAACTTCTAAATGAATCGCTTTTGTAGCGAGACAAACAAACACTGCTACATACACCTTGTTATAAACACCCTTCCTTTGGTTCCTATATTTTATGAGAAAAGGGCCACAAAAATCCACCCCACAATTCGAAAAAGGTGGGCTAGGCGACACCCTTTCCGAAGGAAGATTCCCCATAATTTGGCTGCTGACTTGCAGTTTGTTTTTAAAACAAACGACGCATCTATGAACTATTTTTCTGGCAAGTGATCTGCCGTTGACAATCCAATATTTTTGTCTAACATGATGTAGAAGGGACTGAGGTCCTAAATGTAGGAATTTTTTATGATAATACTCAAAAATCATTTCACTCAACTTATGATTACTTGGAAGTACTATAGGATGTTTGCTATTATAACTTATGTGCGCATTATTTAGCCTACCACCTACTCTAAGGATACCTTTTGAGTCCAAAAATGGATTCAAAAATTTCAATTTACTATTAACAGGAATGGTCTTACCTTTTTCTAAATTCATCATCTCCTGAGAAAATGTTACATACTGTACCTGTTTAATCAACAAAATTTCTACAGATTTGAGTTCGGAAGCGGTTAAGGGTCCCCTGATTTTTTTGGTTGAATTTTTACAATTACAGATAAACCTGCAAATAAAACTAAATATGCGTATTAACTTAATGAAACTATTAGTTAAATTAAAGATTTTGACATAGAAATCTTCAGACAATGAACATAATGCAGCTTCTGAATGTTCAAAAATGTTCACTAAATTTGTCCCACTGGTTGGAGCATCTTTCATCTCCTTGCACAAGTCCTCTTCCTTGGGTGATAGAATTGGATTTTCAGACATTAAGAGGTCAGTTTGTTTACGAAGAAAGTCTGGTCCATACCACCAGAGATCATTCTCACGGAGTTTGTCGAAGTTCAGTCCTCGAGAAACAAGGTCTGCTGGATTTTCATCTGAACGCACATGGTTCCATTGGCATGTTTGAGTCAGCTCTTGGATTTTTGTCACTCTGTTGGCAACAAAAGTTTTGAGCAAATGCGGCGGAGTTTGAATCCATGCTAAAACTATGGTCGAGTCACACCACAAAAATATCTTACTGATTTTTATGTTCAATAAAGTTACCACCCTTGTTACAAGCTGTGATAACAATACAGCTGCACATAGTTCCAAGCGTGGCACTGTAAGCTTTTTCAGCGGGGCTACTCTGGACTTACTACAAAGCAAATTTGCTGATGAATTTCTGTCATTTTTACAACGTAAATAAATTGCTGCCCCGTATGCACGTTCCGACGCATCTGAAAACCCATGAATTTGAACTTCTGAAAATTCGTCTTTCAAAACATATCTGCTCACTTGTAAGTCGTTGATCGATTTCATGGACGCCGTGAAAAGCTGCCACTCCTTAACTGTATTTTCGGGTAGCGGATCGTTCCAGTCGAGCTTCAAAAGCCAAAGTTCTTGGATGAAGATTTTTGCCTTTGTTACTCCTGGTCCGAGTAATCCTAATGGATCATAGACGCGAGCAATGTTAGATAGTACTGTTCTTTTTGTGTAAGTAGTTGGCTCCTTGATTGCCGATTTGAAAGAGAAACAATCGACTCTTGTGTCCCACAGTAATACTAAGTCTTGATGCTCTGATTGTCATCTGAGTTATTGAATGAATAATCTTCTTGTCCCCCTGGGAACTGTAAAAGATTCCTGTGATTTGCACACCATCGATGCAGAAGCATTCCTCCACGTGATAGTAATTCAATTAATTGCGATTGTGCTTCTTGGGCCTCTATTAAAGTATGAGCTCCTGTCAATACGTCATCGACGTAAAAGTCTCTTTGTACTATTTGCGTTGCTACTGGAAAGTCGTTCCTTTCGTCATCTGCTAGTTGATTGAGTGTGCGTGTTGCGAAATATGGCGCGTTCGAAGTACCGTAAGTTATAGTCTTCAATCTGTAAATTTTAACCGGTTCTTCTTCGCGACTCCTCCATAAGATACGTAATAAGTCTCGTTGATTCTCCTTAATTTTAATCTGACGATACATTTTAATAATGTCTGCTGTGAAGGCATATTTATGAGTACGAAATCTACAAATAATATCAAATAGTTCATCTTGAACTGTCCCTCCATTTAGTAAAACATCATTTAGTGAAACTCCCGTAGTCGTAGGAGCAGACGCGTCGAACACTACCCTGAGTTTAGTGCTAGATTTGTCGGGTCTATAAACGCCATGATGAGGCAGATAATATGAATAACTAGAACTGCCCCCTTCAGAAATTTCTTCTGAATGATCTAATTGATTATACTCCGTAATGAAATCTTCATATAAAGGTTTCATATCGGGATTGCGAGCAAAACGTTTATGCAAATAATTCAATCGTTTATTAGCGTTCTCCTTAGATTCGCCTAAAAGCAGAAGTCCTTCATCTTTAATCGGCATCTCTACGACATATCTACCGTCATCTTGTCTACAGTGTGTGCGGAGGAAATGTTGCTCACAAAATTCCTCCTCCTGACTCTTCAACTTTTTTGTTTCTTGAACGTTTTCTATCTCCCAAAATTTTATCATAATATCAGATAAATCATCTACAGTTTCTACAAACCCACAGTAATTATCAAAACTGTCTTGTTGCGGCATGCATACAGACCCACTGGCAATGTATCCGAAGACCGACTGCTGAAAGATCAGCCCCTGCATACTTATTCTATCGGTCTTCAGTAAATCAAAAAATACTTCATTTGACAACAAAATGTGTATTGGACCTGGTTTATGAAACTCTGGGTCAGCTAAATCAACTGATTGTAACTGTTTAAGATCTGGTATATTTAGATATTTAGCAGGGGTTATGCGAGTTATTTTTGGAACAACATAAAAATTTAAAGTACGCATAAAACTTTTATCTGCGTTAGAAACACTTGCAATCACAGTTTCTCTAATGTTTATATTGATTCCGCTTAGTCCTGAGACGGAGGCGAATATTTTATTTTCTCGTAGATTCAATAATTGAACACACTCTTTAGTCATGAAATTATTTTGACTCCCACTATCTAACAGTGCGCGACAAGCTAAAAACTCCCCATTAGCACTCTTCAAATAAATTATAGCTGTGGAGAGTAAGACTTGTTTATTAGCCGTGGATGAGATAGTCAAAGCAAAGGAGTATTGAGGCGAACGATGTTTATCCTCAGAGGCGACAGAAGGTACCGCTTGTTTTGAAGGAAAGAATGCGTCTGCATTTGCGGAGAGCTGGCTAGTTTTATCAGGCGTTATTTTGTTTACATTATCATCTCGCGTTCCCTTTTCGAAATGTAATAAAGTATGGTGCTTTTTTACTAATGGCAAGCATTTTCTACATGAATTAGTACTGTTACAGGAATTAATTACATGTAATGACGACAAACAATTCAAGCAAAGATTTTTTGCTTTTACGAAATTAAATCGTTTTTTAGCGGTCAAATTTAAAAACTGATCACATTTAAAAATACAATGTCGGGCCAGACAGTACGGGCAAGAATTCGAGTGATTTTCGGAAACAGATGTCAGTGTCCTTGAATTATGTGGACGTTTCACTTCGCGAACTAGAGGTTTGTTGTGCTGTAACGTACGCGAATGTTCTTTTAAGAAGGATGTTAACTGCGTTATCGTTCCTATTTCGTCCTTTTTAAGAGATCTTTCCCACCAGCTTCTAGTATTTTTGTCGAGTTTTTCGACTAATATGTATAGAATTAACGTATCGCTGAAACCATTCACATTTTGTTCTAGGACTGACAAGGATCTAATACATTCATTAATCTTATCCACAAATTTTAAAAGCGACGGAGAAGAGTCAACTGTTTGTGGTAAGGCAAGCAACTTTTTAATAACAGAGTTTATCAAATCTTTCTTGTTTGAGTAGCGTTCGACCAATAAATTCCAGGCGATGTCGTAATTTGCGTCAGAAATTGATATGGAGTGAATGATCTCTAAAGCGTCTGATTTACACGAACTTTTGAGGTATTGAAGCTTCTGAGCGTTAGTTAATTTACTGTTTTTATGAACAGCTGCGGAAAATAAGTCTTCGAATTCTATCCACTCCTCAATTTTCCCACTAAAAATGGGAAGCGAAAGCTTCGGCAATTTTATTTCTGAAGAAACAGAACTAGGTGAAATATTCTCACTGACGTTTGTTTTGTCAGCAGTAAGCGTTAAAAGTTTCCGTTTAATGATCAAATTAACTTCATCTAATGAGTCTATGATAGTTTCTTTTTCTGCTATGAAATCATCGATTTCTTTCTCATCACAAAGCGCAAATATACAGTCAAACACTTGTTTTAATTCTGTATGGAAACTTGCAACTTTCGCTTCATATACCTGAAGCAAGGCGAAATCTGCTTTTTCAATGTTTGTATTCACCTTATCTTTGAATTTTGTAATGTTTGATTTTATACATTTTTTGTTAGTTTTCGCAGATTTCATTTCTGCCATATTGATAAGTAAGTCAAGGTAAGTCAAAATGTACTTACCAACAATGAACTTCGTAGCTGCTGCGTAGTTTATTTTTAAAACTCCATTATATCCATAAGTCTAGTGTCCGTCGGCTCGAAGGATCAGAAAATGTACGTTAAATGTTGTGAAGGTTGATGCGGGTGCGAGGTAAAGTATTCAAAATAAAATGAGAATAAGTTGATGCGTTTTTAATAAATTTTTAATTACTCAAAAATGCGTGCCGCTTAGGGCGAAGCGAAGAGAGAGGAAATGAATGGGTTACATTAAAGAGGCGCTCACATAAACTGCGCCAACGACGGTGCCAAATAAATTCACGCCAAATGCGTGGGTAAAGCGATACAAACCCGTTTAGGACTCAACACATGCTACATCCGTAACAAAACATAACATATACATGCTGCAAAATAAAATTACTTTCCGATTGCATTTCGCTATTTTTGGTATATTTCTTTTTATTTATTAATTTTTCTTTAGATTTTAGGACAAAGTTTTACATACCTAATACGAATGTAGTAAAATCTCAATCAATACGGTAAAATCTTCTTCCAGACGCAATCATACCTTAGTTAAGCACTCCCAAGGGTAAAATAAATCATTTGAAATCTAAAATGTTTTTTTTTTTTTTTTTTTTTTTTTTTATTAACGAAAACGCTGGAATGTTCTTTCAGTGGCAATCAAATCTAGTTCAATCATAGCATAAGGGATAAAATGGCGGCTTTCACAAGGGTTGCCATATATTCACAGAACGTTGCCAAGGATATGACTGGTTAAAAAAAAAAAAAATCTGATGTGTCCAACACATGACTTCCTTGCACGTCTATTAAATAAAAATGTTTTCTACGCACTTCCTCTAAACTTATTTGTTTGAAAGAGATAAAATATCAATAATAGTAAGGTTTAGCGATTTCTAGCCAAATATTTCGATATCGCCAAGCTGAGTTCAATTTGAAAGATTTCCTTCTGACACTTTATTTGGCGATATTTCACCAAAAGCGACAAACTTGAGATAGTTTGCGAGATTTTGGGGATAGCCACAGTAGTCATTGACCACAGACTTTCAATGAATTGAATGCATCCATACACCTTAATGTATTTAAAGTCATTTGGCTCACCCTGTAAATAAATTCCCAGTCGATTGCTGTCAAAAAAGATATTGAAAACAGTTAGATATTATAATATAGTTCTAAATACAAAAGTTCAAAATTCTACGGGTTAAAGTTTTAGAGTTATACAAAATACGAAATAATTTTGGCGCCAAATTTGGCGATATTTCGGCGAAACTCGTCAATGTCGACGACATTTGGCGAGATTTTAAGCATGGACCAACAATGGCAGATTATCGCCAAATTTCGCCAAAAGTCGCCAAGCTTGGCGACTTTTGGCATAGTTCTTGAGGGAGGCACGTGACCGTGGTCGGACCATTACCTAACTTATGTGGTAAGACGATATTGTGCTTGAAATGGATGAATGCCCCTAAAATTGCCATTGACCGTAATGTATTGGAAATCTTTTGAGTGTTCCTGTAGCAGAACTGTAAATGATAAAGACACTTTTTTTTTAATGGAGAAATTCATTTTCTAACTCTTTACAGCATATATCACTTCTAAGTCGTTTGAAAAATAATACCTCTAAAAAACGCTTTGATGAATTTCGGCCCATAGAGAGTAATGTATTTCGAACCTTTTGGGCGGTTCTGTAGATAAACTATCCAGTCGAATGGAACCGAAAGGGGAGGTGCACAACTAGATGTTACAACAATCCTAAATATAAAGTTTCAACATTTTACGCCTAATAGTTTTTGAGATATGCGAGTTTAATGAATTTCGGCCCATTGAGCGTAATGTATTTCGAATGTTTTGGGCGGTCCTATAGATAAACTATCCAGTCGAATGGAACCAAAAGGGGAAGTGCACAACTAGATGTTACAACTATCCAAAATATGAAGTTTGGACATTCTACGCCTAATAGTTTTTGAGTTAGGCGAGTTTAATGAATTTCGGCCCATAGAGCGTAATGTATTTCGAATCTTTTGGGCGGTCCTGTACATAAACTATACATTCGATTGCGACCAAAAGAGGAGGTGCACAACTAGATCATAGAACAATCCTAAATATCAAATCTCAACATTCTACGACCAATAGTTTTTGAGATATGCGAGTTACATACATACGTACGTACGTACGTACGTACGTACAGACGGCATGGAAAAACTGACCACAATAGACTAGCCGCTGGTCAAAATGAGTTGCAGACGCGTTTATATGATCGTGTATGCTAGCCTATGATGAGATGCATCGAAAAAATTCTTAAAATTAAATTTAGAGGTAGTCAAAATCGGTTTTTTTGTCGAAATTTGGCCCCCAAAATTTTTCGGGATCACAATTACTTCCTTATACTACGTACAAGGAAGTAAAAAGCGTCACCTTTAATATTGAACTCCTGGTATCCAAACGATCTTGCTATTTGAAAATAGTTAATTTTATGTTAACACACGTATTTATTTCTCGTGAATCTTAACTTGGCGTAATTCCAACTTCATGCTTTTTCGAATCCAACATACTTTTAAGAGCTTTCCTACTTTGTTGCGAAAGCATAAATCGTTTTTTGCTGTAGCAAGGTCGCCAAATATGGTAAGCTAGATGCTCATTTCTTCTGTTTTTAATTAATATCTTCTAAATAATTCGAATTTCAAAATTTTTTTTTTACGGCACTGGCTTTTTTTTTTTTTTTTTACCAATTTAGCCTCTGTGCCAAATTTGACCCGGATCCGACAAGCTCTCTGGCTACCTATAGCAAACACACACACATACATCTCATTAGCATACTACGCTATTATTAAAGAGGATGATAAGCATGACGCTGTGATACTAGTTAGACAATTTAATTTTACCAGTTGAAAATGTTATTTATCACTTATATATGCCTTGATTATGTGATTCAGACTTACATTTGGTACAGTGCAGAAATACAGTAAATTATAAATTATTGATTTTTGCCCGTTTATATAGATACTTCAAATGTAGTTAATATTTTGTACAAGCGTTCATTATGCTTGCTCAATTCCAAAGTTCGATTGAGAAAGCGACAAAAGAATAACATATAATACATGAAATGTCTTTATTAAAGAATAATTAATTCATGGATCGCGCTATAGAGCGTATTTTATCAATTTTCTCCAATATACAGGCTATCCCGAAAACACTGAAATTCGCCTTAATACATGATTTGTTAAAGATTCAAGGCCGTAGGCAGGGGAGGGGCCCGACGGGCCCGAGCCCCCCCCCCCCGAAATTTTTCTCTTTTTTTCCCAAGGGGAAATTAAACGTGTAGACGAGTAGCTATTTTTTCCTCATTTGAAAAAAAAAATCTAAAGCGTTCATAAATTTAAAAGGAAAATACATTTTTAATCCTCTGATACCCAAAGATCCCAAGAAGCAGAAATACCGGGCACAAAATAAAAGAACATTTTAGTTACACTGGATGAAATGATGTCTCTGATTAGTTTATTCTGATGCTTTAGAGCAGCGGTGCGCAAACCGGGGGTCGCCAAATTCAAAGAAATTCAAATTTATGAAAAATCTACAATTATTCCTTTCAAAGAACGGAAATAACACAAGAGAAGAAACTGACAATTATTATTTTACGAGCTATATCGCGAATATCGTGATCGCTATCACGGGGTTTCAAAACCCTGTTATCATGCATAGTGATCTGCGGTATCGGCTGCTTACTTCCACCTATATCTAATACCAGCATTCTGGCTCCACTCCTAACTCTGGTCACTTTTTATGGTGGTTTATTAAGCTTGGTGCGCTATTTTAAAAAGGCGTTATTTCAATCGATGACGTCACGACACTCTTTTAAAAACACCCTGTAAGAGCAAATCCCAGAAAGAATTTCAATGTAACTTCGTTGTCAATTAAAAAAATTGTCTACTGTCTATCCAGGGGTCGCGACAAAAATTTACACAAAATAGGGGGTCGCAAATGAAAATACACTGCTGGCCATCGTAAATGCAACACCCTGAAGGAAGCATGCAAATAATATGAAATTTACAACATGCATTAGCTGAGGTGAGATATGCAAATGATTAGAATTTCAGCGCAGACGCACATCAAGCGCGCCTGTGGCGCCACCTCAAAGCGCTATTTAAGGCTTGGAGATTTCGACGGTTTCAAGTACAGCAATTGTGTTTTTCTTGCTTTTTTTTCAAAAAAACGATAAATTATGCCTCGTAGGAAACAACGATCATCTTTTGATCAAGTATCCGAGTTTGACAGAGGAAGGATAGTGGCATTCCGAGATTGTGGGTTATCTTTCAGGGAAATCGGTCGTCGTATTGGACGAAACCAAACAACTGTGATGCGGATATGTGATCGTTGGGTGCAGGAGGGTACGACGGACAGACGTGATCGACCGCATCGACCTCAGTGCACCACGTCACGTGATGACAGGCAGATTGTACGCATGGCAGTGACGGACCGCTCAGTCACATCACGAACCATATCACAGCAGATTCAGTCTGTAACGCATCATCCAGTGTCTGCGCGTACCATTCGACGTCGTTTACAGCAGAATGGTCTGTCCGCAAGACGTCCGTTGCTTTGTCTACCTCTGACGCGGAACCACAGACGTCTCCGCCGCCAATGGTGCGATGAAAGAAGGATGTGGACGACAGAATGGAATGAAATTCTCTTTACTGACGAGTCACGCTTCTGTATGCAACACCACGACGGTCGGATTCGAGTCTGGAGACACCGTGGAGAGAGGATGCTGAACAGCTGCATTATGCACCGTCACACTGGTCCTGCACCGGGTATTATGGTATGGGGCGGTATCGGATATCTCTCTCGCACTCCTCTAGTACGCATTGCCGGTACTTTAACCAGCCAGCGCTACATCTCCGAGGTGTTGGAGCCAGTTGTCCTTTCTTACCTTCAGGGCTTGCCAACAGCCATATTTCAGCAGGATAATGCACGGCCACACGTGGCACGCATTGTCCAAGGGTTCTTCGTCAATCACCAGATTGAATTGCTTCCCTGGCCGGCGCGCTCTCCGGATCTTTCGCCGATAGAAAACATGTGGTCCATGGTTGCTCAACGACTGACCCAGAGTTCATCCCCAGCTGTCACACCAGATCAACTTTGGCAACGTGTGGAAGCTGCTTGGTCTGCTGTACCCCAAGAACACATTCAAAGTCTCTTTGAATCAATGCCGAGGCGTGTGGCAGCTGTGATCTCCAACAACGGCGGCTACTCTGGGTACTGATTTTGGCAGGAACCACGCTTCATAGAATGCTGTAAATTTAATCATTTGTTACTTGGTCAACATGTTATCTACACAATAAATTTTGTTGTGATATCTCTTGTTTTTCTTGGTGTTGCAATTTGGGTGGCCAGCAGTGTAGTTTGCTGTAGAGAGTGCTTTATGTAAAGTCTGCGTTTTATTTTCCAATAAATCTCGTGTCGGGAAAGGATCACATCAGAATTCTTCATGCCTCGTGAAGAGGCCTTTTAGAAATTGGAAGGCTGCAAATGAAGTACTGGAAAATCACAGCTAATTGAATTACCATAAAGAAACATAAATTTACGGAGAAAATTTTGTGGAAATTTCTAGTGGGAAGAAAGATGATGTCTGCACACAAATAAGTACAGAACCATCCAAGATAATTAAAAAAAAAAAATAGAAAAGTGTTAGAAACACTTATACAGACCAACATACTTTGTGGTAGGCATGAAATTGCCTTAAGAGGAACAGCTGATCATGGACGGTTATGTCTGGAGGAGCCTAAACATAATGATGGAAATTTTAGTGCTCTGCTTCGGTACAGAATAAAATGCGGAGACAATGTCCTTGGTGAACATGTTTTATCATCGGGAAATATTGCCTTATATACAAGTGCTACTGTCCAGAATGACTTAATTAGTTTAATAGGTGAAGACATACAATCACAAATAATAAGTAGAATTTTAAAAGCGAAATATTTTTTCGTATTAGTCGATGAAACTACAGACATAAGAAGGACTGAACAATTTTCTTTCTGCATTCGATATATTGATGCCGAAGAATGTAAAATGCGGGCAGATTTTTAAAAATTTGTTCCAGTTTTAGATTTAACAGCTTAGCTGAAATAATTAAATCTAGTATTCTTTAAATTGGTTTAGGTATCTCTTTACTTAGAGGTCAAGAGTATGACGGTGCTAGCAGCATGAAAGGACAGTTTAAGGGATTTACTTATTCAAAAGGAATACGTAAAAGCGGCATACACCCATTGTGTTGCTTTCACTGTTTGAACCCTTCTCTGGCTGAAAAGGTTCAAAGTTCTAAGGTGAAATGTATAAGAAAAAATTTAGGGACGAAATCAGAAATATGCCCATTTTTCCGTTATTCAGTAAAACGTGCTCATATTTTAAGAGAGGAATTAAAAGGAAGTGATAAATCTAAAGTATCAACTCTAAAAAGATATTGTGAGACTCGATGGGTCGAAAGACACGAAGATGTTCCTCTTTTTGGTGATACTATTCTTCAAATAATTCAAGCCCTAGAAAATATTATAGATAACCACGGAAATGCTGATGATACTGCAAATGCACAAAAATATTTGTTCCTATGATTTTCTCATTGGATTAAGAATTTCCGAAAAAATATTATTTATAACTCACTCACTGTCCGAATATTTGCAGAACGAGCCGGTGGATCTCCGTATTGCACTTGAAAGCATCGATTTAGCGATAGAAAAAATTTTGATCATGAGAAAATATACCGAAGAAGAATTTAGGAATTTATTTTCAAAAGGAAATATATTGGCTGGTAGCTTCGGAATTCTATCAGACTTGCACCGTCAAGTTGCTTCTCAGAGATACCGAGAAAACTATCCTAGTAGCTCTCCTGAATAGTATTATAGACAGTCAGTTTTTATTCCGTACTAGCTGAAGTACCCGTTCTTCGCACGGGAATGAATGGACTTTTTGATATTACGATTTGTGGTGATTACTATTCATTGTAATAAACAGATATAGCAAAGTGGATATCGCGTTATATTGTGTCCAATAATCATGCATACCGAATTGCAAGGCAATCGTTTGTACGGTGCAGAAGGCCATGCGGCGTAGCGCAATCTAGTGGTGAGTTTTAGCAAAACGGATACGGCGAAAATATTCTTCGCATTCAGATATCGATGTATACGAATTTTCATGACGATCGGCTGAATAGTCTTGAAGTTCATGTGTTGACGCGACATCTAGTGTCAAGTTATAGGAAAATGGATCGTGCCAAACTCTTCCCCGTGTTCAAATATCTATGTATACCTATTTTCATAGCAATCATTCGCACAGTCAAGAAGTGATACACTGCAGGGCCATCTAGTGGTTAATTAAAGTAATGATTTGCTACGGCGCCGTCATGTGGCGAGTTATAGCAAAATGGATAACGCCAAAATATTCTCATTGTTCAAATAGCTATGTATACTGATTTTCATAGCCACCGTTTGAATGGTCAAAAATTTGGCCTGCTGCAGCGTCATCTAGTGGCGAGTTAAAATAATAATGCATTGCAGTGCCATCTAGTGGTGAGTAACATCAAAAGTAACGCAGTTAGAATATATTCTTCGTTCTCAAATGTGTAAGTATAAAAAATTTTATGCCGATCGGTCGAACGGTATAGAAGTTGATGCTTTTCAGCGCCATTTAGCGGCAAGTTACAGCAAAATGGATAGTGAAAAATATTCTCCGTGTTCTAATATTCGCGTGTACCAAATTTCATCGAAATCGGTTGGACGATATTCGCATAGCAAACGGCTAAACGGAATAGAATTCGACGTTCTGCTGCGCCACCTGGTGGCAAGTTAGAGGAAAACGGATAGCATAAAAAGCTTCTCCATGATAAAAGACTTAGGTGAACCAAATTTCATGGTGCAACGGTGCTCAACGGTGCTGGAGTTTTTCAACCTCATACACTCATACCAACATTCATTTTTATCTATAACCAGTGTCATTATATATCCCAGTCTCAAATAAAATCCAGTTTCAAATATAAGCCTCGCCAAAGTGCCAACATACGCCATTTTGCAAGCGTTTTTTCAGGAAATCATTCGAAGCATTGACTTAGCAGCAATAATATATGGGAAATGGTTCGACCGCGAAAAAGTAAAGCAAGCCTTTATTTGAAAAGTTGAATCCCTTAATACAGCCGAATTTTTTAAAATTATCAACTATAACGTGTTTTATTCATCATTACTCCGATGTACTAAATGAGAAGATTTCAATTTTCTGAAATTTGGCGGAATTCCCCCAACTTAAATCAATGTACTCATTTGGCGAGAATTCTGGAGATAGATCAATTGAAATCCCTTAATAACTGCATTATTTCTTCACGGATCATGAAAATTTAACGCTGTATTCTAATAAAACCTTTGCACTTGTTTTCAAAAATCTATTTCCTTAAGCTCTCAATAAATTGCGCCAAGCCGAAATCTGTGCAAACCGCTAGAACTCACTTTCACAAAATCGGCATTTGAGCCATTTTATTTTTTCGCCAAACTAAAATAATTTACCTATTAGCCTCGGAAATCTTCAATTCTTATTGTTTTGCGTGTAAAGCATTACATTCCTGCTCTGATTTCCCATGCACACGATATTATAATTAAAAAAAAATAACCTTACGAATATAAACTAACAAAAAAAAATCATTATTATTCTTTTATTTTTACTTTGAGAATTTAAAACATTTTATTCGGCAAAATCGCCACACATGGCAACCACGATCCTTATTTCACACTTTTTTCACTACAGGGGTTACAATTACGGAAAGCTTTTTGCGTGAATAGCATAAAAAATCTCTTAAATTCCGGGAACGGGTGGACTTTCAAAGTTTTAAAGTGGACTACGATTTATTCTATATTATTTTACATATCTGTGCTAAATTTCAGGCCGATAGGTCCCTTTTTGTGGATTTGTATACGAACGACATTTTATTCGGCAAAATCGCCACACATGGCAACTACGATCCTTATTTCACACTTTTTTCACTACAGGGGTTACAATTACGGAAAGATTTTTGCGAGAAGAGCATAAAAAATCTCTTAAATTCCGGGAACGGGTGGACTTTCAAAGTTTTAAAGTGGACTATGAGTTATTCTATATTATTTTACATATCTGTACTAAATTTCAGGCCGATAGGTCCATTTTTGTGGATTTGTATACGAATCAAATCCACAAACAAACAAACAAACAAACAGAATTTCATTTTTATTTATAAGATTTGGGGGAATTAGTATAAGCATTAACAATGCGCTTCACAGCACACAAAAATGAAATTGTTGCTCTTCACAATGCAATGCAGCAGTACAGCATCCAAAAGTCATTTAAAGATACAGAACCAGCAATTAGATTTTATATAGAGGATTTAAAACAAATTTTTTTCTGTAATAGAAGGGGAGTGGGACCTGCGGGTACTTAAATGGAAGAAATCGATTGCCATAAAACCACATGATGTGCCTAAATATGCACTCGAGGAGCGCAACAGTGATATTTTTCCAAATATCAATATCCTGCTTCAGGTTCTAGCGGTTCTACCTGTAACAACCACCACGGTAGCACGATCCTTTTCAACCCTAAAAATACTGAAAACTTCAGAAATAGCACTGGGGATGAGATATTAACTTCATTTGCTCTAATGCCCGTGCATCGTGATATTGTCGTAAATGAAAAACAAAATGTTATTGATAAATATACTTCGGTTCCAAGAAGAATAAAATTAATGTAAAATCATCTATAGTTTTCGTGATATAAAAAAAAAAACTTTCTACTTCTTTATTATGTAACAAGATTTGCTATGTTTCTTTTAGATTATGACCTGCCCTCTCAAAAATGTCTACGACATTGTAATTAATATCAATTCCGATTCATTTTCAAGCCATCTAATTGTTACCCCTTCCTTTAAACAGGTTTGGCTGCCACTATGAAAAAATTCTCTCGGTTCCAATTATTTATTGTGAGTCTATTTCAATCTTAGATTATGGCCCAGATACAGTGAAACCTCCCAAGTGGGAAACCCCCATAAGTTGGGACAATTTCTGGAGAACGAATGAGTCAATTACATTACACTGAAATATACCTCCATAAGTAAATTGGACACATTTTGAGGGAACTACAAGTGTCCAACTTTCGGAGGTTTCACAGTAAAAATATTTTTCGGTAGAAATCAGTAGGTTGGAGGAGGTAGTGGCTTAGTTAATTTTCTCTTATGCAGCATAATTTCTGACAATGGCAGTGAATAAAATTTATAAGAGAAAAATTAAAATAAATTAAAAAAATCTGGCGTGACTCCACTCGACTTTCCGAACACTTACGATTAAGATCATTACCAAGCATTTAAATAAATTTTATTCGACGAATAATTCAAACATATGTACCAATTTGAGCTCAACGAATGTACCGTTTAAACGCTAGCGCACTTTCAAGAATTTCTCCCCATAGGCCATTATGTAAAAGAAATCTTTGTCGTAGACCTGTAGAAAAACTAAGTCCTATACACACCAAAATCAATACCGGTCTTGCGATGGTAGTTTATAACAATACCCAATTTAAGCTCAATCGAATGCCCCGTTAAGGAGCTATCGTGTTCACTCACATACACACATACATCTCGTAAAAATAGCATAAATGAATTCAGAAAACCTCAAAAGGTGTAAATACATCAAAATCTCGAATTCGAATTTTTTCATGATTGCAATACTTTCCTTACATGATACATGTTCGGAAAGTAAAAAACCTTTAAAAGTTTAAAGAAATAAAATGTTCTAAAAATTAAAAAAAAATATATTTTAATACTTTTGTATACACACATATATAAATCATATATGTATGAACCTAGGTATAATGAGCGTACATGTTGTGCCCCCCCCCCCCCGAAAAAAAATCCTGGCTACGGCCTTGTAAAGATTAATGTTAAATTGTTTAAAATAACGTAGGAAATACGACTACATTAATGAAATATTCATTATAAAATGTCTTTCTCATTTCTGTATTTAGTTATTTTAAAGTATATTAAATATCCACTTGTGAAACTAAAATAAGCAAGCGTGAATCATGAGAGTAAGCGCTACTTTGTTTTTCCTTCAAATTATACGCATCTATTTCCTTAATGCCAATATGCATCATAGCAAACAAATTAATAATGAGTTCGTACTTGAATTAGTAACACAATTACTACATAAAACTACATTAAATAACGTTTGAAAGCACTGAGAAGCTTAAGAAATGCCTGATGTATACGTGAAGACTCGAGCATCCGTAGGCCTCTTTGGATGACTCATCAAAATACACACACAGGCCCGTTACTAATTGCGAAGGCCCCGCTTGGACAAACAAGCAGGAGTATCATTGATGTTCGTGGCTCATTGGAAGTGAAACGAAAACAACTGAAAATCTCAGACAGGTGTGACGGATATGACGTTTGTGGTACCTTTTCCGGTTAGTCGATTTCAAGTTTTGGGGTTTATTTCATGGGTGTTTATTGATAAAATTATTACTTTGAAAACATAAATAATTACATTTACACATGCTGCGCAGCTTTTAAAAATGTATTGTTGCAGGAAATAAAAGGTATTTAGTTGTGAAATATTTTTTAATTAAATGTTTGCCCTTTAAAAACCCGAAAAAACTAGTTTCTTATCCGCGTTGAAATATTGATCTTTAAAATCGGCGATGTAGATTAGCTTAAAACTGATTAACGTCGACTGCTTTTAAAATCGAGCGTTTCTGGTTTATCATGTTCGGCAGCTTTCTCTTCAGACGTTAAAGAAAATGCAATCTTTGTATGGATCTTTAAGGCAAATATTGCCGACTGTGTTATATCATTGAAAAATGTATAAATATAATATGAATATTTTCTTTGCTGTCTATTCAATATTTAAAAATGCATTCTTAAATTATTAAAATTTGACAGCGTAATTTAAATGAATCTAAATATTTTAACTGGTAAATACATTTTGGAAAGAATAAACAACATTGTGAAAATGGGCGTGTGCGTCTTCCGTATGATTCATATTTATCATGCATCATGATTTCATTCATAGTTCAGTTGACATTTAGTTTTCAAGAATCCACGAAATTTAAATACATTTTCAAATTTTCTCAGTGCTATAATCCCAATTTCCTGGCGGTGTTTAACTGTGTGTGATTTAAATAGTGATGTACCGTGTGTAGCATTTTTGTCGAGTATACAGAATACCGAGTAAGGAGTAGTTGCAAAAGAAAAAAAAAAGAATAATAACCATTGATTCTGCAATAAAGAATTTTGCAACATGCAATTATCTTTTAAGTTAACACAAATTCATTCAAATTATAGCATTATTATTATAAAATTTTTAAATTTGTGCCGAATAGCATAAAATATAATAGTGTTATTATTTTAGTCTAATAAAGTGTTTTTAAACTGATACATTTTTTATAAACTTGATAATTGAAATTTTTTAAAATATGGTTGGATGGCAAGCTGCATGCTTTCATGTAAAGTGTTCAGGCCCAGACTGGGAGGGCAGGGGACACTCGTCTCAACACTCGGCAGAGCAGAAGGCAGGGGGAGTGGGGGTGTTACTGTATTTTCAGAACTAGGTACAAAATAATGAGTTTTGAGGTTTCCAGGAGCTCAATTGTGACTACGAATGCTTTAGCTTATGATAAACATTTGAAATGATTCTAAACTCAAAACTAGTATGGGAAAAAGAATGGGAAAGTTTTGTCCTTTTTTGAACACTTGTACATCTGAAACATTTGTACTAGACAGGTCAAGATGGGGCTCAACTGATGGGAGGGCCTGTCTGCAGACAGACAGACACACTGCCCCTGGAAGTGTTTGAGAACTTTGGATGCATCATCATATATGTATGTACTGCTCACAGATTAGGCTCTCTGCTATATTTGATACTTTTTCTGATTTTGTGCAAAGTTGCAAAAGAATTCTTGTGTGCATCTTTTAGCATTATTCGCAGTAATTTTTTTTTCTTTTTTCCAAGGAGCAGCAGTGAATTGAAAAAAATGTTCAGAAATTGGAGTATTTGTATCACAATTTATAATCAAATTTAATAATTAAAATCATTCATGGCATTCTAATGTATTATCTGTTTCTTTTTCTACAAATTATTTCTTTAAAAAACATATTTTTTCCTACACAGGTTTAAAAGTGGGTTACATTTTATTTGCTAAAATTTATAACTAGATTTTGATTTGCATTAATTTCACATTATAGATTTTAATTATTACTTTTTGAATTGCTATTTTTATTAGTTTTTTTTTTTTTTTTTTTTTTTTTACATGCCTATTATATAGATATACTATTATATACTTGAGTTTGTATGAATTATTGCATATTTTATTTATGTTTACATAATTTTTATACAAACCATTTTAATAATGTTTAAGAATACTGAAATTCTTACAATTTCTTGATATCAGCCAAGTACTCTGTCAGAATTTGGCTGAGTACTAAGTACTTTTCAAACTGACTGAGTAGGTTGATTACTGAGAATATACCACAAGTACTTAGTACATCTCTAATTTTAAAAGCAGTTTACTGATATATAACTATTAAATTTTACAATTTTAATATGTAAACTTATTCTTTGAATTTTTTTTTTTTTTTCATTTTGAATAGGACATTTTCTGTGCAAATCAATAACTGAAATAATTTAAAAATGAAATATGCACAATCAAGATTTAAGTTTCATAAAACCTGAAATCTATGATTTTTTCTTTGTTTGTTTTGTGTGTGTGTAATTGAAAGTAAAGTAAATGTATCAGTCTTTATGTATTACTATCTGTCGTCTACATCAGTTACATAAAATTTATATCAATTGTCTCTTTAATTTCCAAGATCAGTAATATAGCTCAATCCCTGCTGGGTACTTTTATAAGTACAATATTTTTAGTACAAGGGTCAACCCAAGAGTTTTTTCCAGTGTCCCATTTTTGTGAAAACTGCTTATTTTTGTGAATTTCCATACTAATTTTTGTTAAAATAATTGATTAAACAGATCAAAATGTAGGGTAAAATGTCAGTGAAGGTTAATTTTTGCGAAGGGCCATTTTGTGATTGTATTTTTCTGAAGAGGCCATTTTAATCGATTGTATTTTTGTGAAGGAAGAGGGGGGGGGGGTCCTCCCACGGAGGGAATTCCCCCTAAAAATTTTATAAAGGAGCTATTTAATTGGTTGTATTTTTGTGAAGGGTCCATTTCAATCAATTGTAATTTAATGAAATATTTTCAGTGCCATAAAACCATAGTGTTGCTTTTTCTCCATATTTTCTTTTTCTTGCTGAAAAAATTGATTTGGCCAGAATAGTAATGCATAAAAAAGAAGAAAAAAGTTTTTCCAGAATTTTTTCAAAATAAATAAATTAATATCCATGAAAAGTTATTAAAATGTGAAGGTTTCTAATATAATTTAATTACTGAGAAAATCAAATTTGAAGCAGACTGATAATTTTTTACATTTTTGTGCAAAACTTTTTAATTTTTTTCATTTTCAGCATGAATTTTTTGAAAAATTGCTGTTTTGCTGTGTTTCTGATAGCTCAGAAAATATTTAAATTTTCTATTTACAACAATCAATAAAGAATGAGGTGAATAAATTGGAGCTCTTAAATCAGCATCACATTCTCTACATTGTGAAGATGCAGAAAAGCATGTTTGCCAGAAAAATCTTGGGTGATAATGGGAAATCACTAGATTAGGGGAAACAAGGAAGAAAAATACAACACATTCATGGATTATGATGCAATTTCTAATGTATATCCAAACCATGGGGACAAATAGAGTTGCCACATACCGGGTGTCCAGAAAAGGACTCCCTGATTTCAAAATTAAATATCTCGAAAACAAAGATCGATAGAGGAATGCAGTAAATGGTATGTTTATTGTGAAAGCTGTAAGAATTTTATATGGCAGTTTGAAATAATAGTTACAAAAGCTGCTAAGAAATGGCGCTGTATGCTGTACAGCTCATTATCAGCATACATAAATGAAATAACCGTATGAAAATATTCTTTGCAAAAAATCACATCACAATGTTTTCAAAATGTTCACCATTGGCACTACAGAGGTGGTGCAAACGAAGAATGAAATTTGCCATCACATTTCCTAGTGTCTCAATTGAAATGGATTCACATGCCACACAGATCGCCGATTCAAGCTCGTCCAGCATGGCGGGATGGTTCGGGTAGACAATGCCTTTCAATGTGCCCCACAAAAAATAGTCACAGGGAGTCAAATCCAGCAAATATGGAGGCCAATCCATGCCTGCACCAGTAAATTTGGGATATTCTAAAGCAATGACTCGATTCCCGAAGTATTCATCAAGAAAGCGAAACACTTGTTCGGTACGATGTGGTCGGGCTCCATCTTGCATAAACCATTCAGTACGTGGTCGATCCTCTAACACTTGCTGTGTGGCGACAAATTGTTCCAAAATTGCAACGTAACGTTGACTAGTGACCGTTTCTCGAATGAAACAAGGGCCAATAATGCCTCTGCTGCATACTGCAGCCCACACAGTAACTGTAGGAGAATACAGGGGTTTCGCTTCACACCAATATGGATTTTCGGAACCCCAAAATTGCCAGTTCCGTTTATTCACGAATCCATTCAGGTGGAAGTGTGCTTCATCTGTAAACCAGATGCAGCCAATATCAAATCCTTCACTATCAATCATTGTGAGCATCTGATTAGCAAAGTCAACTCCCTTTGTTGCACAGCTCGTACGGGTATGGCCTGGTGAGTTTGAATTTTGAATGGAAACATGTGTAGGCTCTTTCTCAGTATTTTATGCATGCTGGAACGCTTCAAACCAGTCTCAGATGCAATGCTACGGACGAATGACGTTGGATTTTGCTGAATAATTCCAGAAACTGTGGCGACATTTGCAGGCGTAACTGCAGTTTGCTTGCGGCTAACATTCCCCACTAGATCATCAGTTACGCTGCCTGTTCGTTGAAATTTGGCGAAGAGCATACAAATGGTTTTCGCATCGGGTCCTTTTGGAACAGTAAATCGTGCTTGAAAACTGCACCTTGTTGCCGTAGGACTCTCTTTTAACCTGTGTTACTCTAGCACCAGAAAAATGCATTGTTCAATGGAGTACATGGTTTTAATCTCTTCCTTCGGTATGCTAACCTCCTTTCACGCTTCAATAGTGGAACTGATCGCTCTGGGCTTCAGATCACTATTTATACTAGGCATTACATATGGCGATTACAGCACCATCTGTTAGCAGCTTTTGTGGAATAATACCGTTAGCGGGTGTCGGTTGAGTTGGCGACTTTTTTTTTGTCGCCAACATCCAACTTTGGCGACTTTTTTTTCGCGCCAATTAAAACATAAACATACGTTGACACATAAGTAACAAAATGAACCCAAAACTGCAATACACTTATCTAAACACATAAATCATTTTTAGACATATTTCAAATG
This sequence comes from Cheiracanthium punctorium, assembly GCA_038373885.1. NCBI lineage: Eukaryota > Metazoa > Arthropoda > Arachnida > Araneae > Cheiracanthiidae > Cheiracanthium > Cheiracanthium punctorium. The sequence goes on along the minus strand of JAWZYV010013530.1, from coordinate 628,555 downwards.
CAATTATGAACAAAATTCACATAAACAAAGCACTAGCTCTGGACTATAGGTACGTTAAAAAATAAATAAGCCGTAACCTTCAAATTATGCAAAATATGTTTCTGCACATAATTATACAACAAAATTTTCCTTAAAACGTTAAAATCGCAGTTTAAAATTAATAGACAAACACTCAAATAAACCGCCTACTCCCCCCCCCCTCCCCCCCCCCACACAATCCCTCACAAACAACTAAAAAATACTTATATATTGAAACATATTTAAATTGAATACTTCGTGTGATTTCAAGATAAATATACTGCAAATATGTTAACAAAATGCTAAAAACACTCTTTATAAAATAACAGAAAACCAATATAATAAACCGCCTACCTTCCCCCCCCCCCCCAGTGATTTTTGCAATTTAATACCTTCAAAACACACAAAATTTACACTATTAATCAGAATCGAATGAAAACTGATCACAAACAACTCAAAAACCATTGCATATTAATTCAAATTAAACCTAAAAATTGTACAAGAATTCTGCAAATCAGGGGCAAAACCATATAACAATTAAAATTAACCATCCCTCTTAAAACCTTAAAAATTTTACTTTTTCATCCCAATTCACAAAAAATAACACAACATACTAAAAACCTTACATAAATATGAAACATAAGATCATAAATATACTCAACTGTACACACGTGTACCGTAAAGCAAGGAATAAACATTTAAATAAATAAAAGAACCACATACCTCAAATTTTATTCATAAACAACATAACATTATTCCAAAATGAATCCACCTCGAACATTCAAATATGCATATTAACTGTAGATCAACACACGCTATATATATTCTTCACATATCCCAACAAACATTTTGAAACTTTTTGTCGAATTTCACTTTACAAAGAATAAATAAACAATGCCCCGAAACAACTACACAAATACGACAGCAAAACTAATAAAAATGACGCAGTAAGTCAAAACCGAAACTTCGGTTCCCGGTTAAAAGTTACATTCCTTAAACCAATCAAATAATTCCTCAAAATACATTCGGTTACGATAAAAAAAATTAACCAATCAGAATTTCCTTTCTACACAGCACGATACAACAACTCAACTTCTCCACCAGGTTGCTAGAGAATTCCAAAACAATCGCTACGTTTACCGTCCTGTTTATGAAGTCCCAAGTTGGCGACGCATCTTGCTTGGCGATGGTCACCCGCTTACGGTATTATCCCCAGCTTTTGTAACTATTATTTCAAACTGCTGTATAAAATTCTTACAGCTTTCACAATAAACATACCATTTACTGCATTCCTCTATCGATCTTTGTTTTCGGGATATTTAATTTTGAAATCAGGGAGTTCTTTTCTGGACACCCGGTAGATAGATATTTTCCAATATAATGGAACCAGGAAGACAAATAGCACTAGCACATAAATTACAGTACACTTTCCAATGTAATGAAACATGGAAGACAAAAAGGTCTGACAAATGGATATTTATCCACTTTCTAATATAATGAAGCAAGAAAGACAGAGGCCAATGCATGGATTATGATTCATTTTTAATACATAGCACTTTAATGCATATTTAAAATGTAAAAGTGTTTGACTTTCTTTTTTCTTTCTTTATACTCTTTTTTCCTGAAGAAAAACATTTTTACAGGCTTTTCTGCACCGAACTTTCAAATATTTGACATCACATGTGCCCCGAGCTTAACTGTAATATACAAGGGTAGAGTGCAAAATGCATTCCAGATGTAAATAACTCATGAACAAACTCACATTTCAAGATGAATAAATTTTTAGATTAATTTTATTCTCTCTTGCCCCTCCCTCCCCAATAACGAAAATCTGCAAATGATGCAAAATTTTGAATTTCTGCCTTGGAGAATTCTGGATTTTGAACTTAGTACTGTATTTATAAATTCATGCTCAAGTATAGTTTGTTGTAAAAGAGTTATGTCATAATTACATATATTTTAGCATAACTGATGTAATTTTTGATTATCTTATGACCTGTATTAAAAATTATTAGTATTTAACAATTTACTTGGATTTTTCTAATAGGTAATTCATAAATCATGCAAAAAAGTCCAGTTATGTGACCCCTGAAAAGGTTCTGGTGCTTGAAATATTTTTTATACTTTTGGTAGGTATTCAGAGTTTTTTTTAAAATTAATATTTAAAGTGTGTATTATCAAACCCTGTTAATAAAAAATTTCTATATAATTTGAAATCGTTCTTATTCACATTGCTTATAAATTTCGTTAAAGGGAAAAAAAAATCTAACAAACTCCTAATATTTTTTTCCTGTACTGTGTCTAACTTTTAACTGTTAGTTTATATTAATAATAAATAAATAGGCATCTGTATAAGAAGATTCACATTTTAAAAAGATTATAAGTATAAAAAGATAATACAGTTGAGGTTTGGTTTTTAGTTTAGGCAAAGCTACACATGGGCAATCTGCTTAAGGGGAATGGCTTGGGTGGAGAATTTTAAGTGTTCTAATGCATATTTACATTACATCTAGAGAAAACCACCTAAAACTCCAGACTTAGATCAACAGTAACGTTAGGCAAGAATCCTGGGCCTTCACACTTTTATATATAGTTCAGAATATTTATCTCAGTAGTAAGCACATATGTAACATATCAGAAATCAGCAATATCTCTGATTTATCCGCTCATTATTTTTTTTACAAAATGACAACATATATCTCTATTGTCAATATCTCTTTTTGTTACTTTAGATTTATTTTATTTTGTAGAAAGCAACTTTCTGAAGAGGCTACTTCCATTAAAGGACCATTTTCCAAAGTGATCATGTTTTGATGGAATCAATGAGATTTTATTTTCTTTCATATACTAATGCTACTCCTTTAAAATCAAACTTTTTTTTCTTGTAACAAAAAATATTTCTGCTTGAATTTGCACATCTAATTTCAGTTGATGCAATCAAGAGCATAATCAGGGGGAATGATATCAGAATATCTCTCCCTCTCCCGTTAGTGTATTGGCCCAACAACACTGCCCCAGCTCCCTTCAGTTATGACCTGTTTTTGAGTCTTCTTTCTATTCTTGAGGGTCAAAATCACCTTCAGAACCGTTAGAAATGTCTTAACCATTATGACAAAACTTTTTAACAAGATCCCTTTCATAGGTGTTCAAGATACCATGTGTGTAAGAATATGAACAGTTTACTTGAATTACATGAAAATTGGTTAAAGCAAACATTTATTTTTATTGAACCAAATGAATTTAGTTAAAATTATACTCTTTTATAGCATCTAATTAAATCTGAAACACACTTTTATTTATTTATGCATGAAAAAGATATTAAATGGATGCTTTTTATAATGGAACTGCTTTTGTAAGTATCCTGTTTTAACACCTTTACTGCAAATCCCATGCCAGCTTGCCAGCACATGAGTGTCATGAGTGTAAACCAAATCTTCTATTTTCGTTTTATGAATAACTGATTAATTTTTCCAAAATCATGCAATTTGAAATAAATATGTGAAATTTTCATTATTCACAACATGAATCATATATTATAAAAATTTTTCTTTTATGTATGAATGTGACATAAGAAGTCTGACTTGTTCACCAATACCTTTTGGGTAGGCAGTGAATGTGTTAACCACCTTTTTTTGTAATCACTTTTTGGATTGTGTAGGACCTGACACCACCAAAAAGTCATGTTATGTCATCAAGTCACACTATAGGGAGGTTTCACTTTATTATTTTTTTTTTATCATTCATAAAATGCATGATTTGTATTTCTCCATGCAGATGTTTTGTCCTTTAATAGAACATTTTTATGGATATTTATTCTATGCCATTTGAATAACAACTAGCTGCACATCATTTTGTGTAGAATTCTGCTATTGTGTTTTTATTATATTAAACCCACATAAAGAGTGTTAAAAACATCAACTGAAATTTATCATTAAAAACTTTTAAGACTTTCATCCAACAACTTGAATTCGTATAATTTTTTAGTGTTCAAAGCTAGGTTTCTCCCATTAAGACATAATGAGCAATGGCATAGCCAGAATGATTAGAATATTTGATTGTCTAATGGACGATCTGCCCCATCCTCTTTACTCTTTCTAAATAAATTGTTATGAAGGTTACACTTATTCGCTTGAACTCATGTTTAATTTGTTCACTTTGTAGCAAGGTGAACATTTCCATAACTACCATGCTTCTAGAGTTTTCTGGGAGACTCCCGAATTTTAAAGCAAACTTCTGAATTTTTCAAAATTCTTCATTATATCCTTCATTGGTTTTCCTACAAATCTGATATGGCTAAAATCTGTGTAAGATTTCTTCAGCTAAATTTTCACAATTCAAATTTTTTTGTTTAAAAATTCGAGCATTGGAAGTACGAGCATTGGTAGCTTAAGTCAAAACCTAATATGCTCTTTGTAGTGCAATGCTACTATTGATGTGAAAGGAGCCTAAAAGCTATTGTGAAGCAAGCTCCTCATTCATTTTTATTGATAAATGATATTAAGTCATGATCATCTCATCACTGAACTGAAATACCGAACTGTTTGGAATTTTTTGTGGTTTTCTCCAAAAGTTAGTGTAAATACAGGTTAGGACCCCTTAGAAAGACCAACACAGAATGCATCCGACCTCTCAGTCTGAATCTAATGTGTAGGTAATTTGTTGTAATCCTACAACATACTTCCAGACCAGTAAGAAGCTTCAGAATGATGTTCAGGCCCACTCCTATCCCACACCCATCTTGCATCACCTCACCATTGATTTGAAGCTTGCTTATTGGCCATTAACTTAGCACTGATTGATTTTCTTTTCTTCCATGAACTGAAGAACTGGCTAAGATGCTTAAGCTTTCTGAAAGAGGAAAATATCCTATGCAAAGTTCAAGGCAGCATCACATTACTGGCAACAACATTTATTAAAGAGAAAATCAGAAAGCATATCTTCTGATGAGGAAACTGCCTATTTTCTTGGTTATATAAAAAATTAACGATCCTTTCACCTAACTTTTTATTTGTAAAGAATGCATATTTTTCTTTGCTCTTATCTTTTTTTAATGGTTTATCAGAAGTTGGGTAAAAAAGACATCCTTGTAACTCGAGGGAGAAGGCTCTCCAGTCAAGTATTGTAACCAGAGGTATATTGTAAGATGCTTGATCTTACATATTTTAGAAAGAGATTCTGTCAACCCTTAAAGTATATTGGGCAAGTTGGAGTGTTTAGGCTGATTAAATTTTTTTATTTTTTACCAACTATGCGAAAAATTCCAGAGCTGGGGATCGAACCCAGGATTGCTGCTTAACGTGCTGACGTTAAGCGGCAATCCTGGGTTCGATCCCCAGCTCTGGAATTTTTCACATAGTTGGTAAAAAATAAAAAAAAAATTAATCAGCCTAAACACTCCAACTTGCCTAATATGCTTGATCTTGTTTGCAGCATTTGTTTTTCTGAATCAACATCAATTACAATTTTATAAGGCTTTTTACTCACTTCACTTCATAAGGCTTTTTACTCACTTCACTAAAAAAATGCCTGAAGGCATTTTTTTAACTGAGGAAACAGCTTGTTTTTCTATCTTGATTACTTTATGTGAGTGTGTAAAAGAAAATAATTGTCTAACATAATATGGCTTTTATTATTAAGAAATTTATGATAAATAATTTTATTTAGTTTATCTTCTGTTGTTGTTCTTGTTACTTATACCCTCTGACAATCGTATGCAATGCGAGATCCCCCCAGATAAAGAGGTGATAGGCATAGGAAGGCGACTTCCATTTTTAGTGGGCCCCAATAGAAGGAAGTCCAACTTTAGCCTGAGGTCCCCTAATTTTGAACCAATTCCAGAGAAGGGACCAACCCTCTGGAATTGGCACCCCCAGCGGTAGCGTTAAACCTAGAGGATATTGGAGCTATGATGGAATTTATGTGCACCAGCTCCCATTAGCAAACAAGGTTCCACAGCAGTTGAGCCGAGGGGGAGTTGATCCTCCCAAGCACTGCCCAAGCCAGATGCTGCTTCACTTTCCATGTTCTTATGGGAGTGCAGTTTAGCACCCAGACCACCGCGGGTCATTTTATGACATTTTAAAATGTATAAAATATTTTGAAAATAATTTAGCAATTATAAGTTTTGAATTTTATATTTCTTATGAGTAAACTGGTATCATTTAATATATAACTATTTTTATTTTATTTGCATGTAATTTAAATAATTTTATTATTTCAGGAACCAAATTTATCATTATTTTGATATAAAGTGTCTCCTCTTACCATTGTTAATTGTTTAAACATTTTTTTAGGCTTATCAAAATGTTTCGGTGGAAGAAGGATAAAGATAAAGAAAAAGAGAAAGACGATAAAAAGAAAAAAGAAAAGAAGGATAGAAAAGATCGTAAAAATACCATTGAAAAAGAAACTTTAACACAAGATGAGCTGAGAAGACTAGATGAAGTTAGGCGAAGCTTTAGTAGTCGTTCTAAAGACCATGATGACAATTCTGAACAGCAGAGCAACAGCAGTGATTACAGTTTAAGTTCAGCACATGACTCCAGTCCTTCTGGTAGCAGCCTTACTAATGTTGATCCAAGCAAATCTGGTAGTCCTTCCAGGAAACCTCCTCCCATACCCAAGAAACCTACTTTGCTGGTGAAACCTAACCAGGTTGCTGGGAACATTGAAACAACACCATCTCCACAAGGTAGTACATATTCCATGGCATCGTTACATCTGGGTACTGCTAATTTGACCAATGAAATGATGGCATTTATGGACCAAATGAACCATCCAGGTAGCAGTGGTGCTGCTGAGAGCAACTTAAGCTTTTCTAGTAATTTAATGCAGAGTCCTGCCAAGCCCAGTGTACCATCAGCACCTCCATCGCAGGTACCACCAGGTGAACAGGGAGGTTACGGTATTCGGTGGAAGTCATATTCATCAAATTTCCGACTCCCACCCATCACTTATTTGCCTGCTACTCCTGTGAGAACTTTAACAATTAGGAGGCAGCCGACAGGAGATTTTGGATTTGCTTTGAGATGCGCTGCAGTGCTAGAACGCCACTCACCTGACGTTGAGTCAAGGCATGCCATAGTATTTGCAGAGCCAAGCAGTCTCGGAAAAACAAATGATACTGGTTTATTACCTGGTGACAGGCTTTTAGAAGTTAACAATGTTGTTGTAGAAAATAAGCCCAGAGAAAAAATTATCGAACTCATTCGGTCTTCGCAAGATGTTGTGACTTTAAAAGTACAAACTGTTCCCGAGTTGCGAGAACTTACCAAAAGATGTCATGAAAGTAGTGATACCACGGACAGTAGTCATCCAGGGAGCTTATCACCTACCAGCAATAAATTCAAAACTGTTGTAAGTAAATTTTTATAGTTAAGTGTTTTAGGATTGCAATGTTACTATGCACTTTCAGTAAATAACCTTTTTCTTGGGATTTTAATGAATGGTCTTTTAGTTGTAGGATTATTTAATCAACCCATTTATGCCTAGTGTCCTTTTTTTTAGGACGGCATTTGTGCTATCAGCCAAAAATGTTATTTATTTTTCTTAGCCTTTATTCAGGAGTATTGAATCTCAACTCCACAAAATATTTTAACCTGACTAAGTAGGATGTTGACATTTCAATTTTTATAAATAATGATTTTAAACAATATCATCCCTTGCTCAAGAGGCTGATATTAGAAATTTATCTATTATTGCTGGTATTAGCAAAAATTGAAGAAAGTTGCAAAAATATCTGGGTACAAATGGGTTAATCCAAATGTTCTAGATACTTATGATTTTGATTGTGCATTTAGATTTGCATTATTATTATTATTTTTAAAAAGAATATTTGAAAAAATATCAATTAAATAATGTTTGACTTGTTATGACATATCTGAAACTATATCATATGGAGTCGAGGCTTTATGTGAGTAGTAGGGCCTTGTTAAGTTAAATAATGTTAGTTAATATTACAAATGAGTTCAAAAAAAATTAAATTACATACATTATTTCTGATAACATACTGTACAAAATAATTTAATCAATGAAGTTAGTTTTTTTTTCTCATTTTGTGTATTATGGAGTATGCCAAAAAATTAAATATTTCTGGATAAATTGTGCATTTTAGGCAAAATCTGAAGAAGAAATGGAAGTAGAGAAAAAGTGGTTATCAAAGGACATAGTTTGGGTTGTTCATAAAGGTGGATTTTCAGCTGCTCACCTAGTCAAAACAGGTCCACCTCCACAGGAAGGAAAATTATTTGTAAAAATGGAATTTACCCAAGATGTGATAGAAGTTAATGAAGAAGATGTGGAAAAGGTAAAATAATTCTTATTTGTTTGCATTTGCATAAGATCTCATTGCGAATATCATTTTCAATGAGTTTATATTCTAACTCTTAAGTGTTTATAAGTTTTGAATCTGAATTTTTCTGTGTTTAAATTTTAATTAAAAAACTTTTTTTTAAATATAAATTTAATACAACAAAAATCTACTTACAGAAATTTATGTGCATGCAAGCAAGATTGTGTTAGATTGAAAAGATTAAAGCTTTTTAATTTTTAATCTTTTAAATATCACTTTCTGCTGTTTTTTTTTTTTTTTTGTTAAGATTGTGTTAATTTGAATTTTATTTTATAATCTTTAATTGTTACTTAAAAAATTGAATTTACTAACAAAAATATATGTATACTTTTTTAGGCTAATCCCCCATATTTTGACTTCATAGAAAATATTGCACATCTGCGGCATGTAAATGAATGCAGTGTTTTACACACTTTGCGCCAAAGATATTGCTCTCAATTAATATATACCTATGCAGGAAGTAATCTTCTAGTATTGAATCCTGCTCAACCTCTAGCAGCTTATTCAGAAAAGGTACTACTTTTGTTATTTTATAAAACAACAATTATTGGTTTATCTTAATTAAAAATGCATTCAAAGTCAAATTGAAACATGTTTGTATTCTTTTAAAGGTGATGAGAATGTTTAAATCTTGTCGAGATGATGACATGCCTCCTCACATTTATGCAGTTGCTCAATCAACTTTCAATGGGCTTTTGAGAACTCGAAGAGACCAATCAATTGTTTTACAAGGTCGTAGTGGGAGTGGTAAAACCACAAGCTTTCGACACTTATTGCAGTATTTTGTTGCTGTAGCAGGTTCATCAAAGCAAGTTCTTACAGGTTCATGAAATTCCAGTGTAATTTTAATAACCAAAACGTAATTTCAAGTTACACTAGTTTAATTTATAAAACAATTTTCTTTTTTTTGCAGGAGAAAAATTAAATGCTGTGTACACATTGTTGGAAGCTTTTGGAAATTGTCGAACAGTTATGAATGCTAATGCCACCCGTTTTACACAACTTTTTTCCATAGATTTAGATCATTCTGGGCAAATTGTGTCTGCATCTTTACAGGTAAATAAAAATGTTACACAGTTCTTTAAAAAAAAAAAAAAGTAGCTTCATTGCATTTATCCCTTTTACTTCTTTGCATACATCTCATATTATTTATTGACTTCATACATGCATATTGATACTGAAATTCTTGATTTAAAGAAAAATATCATACTTTTTCTCTGTGACTCACTAATGAAATTGGAATATTTTTTCTTATAGACTTATATGTTAGAAAGATCTAGAGTCAGTCGACGGCCAGAAGGTGAACCAAATTATCATGTATTTTATTACATGTTGGCTGGAGCTGATGAATCTTTAAGGTATGATTTTATTTGTGTAAGTTATTACGAAAACCAAAATTCAAGTAATTTATCTTTGTGTCTAAATCTCTTTCTATTAAAAAAAAATAACCCTCATTGCCACAGTTGCTGCTGCTATCAAAAGCTTGACATGCTATCTCCTCCAAAACTGTGAGGAGTTTCAACGAAGGTGTCCACATATTCTAAAAATTCCTAGGAAGTAATTCCACTAGCTTAAATTTCAAAATTTTAATTATTTAAAAAAATATTTATTTAAAACTGAAAAAAATAAGCATCATGTTTTTAGGGCTGGAAAAATCTATTCCTGGACTGGGCATGCATTTTTTTTTTTTTTTTTTTTTTTTTGTCTCATGCCCAATAGAGCCTGTAAAAAGTTCAACCATAAGAGATTCATAAATTATTTTTCAGGCCATCTCCATTAAAAGGTTTCAGACACATTAATGGGCATGTTGTTCATAAATCTTAGGTGTCCATACTGATTTGGTTTGTGGTTGCAACATTTCATTTCATTGCAAACAATCTCAATAATGTAAATTTTACAGAGCAATAAAATGTAGTAATATTTTTTGGTAAATAAATTTTGGTTTCGGGCGCATATTATTTTAGGTTACACGGATATGTAAATTTTTGAAGATTTTTCTGCCCCTGATGGTTGCCGATTTGGCAATTTTTGCAAGCATAAAATCATTCATGCTATTCAAAATATGCAGAATCACGCAAAATTGACAAGCATGAAGTAGAATGATCCTATTTTCACACCAAATTTTCAAAAGTATGAGAAATGAATAAGTCTAAGGATACTGCACAAAGCTCACTATTTTCAAGTTGCAAGATATCTTATATAACAGGATTTTAAAATTACAGATTTGTTTTTCTAATACAAAATAACTAATTGTATTTGATTTGAAAAGAGTCATTTTGGATAACAGGTATGATCTGGTAAGATGCTATCTCTCCAAACAGGGTGAACCTAAAATGCATATTCCAAATATGTATAGTTTGTGCTCCAAAACATTAGCACCCAGTATATTGAATGAAAAATAATTAAAATGCAGATTATAGCAATGCCGGCTAGGTTCAGTTTGGGCATTTGCCTCACGCTATTGAGTAGAAATTTTCGGTGGTGTTAGCTATGCCATTATAGCAAGTACAACTTGGATATTTGCCAGCACAGGGGAATGAAATATTTCGATGTGCTACATACGTCAATCTGTAAGGGCAGTGGCACTGACTATGTGGGTGCTCCGGGGCTCAAGCACCCACTGAAAAAATTCTGTGGGTGCGGAGCACCCACAGAAATTTTAGTGCCAAGTCATAATTTGAAGTTTGCAGAAAGGGCTAGGAAAAGACGTTTATGTGGGTGCTTTGGGCTTGTAAAAAAAATTACGTTGGATGCTGAGCACCAGCAATCATCTGATAACCCCAACACAGTGATGTACACTCAAGGAGGGTTCCCGCCCCAATTATGCCATTACGTAATATGAATATTTGTAAAGCATACGGAACTTTTTGCATTATTTCAGTACTAAAATGCTTTATTTGCTTATTAGTTGTGTGATATTTTAAAAGTTTAAAAGAAAATCTTTAATGAGGCCAAATGTATGTGGGTGCTTCGGCATGGACGTCCATATGAGTACTTTAAGACGAGAGGGGGAGGGGTTATTTCTTGCATTTGTAAGGTCATCGGCAATCGCACTTTCAAATATTTTAGTACTGAAATAGTGAAAAAAAGGTTAGCTAATATAAAATGTTCACTATACCGACGGTTAGAGGGAGGGACCCGAGCCCCCACCTACTTCCCTATATGAGCACCCATGTCCTTTATAATTCAGATGCGCTTGAGGAACTTCGATGAGACAATCACTGGCGTAACTATAGGGCGGTAGAACGGGCAAAAGCCACGGTCCCCCGGACGGAGGGGGAGCCTTTCCCAAATAGAAAGCTAGAAAAAGTGAACTGCAACATGTTGGTTGAGATTCTGTATAATGGGGAAGGACCCTATCCAATGAATTCATTACGGGCCCTAACGGTATAGTCACGCCACTGATGACAACGAGTGCTTTGCAACTGCATAATTCGAAAATAAAATTTTAGTGAGGGACGGTTGTTTTTTTATGTAGTATGTCAGATCTCAAGCACCCACAGAAAAGTTTTCGTGGGTGCTAAATACTTGCATGTATTTAAAGGAAGTGCTTAATTTGCATGGGAGCTCAGCTTGCTTCTTTTTTCTCGGTGAAATTTTACACAAAATTTAAATTTTTAATTACCATCGTAATTGTTTCTGTTGATATTAATTTTATTACATCGCAAACTAATACAGAGGTAACAAAAATTAACTTAATAATACCTTAAATTAGGTAATTAATTTTGTAAATTGCAATTCAAAAAATCAGGGCTCTTGCACTTTTTTGGATAGAAATTAAACCCTGTTTAAAGGCAAATGAATGACAGCTACTTTCAGCTTATCGCTGTAGTTCAGAAAAAAAAAACCCCATGAAATTTTGGTACACAAATTCAAAAAAATTAATTATGTCAAATATTTCAAATTTTTAGGATGTATGTTTTAGAAACTGCACTATACACTGAAATAAACAATAAACCTGTATCATTTACAAAACTTTTAGAAAAAATTCTTAAAAATTGAAAATTTTAAAGAAGTGTTATTCTTTATTTCGGTATGTAGTGCAGCTTATAAAGAATCATCCTAAATTTTTTCGAATCCTTGGTGCGATAGTCTACTTTAATTTGTGTACTAAGACCGTTATGCAGACTTTGTTTCTTAGGCATACACCCTTATGTGCCTCGGAACTGGAGTAATTATAATAAAATTCCAATAAGTAGTAACTTAGCACATACTCTAAAATTTTAAAAAGTGCATGAAAAAAAAAAAAGGAATCCAAACAGGTAATATTTTTGTCTACTTAAAATAATAATTATAATAGTTTCTCATACAAGTACTAATTTAGAGGTGTATGGGGGTCATCTTAACTTTCAGACATTTTAGCACGAAAATAATACTTAGAAATTCAGTATGCTGTAAAAATGTTTACTATACTAGGCGGGCTCAAATCTCAATCCCCCACTGCCACTTACCTTCCTATCTGGCGTCCATGGAAACAATGTCTTTCTAAAATTCAAAGCTTTTTCACAATGTGATGTGCGACTCCCTACCACAGGCAATGCCTTTGCCCACTGCAGCCGAAGTCTTGAATGCCTCTCCCCCTTTCTTTCTGACCCACACAAACAGACCTCATCCCAGAATCCTCGTCCTCCATGGGAAAATGTATGAATACAATGAGACTATGTTAGCCCAAGAGTACCGGAAAACGGAGGATTTGAGACAAAGCCGCTGGCTACAATCAGAAGTTCACGCGGGGAAAGATAACACAGGAGTTAGGTGAAAGACTCATTCCCATTATGGAAATGTTTTGAGATAGTTCTAATAATATAACTTCAGGATTCTGAAGTGAGTAGGTTTAATTGTTTTTACTGTAAATAGAGAACATCAAGGTCTGTCTGTTTACAAGCACCTAATGTACAACACTTTGTATGTCTCTGGAACAAAAAAAGATGCCCATTCATCAAAAAGTGTCGTCGCTTTGGTGTTAATTGAATGAGACTGAGACGAGGCTTCTAAGGTATAAAGCTTTGTGTCACTTTCTTCTAAAGTCTCAATTTCCTTTTCTTATTTTTGAATGATTTTAGTGCTCAGTTATTTATTGAAAAGGATGGAACAGACTGTGGTCCACACTAACATTTCGAGATGCCTTCCGTTTCATTTTCTGTGAATATTTTGTTCAATTTTTGTTCTTGTTTGACAAAGCGGAATTAGGTACTATTTGCTTTGATCTAGCCCAAAGCTGTTTTTTAAAATTATACTGAAATCATGGGCGCATGAACACACATTACTGAAATGCATGTCTCTCGTAATTTTGCAAATTTGACCACATAATGGTAGAGGGTAAAATAGCTCTACTTCAGGAGGATGCTCAAAACCATGCCTGGAGGTTATATGGTCAACAATTCAAAATATTTTTTGAATAATTATTAACTCTAAGATAAACAACTTTTTTTGTTGTGCTTTATTTTTCTGTTTGCATTTAAATAGTTACCAATCTTTTTTATGTGGTCCTACACACATTTCAACATAGAAAACGTTGCATTAATTCATTCTGAGGAAATTATCTAGTTTTATTTTAAAGGTATAATGTTTGTAATTTTTTTAATTTGTTGGAGAAAAAAAGAAAAGAAAATAGTCAAGGCTTAGCTGCAGCTGTTTATAGGGGTACAAAAAGTTTATTAAAAAAAAAAAAAAAAAAAAAAAACAGGAAATGAATGAGCTGAGAAACAATACTATGAATAACATTTTTTGAAAACTCTGAGGATTTCAGACAGGGATGAGATAGATTAAACAAGAATAACATTGATCGTGAATTGTTACATTCGAAAACTGAATCACTTTTTATACAAAATTCCCATTTACATGACAAGAAATTTGACTGATTGTGATATTATTGTTGCATGTTTTTTTTCCCCCCCAATAAACGTAGTAATACACTTTTCTTTTGCTTTGAAATTTATAATGATTAGTTAAAACCAATCAAAATTCTATCGCTAAAAGTAAAAAAAAAAGAAAGTGAAATAGTGTAATACACCTTTTTCGGGTCTGATTTATTACAAGGGCAAAGGGGGTGTGCGCCCAGGAATTCTCGAATTTTGACAGAGAATTTGCATAAGGCAAACAAATTTAAGGTGACTCCAACACAAGCAGATTTTTCTAAAAGAAGGGCATTTCATCAGAAATACTTCATTACTTTAAAAAGAATCTTGATTTTAACTGGTTTGCTGTTATCGTTACTAAGACACAACGGTGGAGACTTTCATTCTATGCCCAGCGTTGCTTCACCGTAGTACAGATAATCGGATGCCAAAATTCACACTATTCACTTAAATTAAACTTTGAATGTCACCTTCAGCGCTGGGAAAAAAACACGCAATTTTGGTATATAAATACAAAAAAGAAAACTAATTATCTCAAGCACTTCACAATTTTTAGGATGTAGGTTCACAAGCTGTACTAGACACCCGAATAAACGAAAATTTTTTGCAGAATGGCCACTCTTAGAAATATTTTGCTGTGCAGTTCCACGTTTAAGATTTTTTTCTGAAAGTTTCATGAAAGTTTTCGAATTTATTGCAGTGTGTAGTGCAGCTTGTAAAGAATCATCCTGAATTTTTTCGAATCCTTGGTGCAGTTAGTTTATTTTACTTTGTGTACCAAAACCGTGAGACAGATATCGTTTCTTCGATCTATACCCTCAGATATTGGATATTTTATGTGGAGCTAAAATGATTATTTGTATTACCCATTTCCCACTGGTAAAAATGTGCACGAAAAGTCAAATGATTGAGTAGTTACGAGCAAGGAAGCAAATAATAATAGGAAAAGATTGAAGGGTAGTTGGAAAAGATTCCATAAAGTTGGAAAGTGTATTGTTATTCATGAGTGTGCCGTATTTTTCTTCCTTGTTCCATAAAAACCCATCTTCGGAATCGAAATCTATCTTAAAATCACCTACTAAAACTATTTTACAATCTTAGCCAAGTACATTCCAACTATACTCCCCCTTTAAAATAAATCGTCGTGTTTTGGCACCAAACTTAGCGATCCTTTATCAAAAATTACAAACCTTGTGCGACTTTCAACATTTTATAACCCCCCCCTCCCCCCCACGGACTTTTAGGGCACCCACAGAAAGTTTGTAAAGTCGGCAGCTCTGTGTAAGGGATTATGTAATTGACACCAATATAAATAGCCAAATAATAAAAAGACACCATTGGGTGGAAGATATCATAGTTGTTCCATAGTTTATAGCAAAGAAAACATATTAAGTACTGTTTTTGCAAACTTAAAGAGAAATGATAATTAACTATAGGCATACATGCAAATCATAAAACTATGAAAAACTGCTCTGGGTGGCAAATAAGCAAGGTCTTCTATAAAGGTTTACATATTTAAAAATATTGTAAGATTTAAATTTTTATGTTCCAAGGAATGTGCAAGTACGAGTGATATGTAGCGCCGTAACATTTTATTTCATTTAGTCTTCGAGTTTTGACTGAAGATTTTGCCTTTTTACAAATAAGCCTTATTAGGGGCCGAATGTCCTGTACGAACAGCAAGTGTAGCAAGTCTAGAGGTCTTTTTTTCTAGTAAGGTGGAGTAACAAAAAAAATAATTTTGGTTACTCTACTTACAATTTTTTGGTGTTTTAATGTCATGTTTTGTTCATAGATTGAAGTTTATTTAATTTTAATATACAGGGTGTCCAGTGTTAACGGTGCCCAATGGTTAGTTCCTAAGCCGTTAGAGACACATTGTTCCAGTTGCAAAAATGCTTTAAATTATATAATCTATTATACCAGAAACAATCAAAGTCAATCAATTCCTATAAAAATTACAAAATTTAATTTTTTTATATGGTCCCCCAGTCATACCAGTTATATTTAGAAAATTTTCTTTAAACAATTTAATGTAAAAAAAAAAAAAAAAAAAAAAAAAAAAAAAATCCTTCTGCAACCAAAATTCACTGAGTTACAACTGCTTGAAGTTAGAGCACTTTTCAAGTAGCAAAATAGGGGCTGTATACAAAATGAATTGAGAAAAATTAATATATATGTTTTTGTGCCTTGTAATATTTATTAGCAATTTCATTAACTATTTTATGAATGTAGATTGCAATAAAGAAGATTAATGTTTAACTATGTGTATCCAATAAACATAAAAATATAGTTTATACTGAAAATCGATTTTTTTAAAAGAGTTTTTTTAAATGAACTGGTCTTAAATAACTTAAAAAAGAACCAAGGAAATAAAACACTTCATTAAACATTAAATTAGAAAATGAAACATTGTAAAATACAAATATAATAATTTAAAAAACTTAATATAATATTAAAAATTCTGTTAGCATAACATTTGCTCAAAAGTAGCTTCCTTCAGCTGCAATACAAATATGCACCCGTGTAAAAAACTCTTTCTGTATTTTGTGTAGCATACTCGGTGCTACACATCTACATACTACACATACACGATTTAGTAAGTCTGACCCCAGATAGATTTTTATAGATCCTGAATATAACCTTCTACTTAAAGATTACTATTCTGAAATTAGTTTTGCTTCTTTCTCCGCATTATGCCAGAAAATGAAACCATCATGGGGTATTTTTAAATGTAGAAAAATGACTTAAGTCAAAATATTTGCTGCTTTATAACTCTCTAAATTTTAGTCGTAGAAGGAATTTTTTTTTTTTTTTTTTTTAAATACTGTGCATCAAATTGTATAAAGAAAAATTTTCTAACTATAACTGATAGGACTGGGGACTGTATAAAAACTTAAATTCTGTAATTTTTGTAGGAATTGATTTATTGACTTCGATTTTGTTTCTGGTGTAATAAATTGTACAAATTAAAGCATTTTTGCAATTGGAACTATATGTCTCTGACTAGCGGTTCAGGAAATGGTCATAGTTAGCACTGGACACCCTGTATATATGTATGTGTGTGTGTGTGTGTGTGTGCTTGCCTGCATGCGAGCACACATGTATAAGCTTGCTTGATGGTAAATCCCTTGTCTTAATTTTGTTTTAGCAGTTTCTTTTTCACTATAACAATTTAACAGCATCTATCACTAAAATTTTTTAAATTACACTTTTGGTTTGATTGTCAATTTTAAATATTTTTTGTAAGTTATTATTTGTAACTTGTGGACAATTTTTGGTTGAACATTTCGATGTTTATAATTGCTCACATTGTTTTTAGATTGAACACTTTGTATTCCAAAAAATTGAATGATGTATTGAAATAGCAATGGACCTTTGAATCCCTTTGTACCCATGTGCTGTTATTTTAATGTGTAACAATCGTAAAATGGCGTCAAAGCATCGTCATCCTTTTTAGTTACAATCCACCCAACTAACTCCATGGAAGAACGAGTGATTGAGTATGCTAGTAGATTATTGAATTCTGCAGAACGTAACTATTCAACTACTGAGCGTGAGGCACTTGCTGTAATTTGGGCTCTTAACAAGTTCCGAGGGTACATTGATGGAAGTGAAATTACTGTGGCATCAGACCACCAGCCTTTAAGATGGCTCATGAGTCTTAAGTCTCCATCTGGACAACTTGCCAGATGGGCTTTGCAATTGCAGGAATTCAATTTGAAGATAGAATACATACCTGGAAAGGCGAATGTTATAGCTGATATGTTGTCCCGGCCTAGTTGTGGACATCCTCCTAAAGATAGCTGTGAGCTCTGCTCGGTCGTTGTGGATATACCAGCAAGAAAACCAAGTGATTTACGTTTTAACCAAATGAAAGATGAAGAATTGAAAAAGATAATTAACAGCTTTGAAAGTGACCAAAAAAGTGTTGACTATTATAACTGGACCGAACGTGGTTACATTATGAACCAAGGTGTTTTGTACAGATATTCCCCAAGTTCAGATTCGGAAGAGGCACAGCTTGTTGTGCCATCGCACGAGAAAGAAAAGATTATGAAAGTATACCATGATTCGCCAACAGCAGGTCATTACGGTGCTGAAGGAACTTATGATAGAATTTCCAAAAGATACTATTGGACCGGAATGCGTTCATATATTGCAAACTATGTAAAGAACTGTGCTGAATGCAACAGGTACAAGCCGTCAAATCAAAAACCATCAGGATTGTTGCAAACTCCTGTTTATTCTCAAAGGTTTGAAGTCCTATCTATTGATCTTTTTGGTCCCTTACCAGAAAGTAAAAGTGGCAAAAAGTGGATATTTATTGTTGAAGATTGTGCAACTAGATGGGTAGAATTGTTTGCCTTAAAGCAAGCCACTGCAAAGGAGTGTGCAACGACGTTGTTAGAAGAAGTTATTTTGAGATATGGTCTCCCAAGACGTCTAATTAGTGATAACGGAAGCCAATTTGTCAGTGGTGTAATGCAACAACTCTGTTTCCTCTTGGATATAAAACAAAGCTTGATTCCTGTCTATCATCCTCAAGCTAACCCTGTAGAGAGGAAAAATCGGGATCTGAAACCGAGATTGGCTATCCTTGTGGATAATGAACATGACTCTTGGGAAGAAAAGCTTCCAACAATTCGTTTTGCTATGAACACTGCCAAATGTGATACCACCGGACAAAGTGCAGCATATTTGCAGTTCGGCCGAGAACTACGGACAGTCGATGACGTACAGCATGACATACGTGCAGTTATTTATAACGACAATTTTGTGCCAGAAATTACACCATACTTGAAGAGATTTGCTAATATTTCTAAGGAAATTAAGGAAAGAGTGGAAATAAAACAAGACCAAAGAAAGAAATATGCTGATCGTAAAAGGCAGCAAGGACCTAACTTCATACCGGGAGATAAAGTATGGGTAACCTCACATCCTGTGAGTAAAGCCTCCAATCACAAAACTGCAAAGTTCATGCCTAAGCGTGATGGACCATATGTGATATTGACTCAAAGATCGCCTACTACATTTGAAATTGCAAGCCTGGATAATCCACATGAACCGCTTGCAACATATCATTCATCAGCATTAAAATTGTGTCATAATTCGGACGCTACACCAGTGGCTCCGATAACAAAACGAGGTAGACCACCGAAAAAGCCTCCTGGTTCTTCGTTGGGACGTCGTCAGAACCAGAGGGGGAGGATGTAACAATCGTAAAATGACGTCAAAGCATCGTCATCCTTTTTAGTTACAATCCACCCAACTAACTCCATGGCGCGAGCGCGCGATTTTCATTTATCCAGTAATTCGCCTAATTTTGGGATTCTAAAGTTTTAGTGAAAGATGTTTGCAAGAAAATATTGTAAGAGGATTTTGTAATGGTTGTAAAAATAAAATGATGTTTACAGCTAGTTAAAAATGAAAAAAAGCTTGAAAGAAAGATATGTTTATAGAAAAAAATGTTTTAATTTTAGTAAATCATCAATCGATTAAAAATAATAATTACTGTATTTTATGTTTTGATTATTTTAAGTAATAGATTTAGAACATAAAACGTTTAATAAAAGTGAAAAGCTGTAATATTCAGTAGGAAATCAATTTTTTTTGTTCAGTTTTCTTGTTGTCCGAACCTATGTATTTTAAACTGAAATTATGATCCTAAATTTCAATGTTTCTTTTCCTGTATGTTAGATGAATTTTATTTTTATTGTCTCATTTTTTCCCTTTAGAAAAGAGCTTTATCTAGAAAATATGCAAGATCCAAACTTATTTATGACACCTTTACATAAGGTAAGAATGCTCTTCACTGAAAGTGCCAGTAGTATCATGAATGTTTTTCTCTGTATATAATTATATTAGAAAAAACAAATTCTTTAAATTTTAAGAATGTGCTTGAATGAAGGTGAATAAATACTGAAGATGACTAACCTGAATTAAATTCCCTGAAATCTAGATATGTATGGAAAGCATTTTAAACTGTATTTTTTATGAGTAGATATTGTACATAAATGTCTTAATATAAACTAGTTTGAGTACTTTAATTTTTTATCTATTCAATCAAATAGTTCAAAGATATATTTTGTGCATGGTTTGTGGATTATCTATAAATATGATAAGGAAAAATGTTTTGAAAAAAATATTGAGATGATTCTAACCATATTGGCCCGAATGTAATGCAGTATTTTTTGATTGATCATTTGACGTTAAAAACCTGTATAAGATTTTTCTAATTATCTTGTATGAAAAATTTTGGGGTCATGTTATATTCAAGGCCGCATTATATTCGGACTTATACGGTAAGTATAGACTCATTACTTGAAATACTTCATATTTAAAGTAAAAGGACAAACTTGCATTAAAATATTAAAAGGTTAAAACACTTAAAATCCGACGGGCAGCAGCTTTCAGTGGCGGCCACCACCTTCCTCAGCCCCTGCTTCAGACTGTTCGGCTCTCTTCCTCAAAACTTCGCTCCATCCCGGATCGATTTGCGCATGTGTCATGTTGTTTACAGCACCATCTGTAGTCATGATTTGTGTTTCCACAGAAAGCTGCTACCCGATTTTAAGTGTTTTTAACCTTTTAATATTTTAATTTCTTTAAATTCTTTGACAAATATAGGTCAATTATATTATTGCTTTAAAATTCATATTGTTGAAAACAATGATAAAAATCAATAGAAGTTGCTTTTATTTACAAAGCAAGTGGACACTACTGTGGAACTTAAAAAGAAGTACTGTAGACCTGCATTTAGGAAATGAAATTTGTATTCATCCTTAAGCAACCCTTTCGAAAGTGAAAATTTGCAACCAGACTTGGTGGCTGGTATGGTTTATTTTTGACCAGCTTTCTAGAATAATCTGCAAGCCACATCCTTGATAAAGGATGAAGCAACAATTTAAATCACTCACCATTGTGTTGAGATGAGATCTTGAGATGAGATCTTAACACCTCTAAAATGCACTTAAGCAATAATCACTCATAGACGATAGAGTATTTAAATTTGTTAAAAAACTATTAATGCTACATTCTCAATTTATTTTCTATTACATACATACTTTTCATATCTATATATTAAATTATGGTAATTCTCTTTATTTATGGACAATTAGAACACAGCTGGGCAGAGATAGACAAACCAAAATCAAACATATTTTTAGCTTTGTTGGAAAGTGATAAAATAAATGCAAGAATGTTTACTAAAACCTTTATCAGACAAAAATTTGCCTTATATCAAAGTAATTTTTTCCCCTGTCAATTCCTGGGCTGTTGATTTACACCAGTGTTCAATGGAAACTCACATTCGCTGAAAAAGAGTTTTTGTCAGTTGTAATTCTGTTTTAATATAAGTTTTACAAAAATATAATTGTGATCTAAATTTTCCTCAAAGTGATTTTTCAAATGTTCTAAACATGTCCAAAGTTACAAAAGGATTTTTTTTTTGGGGGTTAAAATTCACAGTTTATTATTTTTTTTTGGGGGGGGGGGAATCATAAATTGAACGTGTATTATTTCTTTCCCTATGCAATGTTTACTATTTAATTTTTTTCATTTTAATATGTATTTGTCCTGTTTGAGCCTAACATATAATAGCTTACTATTTAAAATGAAGAAGAGATTATATTTTATATAATTGTTAAAGCTATTTAATACTTTGTTTATTTTATAAGTTATGTTTTAATGTGTTACAAAAGCAATGTTCTTTAGCAAATATATATTGTTTTGTCCTTGCAGGATGAAGATCAA
The DNA here is from genome assembly GCA_038373885.1 of Cheiracanthium punctorium. Lineage (NCBI taxonomy): Eukaryota > Metazoa > Arthropoda > Arachnida > Araneae > Cheiracanthiidae > Cheiracanthium > Cheiracanthium punctorium. Next base: position 606,574 of record JAWZYV010013530.1, on the reverse strand, counting down.
AAGCGAGCATGTTTATCTTGGGCATACATCTCGGCTGCTTTTCAAACTCTTTCTGTACAGGAACATGAATCAAAGGCTATTTGGTGCATATTAGGTGCTATATACCACCTGGGTGTTGCCAGTGCTTGCAAAGGTAAATTTGATGTTTAAAAAGATAGTTATTTGATTTCTTATTTACATAAATTATTTCATGCTTCTGGGTCTTTTCTCTCTTATCTAGCACATATTTGAAGCCAATCAAATAAATAAATTTTTAATTTAAAGAAGTGAACAGATAAAAAAAAAATAATAATAATGTAAGGTTGGTTGCATTTGTCTTTTATTTTGCTAATACAGCCAACTTACTTAATAACAAAATACAATCTAAAATTGTCATAGATGTTTGATTTGGCCAATCTGTTAAACCATACAACAATAAATTATTTGAGTTAAAAATTAATTTGAGATAAGATTTGACAAAATTTTGTTACAAAATCTTCACTTAGCATGGCAAATTATCCAAAGCTAATGCAAATGAATAATTAAATGCAAATAATGGTACTCTAATAATTAAACATATTAAGTAATATTATAAATGAGTGTAGAAATCATATACAGTATTGGCCTGAATATTATGCGGCCTGAATATAACGTGACCCCAAAATTTTTCAGCAAGATAATTAGAAAAATCCTATATTTAGGCTTCAAATTTAACACAAGTCAGGTTTTTATGGACAATGATCAGTCAAAAAACCCTGCGTTATATTCAGGCCAATACAGTATATTTATATGACCTCATCAATGTCAAAATTGAAATTATTGAGACATGGTTTGCTTGCATTTTATTTTGAAACCCAACCCCTGCCAATTTAAATTCAAATAATGCCTGAAAACACTAACGCCTGAATGCTACTGACAAATTCACAATGAGCACTTCTGATTGCTCCTGGAGTAAATACCCTTTTTGCACTTTACATATACATGGAAAAGTCGATGACTAATTGATTTTAAAAAGAAACCCAAAGTTATCTTGTGTATAGGAACTTTTGAGCGAGTCTGTGGGGCTTAGGCTTAGAGAAAACTGTACCTTACAAATGAATGGGTTAAAGCTACAATATTTGCTCAACTTTTAGTGCCTTTTCCAGTTTTTTTGTTGTGTGTGCATCAGTGGCGGCTCGTGGGATACACCAAGTACAGCCGGGCTGCACTTGAAATTATCAGCACATACTTTAAAATAATTTATTCTACTAATTTTCCTAAATTGAGGTTAGAATTATGGAATTCCTACGGTAAATTAAAAAAATCTCCGAAAAAACAAACAAAAAAAAAAAAAACGTATTGTGGCCGGATCGCTCATTCAGAAAAAAAAAGCACTTTAATCTTCCCGCAATTCAATTGGGAAAATCTTTGGTACAGCCCAGAGCGCTGAAAAGAAAATTGGCAGCACCGTTGCCATGACAATGACTACATAAGCAGCCTCTCCGGCAAAGGGAGTATGCAGCTGATACAGCCGATGAACGATTTTCTAACGGCGGCTGAACTTGAGAACTCGACTAACTGATTGGCTCGCATGAGAAGTGAGGGAGGGGGTAAGGAGAATATATGTTCGGAAAACTCTCGACTTTATATTGCTGAATTTATCAAGAAGGTAAGATTGAATACACGCTTATGAATGGACAATTACCCATCAAAGCAGTATTGTTTTTAAGTAAGCAAAAACTGGCATTTAGAGGACATGGCAAGCGAGAATATTCGTTAAACATGGGAAAATTTAAAGAGCTTTTAAAATTATTGATATCTGAATTAAAACGCCTTTTTATGGGGACATGACTGACCGATTCGCATGTTTAAAAGAAAGGAGGATTGATTTGACTTATAAAAAATAAGTAAGTTTTTTTTTTTTTTTTTTTTTTTCTTTTCTTCTCAAGTTATCGTTACAAAAGAAAATTCTAAGGAAACTTCGAATCAGACACGGATTAATGCAATTTTGAGGATAAGAGCGGCTGGTTGAAATTTATCTCCATTTTATGGAAGTAAAATAGGATCTCTTACATATTTTAAGTAATTTCTTTTTTTTTTCCCTCGGCGAGGACTTAATCCGCCAGCTTTCAAATTCAGTAACAAAGATTTTCCAATCCTGTCCGGAGGAAAGGGGGGGGGGGGCTCATATGCTTCCGGCTGCACTAACAGTTTTGACCACGGGCCGCCACTGGTGTGCATAATGTCTCATCTGGAATGCGTAATTTGTGACAAACCGTTGTGCTCATGTATCCCTGACTCTGGCTTTAATACTTGTTGTTTATTGTGTGGAAAGGAAGTGCCTGTGGACTATGTCAAGAAACAAATAGAAAAACCGGCCTTAAACCCTCTGAGCATCTTGAAAATGGGCAAATAATGTACAGTTGTTTTCGTGGTAAAAATTTTTTGCAGCTTTAAAATTATAAAAATAAAATTTTGATAGGAAAATTTGTAATTATTAAAAAATAAGCTCCTAAATTGCTTACATGTCAAAACATAGTTTATGATACCTAAATGTTATAAATAATTTAAATTATCTATTCACGGCAGTGAAAACTGGAATGCAGTGGACAGGATTTTACGTAACAACCGCTTGGAGGGTTAAAACACAATTTGGTATACCCTGTGAGAAAATTAGCTGTTAGAGAAAATGTGCTAACACTTGCGAGAAGACAAAATGATGAATTTGAGCATAGTAGAACGTGTTGAGCCAATTACTGATTTGATATCTACTTATGTACAGTATCATTTCCTGTGTATGAAAACTCTGCACCAGTCCTGCCGAACTCTTCATGAAGTTGAAAGACTCCCTAGGGTTGAGGTAGACGATGCTATGCAAGCAGTTTATTGTTTTCTAGAAAACAGTAATGAGGAATGTCAATTCACAATGGAAGAATTGATGGAACAGATGGAAGGCGATTTCCTTCTGCATCCGAGCACTATCAGAAGTACAGTGACGATATTTTGATTACAACAAACAAACCTTATGCTGTATGTTTTATAGTACAAAAAAAAAAAAAAAAAAAAAAAATAATGAGTCCTGGTATAGTTCAGAGACTGCCAGAAATAAAGGAAAAAAACGTGGTATAGTTGAAGCTGCCGCTGCCATTATTGTGGAAGACTTAGGATCACAACTATATTACTTGACTGAATTGATACTTCGATACTTCATTATATAGATTATTGGTCTTTTTTAACCATGTTCTGACACACTAAATGCCTTCCATCTTTTAAAGATAGAGAACCTACTCGTGACGACCCAATCCTCCCAAAGTTATGACCCAATCCTGGGATCGACTTCTACATATTGCATGAAACCTGTGCATAAGTGCATGCAGAGCTTTCATATACAGCTTTATTCAGTGTCATGTATCTAATACATTGTAAATATAAATTGCTATTGTTTTCATAAAACATGTTTTCCTTTCTTCTAAGCTTAATGCATTTCTTTTAAGCGCAAGTGTAGCACTGATGAGAGATAAACAAGTGGGAGGTATCATTTTGGCTGTAAGGTGCAAAAGACAATTTTCAAAATTTTTGCTTTGCTCCTTCCACCTCCTTAAAGAGAAAATTGAATGTTAGAGATGTTTCTTGTAGTGAATTATATATGCTTTCGAGTGGTATAATGGTTTTTGTTGATAATAAAAATATTTTTTGAGTTACAAGCAGTGGGAGTGTGCGTTTTTGACATTTTTGTGGAGGTGGGCAAAAAAATCAAAATTTTTCAAAGTGCTCCAGCTCTAGCATTACTTATCAGAAAATCTAAGTTGACCAGTGCATTTTATAGAATTTTCTGTATTTTCTAACAGGCCATTTTCCGAAAATGAATATTTTCGAAATATGAGTGAAAAAGTTTGAAAAGTTTGAGTTCTTTTTCAATTTTTTGAGGTGAAGCCGACTTTGCATTAGGCAGCAAACTTAAAATTCGAATGAGGCACCCCCCAATACATAAAAAACCACCGAGAAAAACTTCTGCAAATTTGTTACAAAAAAAAAAAAAAAAAAAAAAAAACCCTACCATTTGACTGGACTATTATTGTAGGTTTTAAGTAGTACTTTTATGAATGATCTTCAGGTTTTACAAAGGATAAATTTAGTCCTAGGTATTTAATAATAACTTAATGTGAATAAATATTTTTAAAAATTTAGCTTTAAAATTTTATAAACTATGACACATTTTCAAGAGTATTATATATATATATATCTATCTCTCTCTCTCTCTCTCTCTATATATATATATATATATATATATATATATATATATATATAGAGAGAGAGAGAGAGAGAGAGAGAGATAGGGGGGGTTAGTTTTCACTACACCTATTTGCTATTTATTTTTATTAAATTATTTTAAATACTTTTACTTCTGTCAAAAGTTGCTTTAGGCAGATAAATGTAAAACACTTTTGGTATAATTTTTTGCAAGTTATCGTAAATTGCAAAAAAAAAAACATATAAATGTTTAATAATTTTTCTTCTGCAATTATCACAGCTTTTGTGTGTCATTCACTATGATTTTAACTATCATGGAATATTGCCATCCAGAAGCATCTTCAGTTTGAGCACAGTGGTTTTATCTCCGCACTTCTGGGAATACAGGTGAGTACAAATGATGGTTCCGATTTTAAAAAATCATATTTTCGACTGCACATATTACAATAAGTGATACTTGATTGTAAAGAGAAATATACCAATATTTTTTTCAGCTACAGATGTTCAATGTGTAACCCTCAAGTTGCGTGGTATACATCCAATCTATCATCCAGTTCATTCCATAAATTTTGTATCATTACTCTATCAATGGTGCCTAATGCTGCACAGATGCATTCTTTAAGTTCTGGCAGTGTTTTTGGCATAGGTGGTACATAAACTTTGACATAACCCTACAAAATCAAATCACATGGTGTAAGGTCTGGAGATTTTGGTGGTCATCTAGGGTAAAAATCTGTTTCCTTAAACTGATGATAGCATAGCAGAATGCTCTTGTTGCTTGGTGCTTCTCATTCTGTAGTGATTTCTAAATGCATGCTGCACTGAAATAACTGAAAAAACGTGCATACTCTAATACGCAAAAACTCTGTCATTTTTGGCAATCACGGTGATCTTGATTGGGCTGCTGTCTGTTAATCATTGGCAGGGGGAAAAAAGACTTGGTATATTTATTTCTCTTTACATTCATGTATCACTTATAATATGTGCAGTAGTTTCGAAAATATGATTTTTTTAAATCCACCATTTGTACTCACCCTGTATTGAAATACAAATATCTCAAATGTGTTTTATTATGTAAAAAATTGTTCAGTAGTAAGTGCTGATAATTACATTTCAGTTTAATTAATGCATATTCCTAGGTCTAAAATGTAAAGTGACTTTGATACGGAGATTGGATTCTTTTTTTGTTACTTTAATCATCACAGTAGAGTGATTATTCACGAGAAATAGTAGATTTTGTATCGTGAACATAGATTACTGAGTTTCTTTACATATCACAGTTGAGATATTTACTAACTTTAACACACAAACACTAATTTTGTTTGGATGAAATAACTGGAATTCACAAGCTTAAGTTTTAAATTTTACTGAGAATAAAATTGAAGAAGTGATTGCATTCTTACATTTCACATATTTCTTGCATTTCATGATCATGAATCCTGAAATCACTTATAAATTTAGCCTCTTTTTATGCCCCTCTATTCATTTAAGCTTAATAAATGATTATGCATAAAATTCTTATATTTAATTATAATGGCATGTAATAATTAAAATTAATGTTGTTATTAAATCAAATTTATAAGATTTTGTAATTTAGTCATGTAATTTGTAATTGAGTCATGTACATGGGTAATAAAATTTAGTAAGGAAATCATCTAGCAATGTTTATACATAAACTGTTTAACATATTAAATTATGTTGCACTAATGTTCTTTGAAGTGCTTTGGACTTATACATATGTGTTAATAATTTATTGGATAATTTTTCAGAATGAGTCATCACTGTATTAAAGTTAGAATCTTAGATATTTAAATTCTATTATTGTAGGTGGTAATGGCCGTCTTCAGTTTTTGAGACCCCAGAGTGCACAAAAAGCGGCATCTTTACTGGGATGTTCTGTTGAAGATCTGGCAAAAACTGTATTTTCTCCTGATAGTGGCCCAGTGTCTGGAAAAGTATCACCTAGGTTAGTAATATGTCAGTTTTCATTTTAGTGCAAATCTGTTTCATGGAAAATTATGACTGAATTTCTTTATCTTATGTTAACATCTAGATCTAGTGATGGAACAGTTGAAGCGATTGAATGTTTACAAGCTATGGTGTCTGGACTGTATATTGAAGTTTTTAATGCTCTTGTTTACCTAATTAATAGGTATGTCTACATTTCTGATTATCATGATATCCTATACAGTCTGACTTCGATATCTCAATTGTGTTTTCTCTTACAAATTAACCGCCTTTTATTTCTTCTTATAATCTTGAAAACTCAATATCTTGATTTTGGTATTCCATTGACTTTGAGATATCAAAGGTTATACTGTGTATGATATATTTAAAAATACTGGTTCGTAATATTATAAATTTA